>CM040748.1:1597500-2075000 GCA_022829145.1 Albula goreensis | reverse complement strand
AAAAACCCCCTTTTTCTTTCCCTTACACTTTTCTGTCATCTTCTTTTTCTCTCTTTGCTACCTTCTCTTTCTCCCCTTTCTCTACCTCTTATCTCCCTTCACTGCTCTCTCTTTCCCTTACTTACTCGGTATTTTTTTTTTTTACCTCTTTCTTTTAATATTCGTCATTATTGGCAGCTATTACAGTGGTGCCACATCATATCACATAGGATTCTTTGGAAACTTAATTAAACTGACACAGTCTGAGTACTGTTGTACACCGAACTCTGAGTAAATATGGCTTGGTACCGCAGCCGAGGTGGGACTACTGTATGTGTTTTTTATCACCCGGTTATATCGTACTCCCTTTCCCCCCAGTTAGTCTGGTTTAACGATGGTTCGCTGTGTAGTAACAAGGTAAATATAAGTCCCTTTCACCAAGGTGAGGGTGAAAGTGCCGATTCTATATGACAGTAAAAGCTGTAGGTTTCTGTTTGAATATTTTGATGCATGCAAGTCAGATATCAAATATATTTTGTGTTATTCTGTAGTTCCGGGTACACCATGTGAAGGATATGTTTGCGTAGCGAATGGCTCCTGTGATAGCAGCGCTGTGCTGGAACACACGGTCATTGGGGCATGCAGTACTGTTTACTAGCGCATCTGGACCCGAGAGGAAAAAAAAACCCTTGTGTTCAAAAAGCGAAAATTACATGTGAACCAGGGCATGTTTTTTGACACAGGTGTTGGGTGGGCATGAAAGAAACTGGATGATTTACAAAAATAAAAATGCCTTGTTTCGATTACAGCAGTCTCACCGTACAACTGTATGATATTTCGTGTTGTACACACATAATTATGTTTTTTCAGGTCACGGAATTGGGGAGAAATAGTGAATTTTACTCGGCTTGCGCTAGCATTAGCTCTCCTGTGTCGCTGGTCCGGGCAAAGCGGTAGAGGCTAACCTGCTCGCCTGTTGGGGTTTGTGTTCCAGAACTCTCCTTCTGGTTCTACGTGAAGGAGCACCTGAACCGGCACGAGCTCCAGCGGTTCTACTCGCTGCGACAAATCTGGTCGGAGCTGGGCCGTGGCCGGGCGTGGCTGCGGTGTGCGCTGAACGAGCACTCGCTGGAGCGCTACCTGCACATGCTGCTGGCAGACCGCGCGCGGCTCAGGTACCCCCCGGCCCCCACCTTTGCAAGCCTGTTACCTCATCCGAACACAGAAGCATGGCAATACCCTGTGCACACCTGGCACACCTGGTTGTGCAGCTGTATAGCTCGGGCTGACGTGTGGTGGTCTGGTTTTGCAGCACCTTCTATGAAGACTGGGCGTTCATCCTGGATGAGGAGCGTGCGAGTATGCTACCCACCATGGCAGCAGGTAAGGGCCTCTCTCTAACCTGCTCAGATCAGCCTGTAGGGTAAGGGCCTCTCTCTGACCTGCTCAGATCAGCCTGTAGGGTAAGGGCCTCTCTCTAACCTGCTCAGATCAGCCTGTAGGGTAAGGGCCTCTCTCTGACCTGCTCAGATCAGCCTGTAGGGTAAGGGCCTCTCTCTGACCTGCTCAGATCAGCCTGTAGAGTAAGAGCCTCTCTCTAACCTGCTCAGATCAGCCTGTAGGGTAAGGGCCTCTCTCTAACCTGCTCAGATCAGCCTGTAGGGTAAGGGCCTCTCTCTGACCTGCTCAGATCAGCGTGTAGGGTAAGGGCCTCTCTAACCTGCTCACATCAGCCTGTAGGGTAAGGGCCTCTCTCTAACCTGCTCAGATCAGCCTGTAGGGTAAGGGCCTCTCTCTAACCTGCTCAGATCAGCCTGTAGGGTAAGGGCCTCTCTCTGACCTGCTCAGATCAGCCTGTAGGGTAAGGGCCTCTCTCTGACCTGCTCAGATTAGCCTGTAGGGTAAGGGCCTCTCTCTGACCTGCTCAGATCGGCCTGTAGGGTAAGAGCCTCTCTCTAACCTGCTCAGATCAGCCTGTAGGGTAAGGGCCTCTCTCTGACCTGCTCAGATCAGCCTGTAGGGTAAGGGCCTCTCTCTGACCTGCTCAGATCAGCCTGTGGGGTAAGGGCCTCTCTCTGACCTGCTCAGATCAGCCTGTGGGGTAAGGGCCTCTCTCTAACCTGCTCAGATCAGCCTGTAGGGTAAGGGCCTCTCTCTGACCTGCTCAGATCAGCCTGTAGGGTAAGGGCCTCTCTCTGACCTGCTCAGATCAGCCAGATCAGCCTGTAGGGTAAGGGCCTCTCTCTGACCTGCTCAGATCAGCAGCCTGTAGGGTAAGGGCTCTCTAACCTGCTCAGATCAGCCTGCTCAGATCAGCCTGTAGGGTAAGGGCCTCTCTCTAAGGGCCTCTCTCTGACCTGCTCAGATCAGCCTGTAGGGTAAGGGCCTCTCTCTAACCTGCTCAGATCAGCCTGTAAGGGTAAGATCAGCCTGTAGGGCCTCTCTCTGACCTGCTCAGATCAGCCTGTAGGGTAAGGGCCTCTCTCTAACCTGCTCAGATCAGCCTGTAGGGTAAGGGCCTCTCTCTGACCTGCTCAGATCAGCCTGTAGGGTAAGAGCCTCTCTCTGACCTGCTCAGATCAGCCTGTAGGGTAAGGGCCTCTCTCTGACCTGCTCAGATCAGCCTGTAGGGTAAGGGCCTCTCTCTGACCTGCTCAGATCAGCCTGTAGTACTGTAGCACTCTCCTGTTCTTCTAGCAGCTGTAGCAGAAGTGTTTCATTCAATTCCCAGTAGGATCAGGCTGAAAGTCTGCTGACTCTCATTTCGCCAATTGGCCTCTCTGTCAGTCAAATGTGTATGAGGCTGTAAGTGAGTGAGATCATTCCCATGCTGGTAGACCTGTATGTAATTGAGATGTAGCTGATTTGCAGAAACACTTATATAATTGTGAATGTGGGGAAAGGGTGTATAATGGTTTCCATTAAAAAGATGTACTGGAAAACTGTTTTAATGAAGTTGCATTTATTATAAGACAGAGTGAATCCGGCCTGAGTCCTCCTGAAGCCGATGACTTTAATTATGAATACTCTTTATCAAATAGTTGAAAATATATCTGAATATTAACTCCATTCCATTTCAGAACTTTCTAAATGTACTTTACATTTTTTTATTGCAATACCCTACATTAGATATTTCTAAAAGTACTTAAAAATACTAAGTCATGTGTTTGTCCATGATGGCTACAAACTACTGTGCAGCGGGTGGTTTTTGGATTCTGTAAGCCGTATTTAAATGCACAAAAGTACCTCATGACCCTGTCCCAGTGTGCTGACAGCCTCTGTCTGCCCTGTCTGTGTGTTGGCACAGGGCTGAACTCCATTCTTTTCGCCATCAACATCGACAACACGGACCTGAACGGGCAGAACCGGGCCGGGCCCTCGGTCACGAACCTGCTAAAGGAGTCGACGCAGGGCGTGAGCAGCCTGTGGAAGGAGTCCACCCAGGGAGTCAGCACCCTGCTGAGGGAGATCAGCACCGCCACCTCCGTGGTGCCCGGGTTCAGTCCCCGCCCAGACTGCCACTCAGACCCACTGCCTGTCCTTCCCCGCAGCGCCTCCGCAGGTAGGGAGGGGAACTACCGCCTGGTTATCGGAGTGCAATATGAATGGAAATTGGGAGTCTCACCTCCTCATGACCTGCACCCATTAAACCTTCACTTCTTCTGGATTTTTGTTTCACAATAAAAATGGTCCTTTCTTTTATAGCGATACAATTGTAAAAGTATGTGCTTTAGCATGTTCTTTATATGAAATAAGCCAAACCGATGGTGTTTCAGATCAAAACATTTAGTGTATTATTTTTCTTGTGGAAAAAAAAATTGAAATGGGTCAGTTTTAACTGAGCACAACAGGAGGGGTGAAGATATATTTTTTCCTGTCGTAGTGATGAGGGTCATTCCAGTAATTAGTGTGATTCACTCCACTGAATGAATATTTGCTCAGCTGTAATTTTGATGATGCACATTTGTTGAGTCTCTGCTTGTGTTACCGATGACCGTTTCGTCTTTCCCTCCAGACTCAGGCCTGAGGAAAGATCGGCGGAGGAAAAAGAAAGTCACTAACATCATCTCATTTGACGATGACGAGGACGGGGGTGGTGAGGATGAGGAGGAGGACATCGGGGGAAGTCTGAGGAAGAGTGCGACGGGCCACACCAGTTCGGAGGAGGCCCTGGACCCCCGTGTCCCCCTCCCCACGCAAAATGGTGGCCTGGAGACCGGGATCGTGAGCTGGGGGGCCGACCACCCTTACAATGGCGCCCTGCTCGACTCCAAAAGCATCGACAACGAAGAGGAGGACGACGACCTGTATGGAAAAAGCAGACCAGAGCTGGAGGAAGAGCGGGGGAGCAGCAGAGAGCAGCCCGAGGAAGGGCTGGGGACCAGGGAACAGCCGGAGGAAGAGCAGGGGAGCAAGGAACAGCCGGAGGAAGAGCGGAGCAGTGGGGACCAGTGAGTCCTGTGCCTTCACATCCAATCACAGAGCAATCCAAAAATGTGCACAGAATGTTATGAAATGTGCATTAATTAATTAATATAAACTTTATGAGTTTCATGGGAGATTAATGCATCTTATACCAATGCTCTTGCTAATTTCAACACTTTCATCATGTTCCAAGATGTGTTTTTATGTAGTATTTTTACGTTTTTATTCATGTGTAGATTGGGTTATTATAAATTAATGTCCTGCCGTTTCCCTGCAGAGTGGTGGTGGGAAGCTTGTCGAGTATGTCCACGTGGAGCCCCCTGCAGGTGATCAATGACAATGACAGCTCGGACATCCTCATCCCCCTACCCTCCACAGACTCCTACTCCCAGACCGGTACGTTTCCCCCATGGCCCCAAAGAGCCGGCACTGCTCATCGATGTGTTAGCGCGTTGGCAGCGGACTGCATTTCCTGCTCGTGCCAGTGGGGGGCAGCAGTGTGATGACTGGACTCTTATCTGTTCCAGAGAGTTCCATGGAGCCCCTGGGCTTCAGGAGAGAGGCTGAGAGCGGTGGCCCAGGGACCGATCCAGCACAGACCGGAGCCCCGCTGCTGTTCAAGTAAACCCCTCTTCATCTCCCTCTCCATCATCATGGATGTGCAGTGTGTGTATCAGCCCTGTACCTGTTTATATGTGAGTAACCGCTCTCCCCTCCCTCCCTCCCTCACCCCCCAGCATGGACCCCAGCCCCCCAGTCCAGAGCACGCCCCTCAGCACCATGCTGCCCACCCCTGGCCTGCCCGAGTCCATGACCGTGGGTAAGGACCTCCACATCTCTCTGCTCACACCCTCTGAGGGCCGCTCGGTCCGTTTCAGGCCAACATCCAAAACGTTGCGCTACACCTGGGCGGTGGTGCAGGTGAGGTAAGGGAATCGGGCTCGTTGATGAAATGCCCAGGTGTAGCACTCGTACCCTTAGCTGAGGTACTGAGCCCGATCTGCTTCGGCAAATAACTGTAAGCTGTGCAAGGCATGCTGGGTAAAGCTGGGTAAAGCTTGAAAAGCTGAAATGCTACAGTGACGAAAATGCTACAAACGCTGTGATGTAAATGAAAATGAGGGTAAGTGAAATGGAGGCAGAGGTCTTGTGCGTGACGCGTTAGCTTTGTGACCTGCGGTGTGCGCAGAGCAGCAGGGAGCGCAATCAGTGTGCGCCGAGCCGCAGAGAGCGCGCTCAGTGTGTGCAGAGCCGCAGAGAGCACGCTCAGTGTGAGTGTGCGCTGATGAACCCTCTCTGGGGCCAAGAGCCGGAGAGCCTTCTGCCACTACCGAGGAAATGCCAAAATCCCCCGGGCCGGCCGGCCGGTGGTGCAGAGAGTGTGACCTGCTGGTCCCGGTCTGGTATTCCGAGGAGATTTATGGCTGATACAGCGGATTTGCTTTCAGAAAGAGGAAACTGCTCTCTGTGAAGAGAAAGGTGCGATGGTGGGAAAACTTATCAGACGAACACAGGCTCCTTCTGAAGAGAAGCTCTCTGGAGAGCTGCTGGAGTCAGCTGGCTGCAGTTCCTGCTTGTGCCAGCGGGGGCAGCAGCGGCCTTTGCAGCAGGCTAATGAAGCAGATGGGCTAAATTGCCTGTGGAATAACCAGTTCTCACCCCATAGGTATACTTGCCAATAATATGTTTTTTCTGGGAGAGTTGTGCTTTCCTTGCTCATCCCCCGGATGGCTCCTGGGCACTCGTTTCACTGTATGTTTATCTAGTGTCAGGGGTGAATGCACAACAATTAATATATTACCTTCAAACATATGTTGAAACATGCAAAATCCAGTGGTAAGTCAGGCCTCCGTGTCTATTTAAGGCGTCCATGCATTGTGGGGAGCCGCCTGTAGTGTCTGGTCCAGGGACAGCTTTTAATCTTTTCTTTGTAATGGTTAAGGTCAGGATTTGTGCAGGAAGAACTGGTCCTAGATCAGCGCTTGGTTGTGTGCGTGTTTCTCCCTCCGTGAGCCCGTAGCAGATGTGTTGGTTGCCGTGCGGGCCTGGCTCAGCCCGCTGAGCGGAGATGATGCTTCTCCTTCCCCCTGAGTTAATTGGCGGATCCAGCCCGCTGTAATTGGAGGCCTGTCAGCTGTGGCGATTCTCTTTGGTCACAATGATCCCGCAAATAAAGACACAATGTCTTAGTTCCGGAGCCTTCCAGATGTCAGGACAAAGCCCTCTATAAGCTATTCTGGTGCTGTGGGGCTGAGAGGGGTATTTATAGCTGCGCGGGATCGGCGGCCATGATGGGAGCTCAGCGTAGCGCTGGAGACGGACTCCTCACGGCTGCCTGCCTGCTCTGTGCTGATCTTACGCCTCTCAGACAGCCTCATACAGGAGATTTACTCCTCTGCTTCACCGAAATCATTCCTTTCACCTCCGGCTCCGCCGAGATTTGCTTTCGCAGCCCAGTAGACTTGTTGTTCTCTGACAGCCTTTTCCTCCTCCCGGTGTTTGTTTCTTGTTTTCAAATACTTTTTTCTTACATAGTAATAATGCCATTTGCATGCAAAGTATTTTGCCATGAACAGCTGTTGTCATGAATATTACATTTAATATATTGCGTTTTTTCTCTCCTGAGAGTATTCTCAGCAGGTTGTCTTATGTGAGGCAAAGTTAACCAATTGGGGATGGAACAATAGAGCATTTCACTGATCAGCATGGAAAAGCAATCCCAATGGTGTCAGTACCCTGCTAGGCCAGTAGATGGCTCTGTTGGCTTATAATCTCTCAGCCTTTTGTGTTGTGTATTGGCTGGGGAAGGGATCAAATTTAATGGGCCAAGAGATAAAATACCCCCATTTTAAGAGGGTATTTAAAAAAAAAAAAACTGAAATTGAAAGCAGGAGAAAATGGGAAATAAGTTCCCAGCAGGAGGACTGTTTTCTCCTCCTTTGAGAGAGCTCACCCCCCATCTCCCCTCCCTTGGTGTGTTTATTCTGTACCTCTCATGACGCACCACCTGGTCACCATTGATCTGGGGTCGAGGACATGCAAGTGGAAAGTGAGTCATGTGTGACGGGGAGCTCGGCGGTAACACCGAGCACAGGCGTGACGTGCGGGGTGCGGCGGTAACACAGAGCACAGGCGTGACGGGGGGTTCGGCGGTAACACCGTGCACAGGCGTGACGGGGGGTTCGGCGGTAACACCGTGCACAGGCGTGACGGGGGTTCGGCGGTAACACCGTGCACAGGCGTGACGGGGGGTTCGGCGGTAACACTGTGCACAGGCGCGTGACGGGGGTTTGGCAGTAACACCCCACACAGGCGTGACGGGGGCTCGGCAGTAACACCGCACAGGCGTGACGGGGGCTCGGCGGTAACACCGTGCACAGGCGTGACGGGGGGTTCGGCGGTAACACCGTGCACAGGCGTGACGGGGGGTTCGGCGGTAACACCGTGCACAGGCGTGACGGGGGTTCGGCGGTAACACCGTGCACAGGCGTGACGGGGGGTTCGGCAGTAACACCGTGCACAGGCGTGACGGGGGCTCGGCAGTAACACCGTGCACAGGCGTGAGGCGGGGTTCGGGCAGTAACACTGTGCACAGGCGTGACGGGGGGGGGTTCGGCGGTAACACCGTGCACAGGCGTGACGGGGGGCTTGGCGGTAACACTGTGCACAGGCGTGATGGGGTTCGGCGGTAACACCGTGCACAGGCGTGACGGGGGGCTCAGCGGTAACACCGTGCACAGGCGTGACGGGGGGTTCGGCGGTAACACGGTGCACAGGCGCGACGGGGGGTTCGGCGGTAACACCGTGCACAGGCGTGACGGGGGTTCGGCTGTAACACCGGCACACAGTCGTGACGCGGGGCTCTGCGGTAACAGGCCTGTTTATGGAGCTTGCTGTCTTTATGGCCAGTGGACAGCGAGCGCTCTCTGACAGATCTGCTGCTGATAAATTGCAATGATCCCGTAAAGTGGGTCATTAAACCAACAGTGAATTGTCCCCTCCCCCCCCAAATCAAGATGACAGCGAGACCTCGATAAGGTACCACTGTGACCTCAGTCATTCAGCGCTAGCTGGACAGAAAACTCAGCTGACCAAAAATAGAATATTTCATGCAGTGTTGAAAGAGGCTGCATCATGAGTATAGAGAAAGAGAGAAAGCAGAGAGAATCTGGGGACGCTCGCACATGCTCACTCTGACCCTATGGAAGTGTTCTGTCTGACAGTGGGTCCCACTCAGACCCAAATCAACTGGCCAGATGAGAGGGTGCCAGTGGATGGCCAACATCTCTCACTGCTACAGTTATGTCACGTCAGTGTAACACCCAAGAAATACAAGTGCAGGGCTTGCTGATTTGTTGGGCTGATGGCTAGGTGAGGCTGTCCGCAGTGACATCAGCAGACAACAGGTCATAATCTTCAGAGTTTCATTTAGGCCGAAGGAACCCGCATTGGTGAAGTCACCCACGCAACATTACACACACAGAATGACCTTGCAATAGATTTCCATCCTGTCCGAAATCAGAATGTGCACCCTGAGTTAGTTTAGGGCGAGCCCTGGTAGACTCTGACCTTGTGTTCCTCTCGCTTGACGGAGAAAAGCCCCACAGGCTTCTGAGATTACTGCTCTTCCTCCCCTTCCTCCCCCTCCTTCCTCTCCGCAGATCAGAGCAGCAGAGCAGAGCATGATCCCCCCCACCACCCCGACAGGCCCCCAGTGGAGGCACCGCTGTGGGGGACGGGGCCGAATTTGGCAGGGTACCCTTCACACCTGAGCGCATAGAACCTGCACGCACTGCGGGCCTGAGGCAGGGAGTCTTTGGGTCTGATCCACCCAGCTGCAGGGATGCACCAGTCAGCCTCGTTATTTAGCCTCCGTTGTCGCTCTGCGGAATAACGCATTGCCACACCTAGAGACAAGCTAAAATACCCATCTTCCATTTTCACATCCTCCTGTACTTTGTGAACCAAGAAATCTCCTCATTTTTCCTCTCCATTTCATTAAATATTCGCTAAGAAGACACCTGAGCCCATGGAGACGTTTTGCAAACATTTATTCAGCAGATTTCTGCATTAAGTGCTCCACTCGAGGATGCCAGGCCGGTATCCTCACCACCATTTTGAGACGGCAACAGTTCCTAAATCACCGCTCCACTCCGCTGCCCCCGGAGTCACGTATGAAAAAGTTGTGGAATCCAGCGCCTTACTTTATAGTGTACGGAAACCTCCAGGAGACGGTTCATTAAAGAATTGAGTTTGTCAGGTACTGTGCACCTGGGAACCAGCAGTCAGTTTGTGAACCTCTCCGTTGCCGCGACTCTCGGCGGTGAGAGGCAGCGGAGTCCGCGAACATGACAGGCCTGGCTGGGTTATATGGAGGATTTGGCGTAGAGGGGGGAATCTGAGAGCTTTAAGCACTTTGTGGAAGTGACAGGCGGAGCGCCGCGCCCCTGAGCGAGCGTGGATGACACCCTGGCAGGTGGTGGAGCTGCTGCTGGAGAGTGAAGGAGAGTGAGGCGGCTGAGCGTGGGGGGGGGGGGCTCAGAGCTGGGCAGCAGTGTGTGGGTAGCGGGGGATGGAGAGGAGTCCGTGCGCGGTAAATCATGGCGGGCGGCGTTAGCGCTGTGCCAGGGAGGCGGGGCTTGGCGCTGAGGTCTGTTCTCCCTCCAGATGGACACACTCCGGTGGGGGGGCGGGGTCCTCAGCGATCCGGACCTCTCACAGCGGGGGGGGCCTTACGGTCACGGACCCACAGACCTCTGCCCTCCTCCATCACACCCACACTCACACCCACACCTCTCACAGCTCAGGGGTCACACCACAGGCACACAGGCCTTCAAACATACATGAATACACACAGTCACGGACCTCACAGGACCTCTGCCCTCCTGGCGCATTCACACTCACATTCACACTCACAGGCACACACTCTCACACACACACACACACACACCCACACTCATAGGCGCACACACTCACAGTCAAACATACACTAATACACACATTTATGCTCACACACACACAGATTAACACATACCCATACACACTCACTCACATGCGTATTCACATTCACACATGCTCACACGCTCACAAACTCATGTGCACACACATTTATGCTTACGCACATGCACACCCACCCATGCACATATATACTCACACACACACACACATAAACACAAAAACAAACATGCACACACACATACACACACGTACATGCACACTCAAACACAAAGACAAGCACACGCACACACACACACACACACATGCACAGTTATACATTGACAAACAGCATCCCTCTATGGAGTGTCAGACATCTCAGGGTGAAATGGTTTCTCAGCCCAGTACAGTGATGGCAATACTGTAGCACATCAGTTCAACTTCAACTTTGCTTTTGTAATCCGATGCAAGTGGGCTAATTATCCCAGGCTTTTGATCTTTATGCTGCATATTGATTACAAAGTAGCACTGCTTAGGGAACGGTAAATCTGCTTTTATTTGATCTCTCCCGGATTTCAAAAGAATGTGCTTCGTTAAGAATATTTTTTTGGTTATGAAAGAAAAAAAAAAAAAGAATGGAGTCTGATAAACTTCATTTTCATTCGGCCCTGCTGCTCACAACATGTGCTTCCATTGTGTGCTCTCCTCTTCTTTTTGGGGTTTTTTTTGTTAAACTGGCATTACGAAAAGAAAGGAAGCGGGTTTGGAGAGCGTGAACCCCCCCTCTCTCACGCAGTGGGGAGGTAGATAGTGCCCCGGCCTTTATAAACAGCAGTGGCTGAGCTCCAGCAGGGCTTAATTTGGTGATTAGAGGCCGATGGAGGCGCGGACACATTGTTTCCTGGGGAAGCTTTCACTCGCCGGGCTTACGGCATCGATCTGCCAATCGCAGCGCGCAGGGGAGAGAGAGCTGCGCAGCACGAAGGGCAGGGAGAGAGAGCCGCGCAGCGCAGGGCAGGGGAGAGAGAGCCGCGCAGCGTGCAGGGCAGGGGAGAAAGAGCCATGCAGCGCACAGGGGAGGGAGAAAGAGCCATGCAGCGCACAGGGGAGAGAGAGCCGTGCAGCTGCTGCTCTCTCACTACGCCTTCCCAGACCTGCGTGCGGACCAGGGTTCCATCCTGAGCTCCCCCCTAGCTGGCAGAACCCCTGTGTCTCCTCCACCATTGCCCAATTACTGTCCCAAAATCTCCATTGTATTTTTTTTTTTTTTTACACTTATATACACATCCTGGTTTACCGTGATCATAATGTGTGGTAGAACTGGAAAATGTGTGGCACCATTTCATAGTGAAAGGTTATGAATTATCTGTTTCATAATTTGAAACTGCTGTAGATTCAGAAGTGAGTATTGGTGAAGTGAAAAAATTTCTCAGTGTTCCGGAATATTTCAGTAATATTTCCAGCACTAATGACTAAATAGCAAATTTAACTCATGCAGTTTCTTCAGCTGTATGTGTTGTCTTCCCCATTATTGTCAGCTGTGCAACTAGAATTATTTATCTGATAAAATAATGTTTTATTTTCTCACCAGAACAGGCAACAAGTGTGCAGTGTATTTGTTAGATTCAGTATGACTCTCAGTGGTGAGGAACCCAGTTCTTAGAACATGTATTGCAGCGCTGTAATTTGTCAGAGCGATGAAATCCAATGCCAGATCCGGAGGATGCGTCTTTATGGATGTTCTTTATGGATGTTCTCTGTGAAATTGCTTTTTGTGATTCCCAGGGTTCACACGTGGTTTTAAGAGAAGGAAAGCTCATAGCTGTATAATTGACACTGTTCTCATGTTGGACCCGGCTGGAGCCCAGAGCTCTGCAGACAGAGATAATGGTTTTGTACCCATGCCTAAAAACTGTTTTTACCTTCGCCTTTGATTGTCAAATCAAGCAGCATAAAGCAACAGAAACACAACCTGATCTGCAGTGTTTCTTCTGCATTGCATGTCAGCCTTTTACAACATGGCTGATGCGTCATGTATCGGTGCTGAAGTAGGTGGTTATCTGGTTCATTTGACTCCTCCAATTCACATGGTGGCTTAGCCTTGTTATATATTGCAAACACATTCTGCCCATGTCATTGCTGGAATGTGGAACCAGCATATGCTAAATTCATGAATCCGCAGGTGCCCGGTTGGCCAGGAGGGGTCACTAGAGAGCAGTTAGGCTTTTGTGTTCAGTCAGACTACCCTCTACTTACCTTGGAGACTGAGCCAGTTGCTGCTTTGCCTATGTAGATCTCCAGCAATAGCACCATTTAGATTCAAACTCACATTACACACAGCCACACCTCAAATATGTTCCTTTAACATGTTCTTTCACATATGGCACCTAAAGCCATCAGCACTTGTATCTTTTTTTTTTTTTTTATTTGGCGTATATGTTGTGGTGCACATGTGAAATCGGTTTCTTGTCTTCCACAGTTGAACTTCGGCAAGCCATAGTAGCCATGATGAACAGGAAAGATGAACTGGAGGAGCAGAACACGTGAGTACATTCTACAGCAGTCCGCAATACAACACTTCAGCAACACAAACAACACAAAACTGTGGTGCGTGGCTGGGATATATATCAGCTACTGCAGGCCCTGTGTCTGTGTAGGGATGGTAGTGTTTATTCATGACTAAGTACCAGGTTAGTGGGACCCAGGCCCTGTGTCTGTGTAGGGGTGGTCGTGTTTATTCATTACTAAGTACCCAGGTTAGTGGGACCCAGGCCCTGTGTCTGTGTAGGGGTGGCAGTGTTTATTCATTACTAAGTACCCAGGTTAGTGGGACCCAGGCCCTGTGTCTGTGTAGGGGTGGTAGTGTTTATTCATTACTAAGTACCCAGGTTAGTGGTTTGGTTTGGAGTGTACATGGCTTTGGAAGATCAGTGACTGTTGTAATTGTGGCGATCTCTGATTGGTCAGGTCCCTGCGAAGCCTGTTGGACGGAGAAATGGAGCACTCAGCTGGGCTGAGACAGGAAGTGGACGGCCTGAAGAAGCGTCTGGGTGAGCTGGAGGAAAGGCACACGGCCAAAGTACAGGCCCTGGCAGGTAGGTGGCGCCAGCGAGGGGTGACACCTGTTATCATTCTCACAACAGAACCACAGAGCAAGCAGAACCTCGATCAGGGTGGGGGAACTTGTGGCTTGTGAGTGGTTCAGCTGTTTTTATGAATCCCGTATTTCATGAAGGCATTAATCTTACGGCTGGAATATTTCAGTGTGTATGACCTTTATATAAAGCTCCCAGCAGGGTCTGTGTGCCTCTGTTCCCTATAAATACAGCTCAATTGCCTGTGTCTTTGAATGGAGAAACGTTTTTTCTGTCTGTGGAAGACTGCTGAAGCCTGAGACAATATCACACCAGTCCACCGTATCGCACACAGACACGCACACACATACACACACACTCATGTGCATGCATGCACATACACACACGCGCACACATACACACACACTCATGTGCATGCATGCACATACACACACGCGCACACATACACACACACTCATGTGCATGCATGCACATACACACACGCGCACACATACACACACACTCATGTGCATGCATGCACATACACACACGTGTTCACACATGCACACACCCACACACACTACCTATGGACTATAAAAAGAGATTTGAAGCAGATAGAAATTGAGCCCATACAAAGTTATGGCTGCTTGGTATATCTGTGCTTTGAAGGGCTGCTGCTTCCACCTTTTCCCCTCCGGCGATTGATGTCATAATTTCTGCACCCTGTCATTGATCTTCCGGCGACCTTTGACCTGAAGGTCAAACTGTGTCCACATTGTTAATTACCCTCATTGTGCCTGAAGTTCTCTCTTTAATCTCGGCTGCTTGTCATGCTGATGGCGGTGAACTGGGCATGTGAAAGAAAATCAATTTAAAAATAAAAAAATAAAAAAAAAAAAAAAAAAAAAAAAAACTGGAAGAAAAATGGGAAGAGTTTTCAAGAGCGCTACATGACACAGTCTGTGCTGTGGATGTTGCAGGCACGGCTGAGGATGGGAGAAAGAGCTTTACAAACCGGCGCTCCCGAATGTTTTACATTGGTGGCTCAGTTCAATATTTAACCAGGCCTGTTTGTTGCTATAAGTTAACGATGCAAATGCGTTTATTTGCGCTTCTCCCTGGACAAGCCCCAGATCTGCAGAGTAAGAGGCTGAAGCAGCACAGGGGTTCCTCCTCCTCTCTCTCTGTCCTCAGTCTTGCATCAGACATGGAAGTGGTCCCTGGCCATCCATATTTTTGCACAGAGTCGGCTGTATTACACAGCCTGTGGAGAACCACAGCGAGAGGAGTCCGTTTGATTAAAAAAAAAAAAACACTCGCAAAACAAACCTTGCTTGAACCTGGGAGTGTTTGCGCAGGCAGAAATGAAAGGAGTCGCTCTAACCTATCAAAGGAAATGATGGTCAGTTTTAATGCGATGAAGCCTGCGTGATCAGTTCACGTCTTTTTGAGGATAAACTAAACTAAGCAAAAAAAAAAAAATGAAAATAAAGGATTTGCTTAGCCATGAATAATGACATATGTTGATGATTGTGTGTATGAAGACATACAATGGGTGTATAAATATAATGAATATATGTGTTTTAGCGTGTCCTTGTATGCTTCCTTGAGAATTAATGAGCATGGAAACGTGGGTGGTGGGAAATCTTTTCAGATTTCATTGAATGTCCCATTTTTCAGCCATGCAAATAGGATGATGTCATTGAGTGTTTTAGCGATACGCCACCACTGAATTGCTGATATCATTAGCCAGCATAAATACCTAAAATAACGGTACAGCAATTTGCTGAACAAATGGTCTTGTATTGCACTGATAATTCTTTCTTTAGGAAATAACATGGATCGAGATGTAAATTTTACTTCTGTAGCCATCGGTATAAAAATCAGGTAGATTAATTAACAGAATTTTACATAATGATCTGTTTTGAAAATACGTAATTTGGAAATACAGAATAACTGAAAGGGTGTGCTGTGATGCCCTTGACATAAAGGTGTGGATTGGTCAAAGCCTCGTGCAATTTCAGTAACACCAATCAAGTGAACCTCATCCAATTACCTCAGCCAATCGCATGCGCTCTCGCTCTGTTTGCACCAGTGAAGCAGTTTTGCATGTTCTAAATGCTTCAGTCGATCAGGGCCAAAGTATTCTGAAGTGACAGAGTGACGCTGGAGCTTTAGTATTGACAATAAGCATCAATTGACTGAGTAATCAGCTAATGGCACAAAATGAGCCCTCTGGAGGATAGACGGGGGGGGACGGGGTTTGTTCTTGCGCCACGAACATCGCTCACTCTCTCTCATGCGCATCGGTGCGGCTCTGTTGTGGTGTTAAGGCGGCCGGCCATTGCAGGGCGCCCTCCTTCAAAAATTCATCATTTTCCGTCCCCGCCCCAGAGAAAATGAGTTTAGCGGTCACCAGCGGGCCGTTGGGGCCGGCCAGTGATGGATTTAGTCCACATGGGGGGACAGGATGTGCCTGTACAAGTGCTTCTCTGGATTGGTGTTAGGGGCCCACAGTGCGGGTTTTATTCCCTATCAGATTTCTCCAAAGCACTCCCAAATAGAACAGACCCACAACCATTTTGCAGTTTTTCTGTGAATTTGGAAATGTATTTATGCATTGGAAATGGCTGATTCAGCAGAACTGAAGTGCATAAGAGTGACTTACATGCTGCCAAGAGCCGTCTGCACACCCTTATTCTGAACCGGTAAGGAGCACCGCTCAGAATCACTGTCGTCCCACGCGGTTCTCTCAATTACAGGCTTCTACGGTGGGACTGGGTGGAATCCACACTCTAAATGGATTTAGGAGCACAAATCTGCCAAAAAATACCTTTCACTTCCACTGGGATTTGCAGAGCCTTTTCAGTCCCTCGGTGTTGTAAGGCACTTTCAGGGGCTTGTGTTGGTTGACCTTTCTCTTTGATATTTCAGAACCTCCATTTTTTCCCTTGGGTATTTGGGGGGAAGGGGCTTCATTCTGAATGAATGACGCAAATAGGGGTCCGATCTGACATAATCAAATTACTTTATGTTCCATAACAGATCAGTCTCAGTTACAGAAGCACGTCTGCCTAGCGATGGGGGGGGAGGGTTAGGTCAGAGCGTGCGATCCGCGTTTGATAGAGACGGCTGCAGAAATGGCAGGGAAGAGATCTGATAAATTGCTAACCATGAGAAATAGGTCCAGAGTGAAGGCTGACTGTGGTGGAGGTCTCAGTTTTTTTCTGCCAGCGATGAGAACCGCGCATCTGGAAGCAGAGTGCATTGGTCCTGCGGCAATTTTGTTTCTCCTGATAAGAAATACTTCAGAAAATTATATTCAATGAGTTTTCGTATTTAATATCTTTTGTGTCAAAAAATATGGTATGATTCATACATTTATTTTGTTATTACTCTTCACTATGGTCCATCTGCAGAAATGCAAGAATAATGACATCATACAATATATGATTTGTGAACAATATCTAAAAATGACTATTTTCTTTCCTCATTGAGGTTGTACAAGTACATCACCAATATATATTTGTGTTAATGCTTGTAAACAAGATGAAATTCTGTTTCCATTTGAATTCCATTTGAAATGATTGAATAAAGGCAATAGGCTAGGGCCTGCATATACATAATTTATGTTTTTTCCCTATTTATGTATGTAGCGTGTGTGTGTGTGTGTCTGTTTGTGCATGTGTGTGTGTGTGCATAATGTATGTTATTATAAGGAATATGTATATACATAGAAAACATACTATATATTCACTTGTCTCTGTAATTTTCATAAGATAAGCCTATTTAGTTTTACGCACACTCTGCCATTATCTTTTCCTCATAAACCTCCATTTTATGATGTATTTCATATTCTGAAATATTTGGTTACATATATAACCATGGTTTTTTGGATTTATGAATATAACAGAAAAAAGATGGTGGACTAGCTGTTACCTACCTCATGCTACTTTTTGGTTGCTTCTGCTTACAACCTGAGTCTGAATGTGCCAGTCCTGTAGATTCTCATGTTGAAAATGAATGTGGAGAGTTGGTAAAAAAAGATCTGTATTAAATAAGGAAAGAAAGTGGTCATCATACTGACTCTACTGCAGTTGAAGCCTTTGGCTGTGAGGAAAAATCTGTACCACATAAGAGTAGGAGACAATGCCATCGCCCTGAGTAAACATGGATGCCATGTCTCATTGCCATGCCACTGGTGCCCCCAAGGTCAGCTCCCTTATTCTGTGACATCTGTAGTTACTGCATCTCCAGTATTCCTGCATTTTACTAAGTTAAAACACCCCGGCTTTGTGTGGGTGCAGTCTGTATAGTCGACCCCCACTCCATCCCGGTGCGTACCGGCCTCGCTCCTCAAGGACATCCGGAGAGATTCTGTATTCTGTGGGGCTATGATGTATGCTAACTGCTGCTTCAGTTTTCAGGTCTTCAGGCAGATAGGCCCAAAATGCAGCGAGTTTGTGACTCTGCTGCAGATCCAATATCGCTAATGGGTCGAGGGACCTGGGGGAAGGTTTAAATATAGAGAATTAATTCAAACAGGTAGCTCTTAGTAAGGGGCATTTTGTTTCAGAAGCTTTGGTTTTAGGCTAGCTTTATATTCTGGGCTGGAGTCATTAAGGCGCTGTGCAGACACACACACACACACACACACACACACACACACTCTCACACTCACACACACACACAAACACACTCACTCACTCACACATACACACACACACACACACACACACACACACACACACACACACACACACACACACACACACACACACACACACACACAGCTACTCTTACTTACATGCATGACAAAGATGTTCTCCATGATGTGCACTGTGTAAACTGCATAGTCTAGTCTGTCACTCCTGCTAACCGATGTTTTCGCCTGCCAAGATCGCCTTGAGTCCTTTGTTCTGTGTGAACTTAAAATTACCTGCTTAAACTTTTGACGGTAGCTGGTAGAGGATAAAGTGCATTAGTCTCATTGCTCTCTGCAGATGTGTGAACAGGTTATATGCTGATGTGGGCTGTATCTGCAGTCCCTCTCTATTCACTGTATAGTGCACTACAAAGGGAGTCATCCTCAAACTGGCTTATGGGGGTGAGTCCCACATACTGCATTACACTGTAGTGGATGGGGAGTGATTTCAGATTCCACATTAGTTTTCCTCTGACAGACATAGACAGCAATCCCAGGTCTTTGTTTTATGGGAGCAGCTGTTCGGCTTTGTTTTTGTGTTAGTTTATTATCGCGCTGGAATACGTGTGTGCTGCGAGAGTATATACATGCTGCTGGGGTGGTTTGGGAGAATCCATCCGTTCTGGGCCTGAATCATGGAGCAGCACGACTGCCATTTTAATTCTGTCAGGACCCCTGAGTGTGCCCTAGTTATTGCCTGCATTTAATAACCTGTAATAGATGAGTGGAGTGAGAACTCTCAGAGTGTGTGTGATGCAGTCTCAGAGTAAGGGGTGTGTGTGTGAAGAGGAGGGGTATCGCAGAGTGTTCCTCCATCGTTTTCATTAAACCCCTTAAATGTGGGGTCTTCTATGGGCCTTCCTCTGCTCAGGTGCGCCTCTTCAATCTTCCGCACGGCTGGGGAACAGCTGCTGGGGAACCTTCCCGAGCAGCCCGAACGTTCGCTCCTGAATTCTGGCTGCAAGCTCGAATCAAACGGGTGCGCAAACCCCCGCGGGGGGGGACCAGGCGGAGGAGCTCGCAAAAGTCCTCCCCAGGCCGTACTCTCGGGATCTCGCCAGCCGAAAGGAGCGGAGGAGTCTGATTTTATTCAGAGCGCCACCTCTCAGAGGTAGTCTCTGTTTTTCCAAACCCCCTCGCCGGGGCCCCCGTGATAGCGACGTGCAGTAATTAGACATGTAAACATATTTACTGGCATGTTTCTGGCAGGCTCCATGCGGTAGATTAGTGAGGAGGAGCCGCCGTTGGGTCTGGAGGACCGTGGTTCCACTCTGATTAAACAAACCCAAGGCCTTGGGCTGTCGGCTGAAAGGAACGCCTTTTTTTAAACTTCTGACTCATCCGTTGCTCGGTGGAACTGTTCGGCGTGCCCACACACCCGATCTGCGTCCTCACACACCCTGTCTAACATACAGATGCGTTAAAGAGATCTGGCCCACCAGCGCCAGTATCCCTGTTTGTGAACGCACAGTCACCGCAGAGACAGAGCGGCATGCTTCTGTCTTTTGCCTTGTGAGATTTCCCATCATGCAAAGCGTGATATCAGTCGAGCTGCTCATTTTCTCTCCCAGCAACAAGCTCATGTAAAATACTGAGTACACGGCTCATCCTAAAATAATTTGTGACATCCTGAAGTCCTCATACTGTCACAAACTGTCCAACCTTCAAAGTATGTGGACACATTTTCTTTCATTGGACCCCTTGCACTCAAGTCAGAATCCAGACATGTAAAAAAATGTCATGTCAAAAATTCAAACAAATACAGTGTCTTGTGAATAATTATCAGGGCTCTTGACGTATCGCAAGTTAAACCGTTTACTCATTTTTGCTTGTGCAAAGTAGTGGTTTGTGTTTTGTGGCAGAACGGGGCGGGGGTTTGACTTGCAGCAATTAAAATATGCTTTAGCTTCACTTGCCTACACCCCTTAAACAGGTGACAAATACTACCCCCTCTGTCTCTGTCACCTCATAGTGGATTGCTGTCCCGGGACAAACTGAATTAATGCGCACTGTGGAATTCTAATGTATGAGAGAGTCACTCGGCAGCCATATTGGATGTGGCCATACATTGTAAAATGTAGGCTTCCCAAAGCAGCATTCATTTTCTTTAATTTATTGGAGCTAAAAACAGATTTTTCTCCTGGGTTTACATTTACCTTGTTTACAATTCATCAAGGGGTGTTGATAAAGCCACTGTGTCTGTTTTTTTAATCAGGAAAAAATAGAGACATTAATCCAGTGAATGTATTGGAAGTCCACCTGAGATAAAGGGAGGCCTCCTCATTTGTCTCCTCCCTGCGGGGTGTGAGGAGCTGGGGGAAGCACCGTGATGCAGCCCTGATGGTGTTAGTGCTCCGCTCCGGTCTCACGTCCAGCCCTTTGCCTTGCAGGGAGAACGAGGTGCTGAAGGTGCAGCTGAAGAAGTATGTGGGCGCCGTCCAGATGCTGAAGCGAGAGGGCAGTCAGGGCAGTGACGGTAAGAGCACCACGCAGACCGCCTCACCATGGGGAGGCCCAGAGAGGCCCGGCCTCACCTGGGAAAACACCTGGGAAGGGAGGGGAAGGGAAGCAGCGGCCTGTTCGCAGCCCTGGGTGGCTCTCTGAACGAAAAGACCAACCATCTTTAACACCGACGTTCAGCCGCTGGGCCAAGGAGCGACAGGCTCAACGAAATGATTCATTTGTTGGTTCATGCGTTTTGAGAGAAAAAGGGTCCCCCTCCTCCCCACCCCCCCCTCCCTCACACAATGCCTGGGGGGGAAATATGGCACTTAAAGCTATTCAGATAAGGTTGCTCAATCAAAGGCGCACAATGTAAAGAGGAGGATTTCTGGGGAAAAAATTAATTACATTTTAATAATAAAAAACGAACCTTATGGTCTGTTGCTTTTGTGATCCCTCTGGCCTCTCTGGGATGAAGTTGTAATGTAGTTATCAGTGTGTCCCGCTGGGACTGCGGACAGCTTCAGGTGCCGATCTCCCACAGACACCGCTATGCCCACCACCGGCAGAGAGAACGGAGCTACAGTGTGACCTAGCACAAAAACAGCCCTTTTGTAGTATTTTAATGGATGATTATGATCTATATGGAAATCCAGTAGCACAGGATTTTAAATATCAATTTAATATTTAGCAGTTATTTTTAGCAGTAGGTTACTTTTGGAACTTGTCAAGTTCTAGCATGTCATAGTACAGAAATGTGTAACACTGAACTGCAATGATGGTTTGTATCCTTTTTCAACATGTTGGCTTGTGTTTGTAACCATCAGTATGTGATTATTTTTAAAATTGATCTTTTCTCTGTACACGTACTGAGGTAGTGATTGCAAGGTTTCCAGGGTAATTGTGTTTACTTGAATCTGCTGCAATTTCATCTTTTGTACGGTATATTTTAAATGAGCCCATGTAGAAACTGTTAATAAATAAATCCAGGTTAAATTAGGAATGATACAAATGAAACCTTAATTAATCAATTAATTGATCTCTAGTTCATGATTTAGCGTGGGCAATTTTGTGTTGATCTTTGCAATGTGTTAGCAATCGTATATGTATTGCTAATCGTCTTTTGCATACTATAGTTCTGAAACAAAAAAAAAGAATGTTAAGGGGAAAACAAGCTTAAGCTTGTAGGCCCGCTGGCGCAGAGTGGGAATCGATGCCTGTCGTTTCGCAGATATCAAACACATCTGCGCCGCGCCGTGTTTGCGTACCTGTGCGCTTATGCAGATACAAACCAGCCTGTGATTTTCAGCATGCGGCTAACGGCGGAGGCAAATCACATAATTGTGGTCCGCGCTCCTTCCCTAGATTAGATCAGCGGGCCCCTCACTTAAAGTGCATCTCTCTCTCGGCTGCCTTTCATGTTTCCTCATAGCAATAATTGTATCATCAAGATCTTTATCGCTGCGGCTGTTGGTAATTTATAAGAACAAAGTCTCCTATGAGTGGCAAAACAGAGACCGTTCCACGGATCTCTAATAAGGCCTGTTTGCTCAGTGTCCTTACGAATTACCCATAAACCCCTTTCAAGCTGAGAGAGAGAGAGAGAGAGAGAGAGAGAGAGAACAGCAGCGTTGAAAGCCAAGGCGCTTGATGTAAATTTTCCTGATGTGGTGATCGTTCGGTTGTGTGTTTTTTTTTTTTTTACCCCCTTCTTCGTTTTTTATCAGCTCTTACAGCAGACGGGGGGGGTATGGAGGCTCCAAAGTGTGTTTCTGAGAAGTGCTTTAGGTCGCGCACATCTGCGTGATTAACTGTGTGTTATACTCTACCTGACTTTGATGTGGAGGTGTGCTGGAAAAGAATAGCGGAACCACAGGAAATTGATCTGCTCTCTCGCAGTACGGGCTAATTTTAGAAACTCTTGTCAAAATCTTTTTTTTTTTTCTCCTGCAGATCTTTGAAAGACTTTTTCAAGCCTACTCCCGTAATCACATTACGGTATAGATGCGATAGATATTGTCTGAACATCATATCTCACAGAAAATCCCTCGACACATTTAGAACTGTTTTTTTTTTTGTTTGTTAAAAGTGAAACTATTTTCTGAGGCAGTTGTGATTCCTTACTCTGTTCCTTTGCCCTGTTTCCATTTCTCTCCCCACTGAAAAAGCCTCCCTTTTTTTCCACGTTTCCAAAACCAGGCCGGCACAGCCAGGTGTGCAGTTTGTACAATTGTTATCACGATTCGTTTGATGGAGTGCTGTTACCTGTTGGTAGGTGCGCTTTGAAACCGTGCGAGGAAAGCGAAACAGACAAGCAGCGATAGCAGCGGCCAGACAGCTCGCCGAGCGTGATGTAGCATTCTGTCATATGGGACGTCGTGTTTACAGCCAAAGAACCTCCTGATTTTCAGGGATTCCTTCAGCTGCCTGTAGTTAAGAATAAGTGATGTCATTTTATGAAACTCCACCCCCACCGCTATCCCATCCCCTCCATTGGTCCGTGGTAAATGACATCATTTTTGAGCGATGCACTAATGTAAAGACAGTGAATGCTGAGCAGGAAGGCGATAACTGAGGGCCAGGCATTGGGGGAGGGGGGCACTGAAACCAGGAGTCCTGTTCCTGGGTCGGTGTGAGGCCAGTTCTGTGGACTGAATCGTGGGGGAGAATTATTTATTGCCTGGCATTTGTTTTTCTGCGCGTTTGTACAATTACATTTCTGTAAATCGAACAATTAATTCACAACATGAAGACAAGTTGAATGATGGCTGTCATTAGAATTTATTGTTTTGTGTGCATTGCAGGCATTCTAAAACAAGACAATGGCCCAGAGAGTCGATGCCATTGATTAGATTTTTCTGAGAATGGGAGGGCAAGGCTAGGCTGATGAAGCTGAGGAAGAAACCGCACATGAATGAATGAGAGGCAATTGGGATATTTGGGTAGAAACTTTATTAAATTATTTCAATAATTGATTACAGTAAATTAAGTCACAGTATAAAGACTTAACAAGTTGAATGCTTACTGTCAGAAGAATGTATTGTTTTGTGTGTATTGCAGGCATTTTAAATAAGACCATGACCAAAGAGAGTCAAAGTTCACTTCTCTTTTATTGGCCCAGAGAAAGTGTAGGAATGGAAACACAGATAAGTTCTGGAATATTTGCAGTAACCGTCAAAGCGAGTTCTTATTTATTAAATATGAAGAGGGGAGATCAGCTTGCTCTCCTTATTGAAAATCTGCACAGTGATTTCGAAGATACAAACATCTGAATGTGAAACCAGTGAAACATACAAGGCATAATTACAGTGCTTATCCAGTCGTGTGTGACCGTTTCTTACCTGTTCAGTGTTAAAGATATTTATGTTCAAAGTTCATACCATTGAGTGAGCAAGACCTTTTCTCATTAATCTTTTCTGTTTGTATTTTTACTTCTGCCTGAAACCCCTGACATTTGTGTCACCTCATTCTGTGTGAAATCTTACAGGCCTAAACATTCACAGTTAATCACCGCTGCTCTGTTTATCAGGGAATTGGTAACAGCTACTTGTTCTTGTACTTCATTTCTGCGAAAGTCTGACTCAAAGTTCCACCAGGGCCCTACTTTTTTGACAGAACAAGACTAGTAATTTCTCATTACAGAGAGGTAATACTGAGCTTCGGTGCCATGGCCAGACAACATCACCATGGCGGTGATATCAAACGTTTTTTTAAAGCGAATAACATCTCCTACATGTGACATTTGGATATCTGTATCCTTCTGTGTTTTTCACCCTGGGAAGCATCTCACATTGCCTGTGAGGGGTGGAGACGTGCTAACGCATCAAAATGGCTAACGAGAAGAAGGAGGCATAGAAGCCCAATTCTGAATGCTGGAGATATTTATTGTGATTTTAATAAATTTGATATGACCGATACAGCCATATCGGTCAGCCGTATTTGTTGAGCTTTGTTTTCTTGTAGTTTGTTTTCGTGTCGTTGAGCGAGGTTAAGCTTGCCCTGAGGGTAGGAGGTGCTGTTCGAGGAGCAGGAAGGGCAGAGGTTCCGAGGATCAGGGGGGAGCAGCTGGCGTTCCGATCAGGCGTTTGCACCGGGGTACAGTCCTTCAGTCGCGCCTGGAGAGATGCCTGCTCGGCTCTGTTTTATTCGAAAAAGAAAACTTAATTTCACATCTCACGAAAGTGTCAGTATCTCATTTTCGTTCCTAATACAAGAAGGGCCATGCCCTTTTTCTCTCAGGATTTTTTGCTATTTGTAGAAGTGCTGTTTCTCGCTTGAATTTAGCCCAGAGATTTTCCACTGAATTTGACCTTGGCTAGATTTATGGGCTTGCAGCTCATTTCTGAAGATTAAATCTGTCCATTTTTAAATAAGTGGCAGGCCGTAATTTATCTGAGTTGTAGAAATAGATTGTGGTGCCAGTTAAAAATGAATAAACATAAAAAATCGTGCTGCCTTTGCTCTGGCAGCCGTGGTTAATGAGAGAATTAAGAATATTTTTTTTCATCAGGGCTGCATGAAAGACATGAATATATGCATGTAACAAATTCATTATACACAATCCCCCACCCCCTTCCCATTCCCCCCACCCCCCCCTTCCGCCTGGCTCCCACCACCAAGACCTTCCGCACGGAACTCCTCAACACTGTGCAAGGACTTCCTGCTCCCTCAGGCACGCTGAACCGAGTTTGTTGTGTTTACTCTTGCTAATGTAAGCTCGCAGCAGGCTGCAGGTTTGGGTTTTATGAAACAGGCTCTGTGCGTGTGTATGAGAGGCGGAGGTGTGAGGGAGCGCCGGGGCCCGGCACAGGTGGGGCCAGGTGGCCGTCGGCACGGCGATGACAGAGCCCATCACCTGCGCGGTGCGGCGCTAATAAACATTTTAATCAACACCTGCGTGTTAAACAGTGTTTTAATATCCCCCCCTCTGCTGCGGCTTTCAGTCACCCACGCTGACTGGGGGGGGGGCGTGGGGCGCGAGGGGGGCCATGGAGCTGCCAGGATCGGCTCTCTGACGTGCGCTTTGGAATCTCTGCTCCTGAAAGATGACAGCGAGACACCTGTTGCCGTGGGCTGCAGGTGTTTTTTGTTTTGTTGAGATCTTTAAAAAAGAGACGTCATCCAGCACCTCAACAGGTGCTTCCATCCATGATCCTGCCCACGGCCACGCGTTCCTCCCCCCGGCAAGAACAAGCCCCTCTCTGCACCGGGTGTCCAGGCCGCCACCGCCCACTTAGTGATTCAGCACCGTGCTTAGCCGCTAGCGCTTAACCAAAACCAACAGGGGGACCGGAGGGATCTCATCCACCCAGAGAGGCAGAAAACATTTTTAATGGATGTCATAAATGAACACGTTAACCGGCGATTTAGCGGCTGAGCGATCGCGGTTTCAGTCACCTTCTTAACGGAAGAGTAACCACGTCGAGCGGAAACAGAGAGCCGACGGGACTGTGGGAGAGGTTTAAAAACGTGCCCTGTTGTCTTTGCTGTTAGCGTTCAGGTTTTATTATTGGGATAAAGTCACCCTCCTAACCCTCCCCCCCCCCCCACCTGCCACACCTCCTCTGGGATTTTTTGGGGGCAATTACAGCAGCAGCTGCATGCGTGGGGTCAGTTCAGTTGACAGATATTATGCAGATACAGGCCAATTTAAAAAATACTTTGCACAAAGGAACACGAGTCAGCCTGTCCATGTGATTTCATTGGCTGTCTTTGTCTTGCGTCCCTCATCAACACTTACCAAACCCCCCCGCCGGGGCCTGTTTCTGTCTTAATGCGGGGACATGAGTGAGGTGCAGTTCGGTTTGATGATAATGGTAGTGTTTGTGCTGTCCGTGCAAACGGAGGTGATGCTGCGAGACCGCACCTATGAGACCGCACCTGTCATCTACAGCACAGTCATGTTTGCGCTCACGTCCCTGTTTACCATCTCCACCAACGGTGGCTTTCATCTCTCCCTTCCATGAGTAGCGTGGGAGTGTCATGTCTCAGTTTAATCTTGTGATAATCTCATGGGGTGTTTCTAAACGGCCCCTTTTCCTCCACTGTCCTTTATTAACCTTTGCTGGGTTGCCCGTTTCTCTCAGAAAGCTGCGGTGATTAGGATCAGAATAAACCCGGTGCTGATGTTGAGGAGAGGGAGAGAGACGGTGAGAGAGTGCTGATCTCTCACATACCTCAGGATGGAGATGGGGCTGCAGGAACCCCTGCTGTTCAACTGATTACATGATTCTAAGGGCTCAGCAGCTTCTTTTCAAACGCCATAGTTTAAAAAAAAATAAAACATAAAAATACTGGCACATTTACCGTTGCAGGATTTGAACTGCTTCCCTTGAAAACATTGTTTATGTCACGAGCCCTTATCTCTGGTCTGGTGCTAATGAGCTGGATAAACGCACATGGATCTATCACATAGAGACTGCTCATAATGATCTCTCAGCTCATTTTTGCTCTCAGGAATATCGATTTAAATGCTGGGGTTTCTGTAGCTTTCCATACCTTTCATTATAAACTGACGGGTTGAGTGGAATTGAACTGAAACTGGAAATAAAGTGCTGACAGAAGTGACAGGTTTTGGAATTGGAGAAGGTCCGGTGAGTGGTTGTGTTGTAGCTCTAATTAGAGCGTTTTAGTGGTGAATCTAGTGTAAAACCATGCAGATATAGTCCTGCTCCTTTCAATTTCGGCCTCACCTGGAGTGATATTGAGCAGTGAAGTTAACATTTTTAAAACACTAAAAATATCTATGTTATTTGTATTGTATTAAGAGTAACAGTTTCCTTACAATAAAGAACATGTGCATTTTCATGCATTGTAATTCCGCTCTTATTTAGTAAGTGTTTAAGTGTGTTCTTCTAGAATATCTGCTGTTGCAGCCTGAAATTAAATTCATACCTCATGAAAACCTGTCCACTTAGTTTGGCTGACTGAATTAGGTTTAGTGATTTTATCTTTCATTAATTTAATTACATTTTAACGTAGAATCTCATTGGCTTGTCTGGCTTGGTCCCGGCCTCTTTGATTAGTGTGCATAAGCGAGATACTGGATCAGAAACATGTCATTTTGTTGCCAAATGGTTCTGCTTGACAAGACATCTATTATTAAGAAAATTGAAATGTTGTTTCCTCGATTGCATCGATTTTCTTCCAATTATTTCACTCAATGTAAACTTCAAAATGCTCCTCAGAGCAAATCCAACTTTCAGCCTACTCATACAGAGTTCTTCAGAAACCTCATATTGGCCTGTGGAAAACAAATCAATGTAATTACATTTGGAAAGGATAATTGTTGTAAATGACAGTTTGAAGAAGAGTCCAGGCTTGTTATGTGTTCACAGATCAATCTTTATGCCAAGGTAGATTAAAAAAATAAACCAATAAACCAAAATAAAAATTGCCAAAAATCATACTGCAAAGTATCCCATATATAGGAAGAAAAAATCTTAGTAAAGGTGAGTTTTCATCTTCATAAAATAAAATGGTATAAAACATTTGATGTGGACATTTCCGTGGCATGCTGTTTGTGGGGCTGTGTCTCCATCCTGCCATAGTCTGCAGGCACAGAGAAGCTTCCCCCTGATTCAGTCTCCCTCCCAGGCATGCTCAGTCCTGCCTCCTGCACAGGCTGGGCTGCCATCCTCCGCCAGGCACACAAAGGCCTGACCGTTCCCCGTCTCGCGCCGGAGACATTCAGCTTTTTCAGCCCGAGAAAGCCAATTTCCGTCCCCCTCTCAGAAAGAGAGCGTTTGAATTATTCTGCCTTCCATTTTTGTCTTTTTGGATTTATGCATTTGACACGCGGTGTGAAATGCAGAATCCTGCCATTGTCAGAGAGGCTGGCGATGCCGGTGGAGCTTCTCTCATAGCCGTCTGCCTGATGGATCTGCGGCTGCTGTTTGAATAGGAGAGGAAATAAAAGCCTCACCTAGACATCTGTGAATGAATGGATGAATGTATAACAGTGTTCACTCAGATAGCTGTGAATGAATGGATGAATATATAACAGTGCTCACCCAGAGAGCTGTGAATGAAGGGATGAATATATAACAGTGCTCACCCAGACATCTGTGAATGAAGGGATGAATATATAACAGTGCTCACCCAGAGATCTGTGAATGAAGGGATGAATATATAACAGTGCTCACCCAGAGAGCTGTGAATGAATGGATGAATATATAACAGTGCTCACCCAGCCATCTGTGAATGAAGGGATGAATATATAACAGTGCTCACCCAGACATCTGTGAATGAATGGATGAATATATAACAGTGCTCACCCAGCCATCTGTGAATGAAGGGATGAATATATAACAGTGCTCACCCAGAGAGCTGTGAATGAATGGATGAATATATAACAGTGCTCACCCAGCCATCTGTGAATGAAGGGATGAATATATAACAGTGCTCACCCAGACATCTGTGAATGAATGGATGAATATATAACAGTGCTCACCCAGCCATCTGTGAATGAAGGGATGAATATATAACAGTGCTGACCCAGAGAGCTGTGAATGAAGGGATGAATATATAACAGTGCTCACCCAGACAGCTGTGAATGAAGGGATGAATATATAACAGTGCTCACCCAGACAGCTGTGAATGAATGGATGAATATATAACAGTGCTCACCCAGACAGCTGTGAATGAAG
Source organism: Albula goreensis (assembly GCA_022829145.1). Lineage (NCBI taxonomy): Eukaryota > Metazoa > Chordata > Actinopteri > Albuliformes > Albulidae > Albula > Albula goreensis. The sequence continues at coordinate 2,045,793 of CM040748.1, read as the reverse complement.
GGATGAATATATAACAGTGCTGACCCAGACAGCTGTGAATGAAGGGATGAATATATAACAGTGCTCACCCAGACAGCTGTGAATGAAGGGATGAATATATAACAGTGCTGACCCAGACAGCTGTGAATGAAGGGATGAATATATAACAGTGCTCACCCAGCCATCTGTGAATGAATGGATGAGTATATAACAGTGCTCACCCAGACAGCTGTGAATGAAGGGATGAATATATAACAGTGCTGACCCAGAGAGCTGTGAATGAAGGGATGAATATATAACAGTGCTGACCCAGACAGCTGTGAATGAAGGGATGAATATATCACAGTGCTCACCCAGACAGTGATGTCATACTTTTACATGAGGAAATCAAGGCAACAAAACTGACAGCCATAACTAAAGACATAAGGTTATACAAGATCCCCGCTTCGTGATGACAAAAGGCTGTTCAACATAAACATGAGCACTTAAAATTCTGGACCCTGTATTTTTTGTTTTCTTACAAAACCAAAAAGATCAGAGGTAGTGAATATCAATCCTAATTTAACCGAGTCTCATCCCCTCCCCTCCCCTCCCCTCCCCCCAATGTGTGATAAATGCATATTTTACTTGTGTACACATGATTGTTTATGGATTTGAAAGGATCACAGATTCAAAAATAAACTGTTTCTTCAGATTGTGGCCCTCCCCCATAATCCTCTGCTTGTTTATGTTGCCAAAAGAAGATGGTGTCCCTGATCCTCAGTTGTAATTTTGTTTTGACAACAGGTGGCAGAGTGACCTCTGCAACCCTAGGGCAATGCATCCTGGGAATTATCCTCGCTGTAACCTGTCTCTGTTTACTACCATATTACTTTTCGCCGGTTCACTGAGCGTGAGATTCCGTCCTTAGTCTTTCAGATCAGTTCACCTTTTACATTCTTCTCCAGACCATGAATAATTTTTCAGTCAGCAAAACAAACCCCAAAAATGTACTTACTTGCTTGTACCGTAGCCTGGCATTAGAGATTCATGGGTCTCTGCGTATTTCTGTAGACTGCAGGTTTCCTTCCAGAGTCTGGTACAACATGCATTAAAGGCCTGCAGGCTGTATTACAGGCAATATTATGTTTTTCAGATTTAACAAAAATGTTGTATTGTTTCACAAACAAATTGAATTGCACATTTTGCCCTTTAATGAGCAAAAGAAAAGATCTCAGGGTATTTTCAGGAAATGAAATGAAAATGTTGTCATGGTGGATTGTTCTGCCTCAGCTCAAAACTCCAAACCCTCACACCGCTCAGACTCCGCGACTCTCAGGGGGAATGAAGTTTGTCTTACTGTCTGTAGTGACTGTTCCAGGAGGCTATTTCTTCTACACTTCCGTCAAATCTCAAATGCAAATCATGTCCTTCACCTTTGACCTCTTTAAATTATATACCTTTGAAGCCATGCCAAAAGCAAGAACAAGTGTTGTTGTGCTCAGTCAACACACTGCACTGAGTAGTACTGCAGGTGCGTTGAGCTAATTGAATGGGAAAAAGGAAATGCTAACCGCACACTGCAAAAAAAACATCAGTCTGACCCGTAAAGGTACTGGTTTATTGCAGCTCACGTTATATCAAAAGTGCACAAATAGAGAAAAAAGTGCTCCAGTGCTCAAAAAAGAAAATATAAGAACAAACGTTTCGGTCACACCCAGACCTTCATCAGTGCTCAAAGGCTTTGAAGGCATGCGAAGAACATGGCTGCCGTAACCAGAGGGATTTGCTGGTAGCACAGATAATGGCGTCAAATTTCTGTTTACCGTTGCGGTCCAGTTTCTCAGCGGTTTAGCGATTGTTTCTCATTGAACTGAGATTAGAGAAGTGCAAACATTCCACCAGCGACTCTTGCATGGCCTCCCTCTGCTAATCTAAACCCACAGTCCCATTTCTTCTTTAATTTAGTCTCGTCTTCTTCATTTTTGTTCCCCATTTCTCTTTAGCTTTATTAACTCCCACCTTCTCTGACTCTCTCCATTGTTTGGCAGCTTTATTCCCCTGAGGTTGGTGGCATGAATGAGGGGTCAGTCTGTTCATACATTGTTAAAGGTGCATTGCCGTGTTGACTAGGCCGAAGCCTGTTTGATGGGGCCATTATCAATAATTAAAATCTCAGTAATAAATTGGAGGGGATTTGACTGGAAGGCGAGAGATGGCAGCCCCAAGGTTCTTAATTAACTGGACCTCCAGTCCTGTGCAGTTCACACATGCCGCAAAAAATTCATCTTTCTTTTCCCCTGCCCTGTCTGTGGCAGCGTTGAGATATTGCTAATTTGTACTTGTGAGAGTTCACCTCTGCCAACACTTTCCTTTGAATGCTAGTAGCTTTCTGAGGCGGGCCCCCTCCCCCCCCACCTCTGTCTGCATGTCACGTAACCCGCTGCACATCAAGGCGGAGCAACGTGCTTCTAAATGTGCCCATTTGATTCCGATCAAACGGCGCGGTAACGCAGAGCTGGGCTGTGTGTGCTGCACGCCCCACCTCGGGGGACGTTGTGCGACCCGCATTGTTTACTGTAGGAACGAGGCCCCCGATGCTCTCTGCTCAGATTGTCATGTTGAAACTGCCCCCCCGGAACGGCTATCTTCTTTTATGAAATATTATTTATTATCTGCTCGCCAGGCCCAGAGAGCTGGGCAGAAGGCTGTGCTGTCCCTGGACAGATTAAGTCACTGAATGTCTTCATTACCGCGTGCCCATTTCACTTGATTACGTGCCGTTACCACCAAGCACCCGGAGCCAGCCGCTCAAACCAAAAGATCCTCTTTTAACTGTATATAAAATGAGCAGATATGTGGCAAGAGCCTTTCTGTGATACAGATTTACTGTAATTTGTAGGAAAAAAAAGTTAAGCACTTAATTGTTTGGAAAGACATCTTACCTTTTTAGAGATGACCCTGCAGTAAAATTGGCCCGATCGCTTATCACGTCAAAGGCTTCTCGTTTCATTTTTACCTTCACAGGCATCTTGATCAGTTACTTTAAGTCTCAAGGCGCCGAAGACTTTTCAGAGTTCATGTTTAATTCTGAGAATCTGCATTTCTTTTCCCTTGACAGTTTTACAGCTCCTCACCTAGAGGAAGAAGTCCCTGCCTGCTTTTATTTGGCCGTTAAAAATCAATTTGTTCCAGTTCAGGAGAAATTCAGTGATCTGTGATATTTTTCATCAGACATTATTTATTATATTCCAGTGTGGAGCTGGAAATAAGGAGATGAAAAGAGAGAGTGTTATAATTGAAATTAGAAAGAGAATAGAGAATGTGGTGAGAGAATAGAAATAGAGACTGCCTGTACTTGTATCAAACCCCTGCACCTGTCACCTGGTGAATGGCAGGTAACTGGTGTAGGGGCAGGTTACAGGTGGCATCACAGTGCATAATAATTTATTCTCTTCTTTCCCATAGTTTTTTCTTCACAGTTCTTTAGTTTCTTGTGAGTTGTCTTCTTTGGCTGGATGTTCGTGGTGGAAAAGTACATAGGCGTGAATGTGTTTGCCTGTGCAGATTTTCTATCGAGAAAGCAGAGAGAGCACATATCCGTGTGTTTCACAGTAAGTGTTTTAAATTCAAGGCCCGAGCCTCTCTCTGCCGGCCTTGCTGTGACAGGGGAGTTTAGGGAACGAGACTGCTGCGTAGAGCTGCGTGCAGACACTTCTCTCTGCTCCAGGACCCCTGCACAGAACACATCCTCTTTGGGTTTCCCGTCTGCTTTGCATTGACAACTTACACGCTACGCCCAGTCTGACAGCCTTCTCCTCCTCCACTGCGACAGCACCTGCCTGCGCCGATATTTTATGCATGAAATATTTATGCAAGCAATATCAGCAAAGATTGTATAACATCAATATGTATTTATGTATGCTGTTTAGAGATTGAAACAACCCCCCTCCCAAAGCATTGGTTTCGTAAATCATAGAGAGTGCACCTGAAAGATATGAATGATTTCTCCAGAAATAAAATATGCATAGTTCTTCAGTAAGTAGCAGGATGCTTTGATAGGAAACATATATATCCAACACCATACAGTGAGTTATTGAGAGATATTAAAAATCTCATTAAATTCTTCTGATCTGATTCTCACCTGGAAGTTCCCATGGTTTGTGACATCAGTCATTACCTGCTAGGTATCCCAGCTGCTTTTATGTCTATGTACAGTGCATGGCTTTGGCACCAATACTGCATGCTCACCTACCCAGTCTAATGCTGTGCTTATTTTAATTTTAATTTTCTCAGGTTTATCTGATCTCTGTTATATCTGCCTCACCATTGGTCGGATGGGGTTGGGCAGTCACTTGTACTGACAGCCAATGAGGGCTGTGTCTCATTAATATATATGACTGAATGTGTTACCACCACTGAAATGTTCTCTGAATTTCAAGGGGAGAGAGAGAGAGAGAGAGAGAGAGAGAGAGGCGGGGAAAAGAAAGGATTGACATGTAATGAATGAGTGTAGATTTGTATTAAAAAGTAGCAGCTGGATCAGGGCTTTAAAGTGATCAAAGTGTATGATTGAGAAAATGATGCTGGATTAGAATGCTGGAGAATTACGCATTTATTAATTATTATTATTAATAATTCATTTGAGAGTGAAGGCTTGAAGTTAGAGCGTCCCTGGTTTGTCCTTTTTTCCGGGAGTGTCCTGGTCTGTGAGTTTTTTTTTTTTTTTTTTTTTTTTTTTTTGGTTTAGATGGGGAGGTTTACGGTTCCAAACAAATGAGCCCAGACAAAGAAATCGTCCTCCACCTCTTCCAGGAGCTGATTGCTTTGATCCTTTCACCCCCTCACGCTCGCCAGACAGCGCTGAAGAATGCTCAGTGTCCATAACACGTTGTGGTGAATGCGTCTACAATAATGATAAACTCGGTCTACATCCCCACCCACCCCCAAAACACCACAGAGATGGCGCCCCCTGTTGGCTCCTGTAACCACCTCCTTTAAGAGTCTGTATATTTATGCAGGACTACAATCCGAGCACAGTCTGCCCTCTGTCATACTTATATACTTTTATAGCTCGGCTTTGTCCAGATGGCTACTGTGTTAAAAAGCTGCTTGGCATAAGTTTGGTGTAAGCCATCAGAGTTTTGGGTTGTGTTGGTGCTGCAGCCTGACACTGGTAGTTTGTAGCTGACTGGCATGCAAAACACCACTGCATATGAAATTATTCATTATATAAGAGATGGATTCTGCTAAAATCTGAGACAGAAATTTAAAAACAGAGGATAGACTGCTGTCAAGGGCAGTGTACAGTGCTCCAGTTTTCCAGCCGCAGTTTCTCAGGAGTTTTGAGGAGTTTTATAAAGAAAAAACAGAACTTCAGCACTGATTGCAGTTTGGAGGTCGAAATAAAATGATTGACAAAATCACATTTTTAGGCCTCCTTGTCATCATTGTCGTCAGAGTTGGGTAAAAGCAGTCAGGTAGCTCAGACTGAGGTGAGGTGTTGGGAGGCACAGAAAAAGACAGATATAAAGGGTATTTGTACCAAGCTCAACACCATGAAGACGAAAGGTGTGTCTATGTCTGAGAGAGGATGATATCAAAGGCAGGTTGTCATGGCGGCGGCAGCCGTGGCGATAAGGAAGCTGCAGCATCTGCCCAAACAGTGAGCGAATCACACGCTCACACCACTGACTGACGCACCGTCCCTGCAGGCCGCTACGCGCTCAAACTCATCTGAGAACGAGAGCTAAACTTTACTGAGCCGGGTAGTGTGCGGGGGCCTCCTTATCCATGCACACTGCTGACCAAAGTGGAGTCTGCCTGGGCTATGCAACTCTGCCTCTAGTACTGTTCATTCACTCTCTGAATGGAGGCAGTGCTGGCTCGTGTGTGTTTTTGCACATGCATGTGTGTGTACGCATGTTTAAAAAAAAAAAAAAAAAAAAAAAAAAAAAACGGTCCTGCTAAATCACACAAAATGTGTGAGTGAAGGAGGCACAAAAACAGCAGCTCTCAGTGTTCCTAATATCCAATAAATAGGATAGAAACTTTGCATTTTGTTGTGCATGGGGGCAAACAGCCAATCTGCTCTGATCACTGGTCATTAGCGTCTCTGATGTGACTTCACATGACTTGACAACAAGCACATTAACTTCACCAAACTGGTTTTCAGTGGAGCCTTAGCATGTGCTTTTCTGTATGACGAGCTTGGGTCAGCTGGCAGATAGCCGCTAAGAATCGGGAGATCCGGCTGGGGAATGTGAGCGCAGCGTGTCCTCTGTGAGATTAACCTGCAGAGACTGTAGCGCTGCACACGGCCGCCTCGGCACAGGAGTAACACAGTGCACACAGCCGCCTCAGCACAGGAGTAACACAGTGCACACAGCCGCCTCAGCGCAGGAGTAACACAGTGCACACAGCCGCCTCAGCACAGGAGTAACACAGTGCACACAGCCGCCTCAGCGCAGGAGTAACACAGTGCACACAGCCGCCTCAGCGCAGGAGTAACACAGTGCACACAGCCGCCTCAGCGCAGGAGTAACACAGTGCACACAGCCGCCTCAGCACAGGAGTAACACAGTGACATTCACAAAGATAGAGGTGCGTGTTTGGATGATGACGCACTATTTTACCTGTGTAAATTCTGCAGCGAGTGCAGTGCTCTCTTCAGTACTGTGGCAGACCAATATATGTCTGCTTTCACATTTAAGGTAAGAATGCATGTCTTGGCATGACAAGTGCTCAAGTTGGTGGTTTCATGACCTTGTTAAATTGTCAAAGCACAATGACCAATAACAATAACGCAGTCATTAAAAAGCACATGCAGGTGTCTATGCGCTTGTAGTGTTTGGCCCAAGAACAATTGCAATTATCTCTAATAATTGTAATTATTGTCACGAGGGGAGAGAAATGCACAAAACAAAAGCACCAGGTCCTTATGCACCCATGGGGCTCGGCGTATTTATGGGGAGATTATTGAGGATAAATCGCCCCGATGGGAGCCTGATTGTGAGCTAATGTCGCCGTGGGACGCCTGGCGTTGAGTGCTCAGAGCGAGCGGAAATGAAACGGCTGGTTCTGTTTTCCCCGCTGCAGTCGCCTAATTGCGGGTTGTGCGCTGGTTCCCTGGAATGTGGCATTGTGCCGGACCTGGTGTGGCCGGTTCTGTCGGGCTCCTCTCCAGATAAATGCCTGGTGTGGGCTGGAATCTCATTCACCACGATGGCAGCCTTCGTGCTTTTATAAAAGATGACTGATAGCATCGTAATATCATGGATCCCACTGCCAAGAGAGAGAGATATGGGCCTGTCTCTTCATAAAAAAAGGAGAAAAAAAACCATGGAAATAGAAAATGTGAAAATGTCTAAATTACACTTGCTAATGTGATGCAGTGACATTGTTTTTTTTTTTTTTTTCCATTTTCTTTCCTTTTTAAAAAATATTCTGTATCAGGGACAGGACACATTTTGCATTGATAGAGTGAAAAGGCTTTTCTTATCGTCTTTGAGAGAGATGGTGAGTGAAGTCCTGGTGAATGCTGGGAGGTGTGTTGTGCAGCCAGGAGGGTCTGTTTGCAGACGGGTTCTCCCCGGCTCTTCCCTGAGTTTTCATGCAGGGCTTCTCGCCTCCTTTTCTGAACAGATGGCTCCATCAATACTTAATGTCTGTGAAGCCGCCCAGCAACTTCACTCTGGTAAATAAGTACTCAGGCATGAATTCAGATCGGTCACACATCAAAACCCATAAAATGAAGCAAATCATAAACGTACTGAGAAGGTAAGTTTTTGCTTTTTTGCAAAATTAAGCAAATGACATGTCCGAGTACCAGTGTATGTACCAGTGTATGTCATGTCACTTCAGGTTCAGTTTGGTATTTACAAATGAATAGTTTTTTGGAGTTTGTTTTTCTGTGTCATTTCACTCATGAAGTCAACCTTTATTCCATTATTGCTACAAAATCTTGGTTTCTGCTCCTCTCATAACCTGAGCAGTTCCACATGACTGGACTTAAACGCTCTGTGAGTGACCCTTAAATTATGAACTCCTCAAATGTCAACAGCGGTTTCAAACATTTGTTTTCTAAACTTTAGAAACAGCCTTTTTGTTTTCTGTAAACTTCTGAGTTTATTTTTGGAGAATCCGGTCCTGCCATCCAGCATCTACAATAAATGTACAGCTTTGGCTTTGGTATTTATGGGCTATGCACATTATTATCAATATAAGTTGCAATTCAGTCGAAAATGAGATTATGTCTGTCGCGCAGTGTAACAAATGAGTGCTGAACTGAAGTAGTTTTCCCTGTTTTCTGCAGTCTGTGGGAATGCTTCTCTCCCTCCAGACATTTTTTTTTTCATCACAGACCTAATCTTAATTGGATCGTCTTGAGAATAATGCCATTACCTCCTTTATTTTAAGAGGCAGCCAGCCATGCTGGGATACTAATCATTTCTCTGAAGCGAGTGGAGTAAAAAAGTGCGCGGCATCAGATTACCCCTCTCGAATCGCTACTCCCCTGCTCCGGCGTCCCAGCGTCAGAACAGCCAGTCCTGAGGTTATCTTTGAACAGCGTTCCCCAAAGCCTCTCAGTCCTCCATTTGAGGTTTACGACTTAAAGCGAAAAAAAAAAAGAACTGTTGATTTAAAGCTATTCCAGTCATTAATTCGATAAACTCAAACATTTGTTTTTGGTCACCTTGGGACAGACGTGCTGCGTTGTGTTTGATAATGTGAAGTGCAGGCTCTTGTCTTAGTTTTGGAGCGGGGAAGAATCTTTGAGATACAGTCTGCACTCTTCATGCAGAGTTGAAGGTGATTAGTTTCCTTTAAAAAGGGACTACCAATTACAGCGCACCCAGGGGGGAACCTGGCCTTTGATAAATAAACTTTAAAAACACCACTGCACTGTAGGGTTTATTTTTAGCCATTGGAGGGTTAGCTGCTCCCATCCAGAGCTGCTGGGTCTTTAAGGATTTTTCAGTCCACGTTGTTTGTGTGTTGGTTACGGCAGGTGAGGCTGTCCCGCTGCCTCGGTCTATACTCTTTGAACTCAAAGTGCATTAAAGAAGGATGCTGGAAACTTTGGTCAAACCAAACCGAAACTTTGGTGGAAGCAGCAGAGTGCAAGCCTTCCGCCATTTTAGGCTGTTCCACGCTCTGCATCTGATGATAATGAATGTGCCCACCAGCACCAGTTTTGGAACCTGTTGTTGGAGAATGGGGTATATTAACAGTACTGAAGCAATTCAGCAGATTTGAATGTTTTTTTTTTATAACCAGGTTGGATCACCTGAGCACTCAGTTCTCTTTTGCAGTGATAACCGGGGGAGTTGTTGAGGGCAGGGATGGCAAGTTGTTTTTATGGCAAACTGGTGTGGACATGAGGCTAACGCTCCTCTTTCAAAATATATCATGGTAGCTTTAATGACCACTGTGAGTCAGGACCTCAGCTTATCATCTCGTCTGAGGAACAGCACCTCCTGCAGCACAGTGTCCCCATTAACGTGCTGGGACATTGGAGTGCCCCCTGCTGGCAGAACTCCAGATTTCAGTTTTCCCAGGAGGTTGCCCATCCAAGAGCAGTGGTTAGATTGTATAATGGCTCAGGGTGGTGCGTATGATGCTATTCTCAGTGCCATTGGGAATATGATGAGCTTTCCTGTAAGGGGCCCTCCACTGTGTACCCCTGTGCCCCCCTTGCACCCCCCACCCACCCTCTGCACTTCTCTCTCAGCTGCACTGGTGAGATGCAAGCATTTCGTCGCTTCCTCACTCCGCTTATACACTGCGCTGAGACCCGAGCCCGCTGGCTCCCATCAGTCTTCCTCTCTGTGTGAGTGGGGCAGGAAACGGGCCGGCTTTGAGTGGGGGCCATTAGGCTGTTCCCATTGGCCGATGTGGTGCTGGCCCATGCCGCTGACCCAATGAGCTCGGACCACTTCAGAATAATGGCTCCCATTCAGGGCTGTTCCCTGGCCCGATAACGATCTGAATCGCACATACGGCTCCCATCTCCGAAGGACAAAAACCATCATACATTCAATTGTGTTGTGTTTATGGCTATCCAGAAACCACTGACAAAAAGGCAAAAAGAAGATGACAGAGCATCTGTTTTTTTTTTTGTTTCTTTTTTCCGCTGTTTGTGAATAGAGGAGGACACAACACCTTCCCCTCACCAAGCTGTGCGTATGAACAGGGACAATTTCAGGCTTCATTGACTTTATTACTGTGCTGATAGGGTTTATTTGGATCAATTTTTTGATGTTATGACTTAGAACTAGCAGTGTTTGTTATTTTTAAAACTTTTCCTCGGTTTCGGGGCATTAACTGGCTACTCTGCTCCTTCTTAAAAAGTGAAAAATGAAACAGATAAAAGAAACGCTGATAATTGATGAAGTTTGGCTTGGGGAAAATGACTGAACAAGTGGACCACGCTTCCCTCGCTGTCCTAAAAGAAATCATGCTGTCTGTAATATAATATAGCTGTGGAGTTGTGAATTAAATTGTAGATTGCTACAATTTAATTCACATATAATATATATGTAGCTGTGGAGTGGAGTTGTGGAGTATATAATATAGCTGTGGAGTTGTGAATTAAATTGTAGATTGCTGTATAAATGTGTAATTTTTATGCACTTTCTGTACACATTTGCACTGGATTTTTTCTGCACTATTGTGTCTGTAATGTCCCGTTCTGTTCTGACCTGTCATTTTACACTGTGTATTTATATTGCATGTTGTATGTTATGCGTGTTGTAGGTCAAGGAGAAATTCATTTCATTTCGTCATTTCGCCCAACTGCGTACTTCACTGTTTGTGATGACTATAAAGATTTACTGATTTACTTGACTTGAGCTGTAGGTTGGGAGGAGCACTGAACTCATGGCTTTCGCTAAGCATCGAGCTGGGTGTCATCACTCACCATTCCTCGTTATGCTTAAAATGGAACTTTTGCCATTGTTTCACTGAGAGATGAGTACATTTTGTAGTGACCTCCATCAGTGTAATCTGACAAACAGCCAAGATAGGAAGTCTCATCTGTCCAAGGATCTGAAATTTTCATCCGTAACAGGTGATGTTCAGAACAGGAAAAGATGAGTTTGAGAGAAATGACATCTTCCATGGCTGCTGAGGAGGTTTCGTGGCTGATAGCCCTGCTTTCCGCTGAATGTCAAATTGAAGGCTGATGGTCTCTGTCTTCAGAGTGACACAATCAAGGGCAATCGGGAGACCCGTTTGTTCAGACACGGCAATCACATCCACATCCCACATCATCGTGAGGGGCTGCAGTAAACAACTCACAGGGTACCAGATGTTCATGGTTTACTAAATCTGTCATTGACCTTTTGGCCCGATCTGGTCAAGAGTTCACTGTTGGCTACATTTTGATGTGTTAGCACAGCAGCAGCTAAATGTTCTGCCAGCATTTGGTCCACAGGAAGGAGATCTTTTTTATGTTTTTCCCTCTCTGCACTTACAGTACTAAAAGGTTTGTGTTACCTTCTTCACTGCATGAGCTTGCAAATGTTCTTCTCTTTCTCTTCTAGCCCACAAATGAGGCTGTTATTTTTTGTTGTCACATCTGCTGTGAATGCCAAATCAAGCCCTTCAAATGTTCATTAATTTTGTTGCTCCATCATGTTTTGGCTTCATTAAAACTTTGATTTCAGACTAAACTTCCAAGCCACAAGATTTCACTATATGCTGGAAAAAAGATGTTTGATGACAGATGGTAAGGTAGATTCTGATGCTGTTTTGCGTGCACATATTAAATTAGGCAAATCATTCTGATAAGAAGAGTGATAACTTTGGTCACTGATTGCTTTGAAACCCAACCCTGCGGGTTTGGAACAGAATGTCTGTTGATGGACGAGCAGTGTGCAGGAAGAGAAGTCAGGGTCTGACTGTGTGCATGATGTCATCGCCGGAGCCATCTGTTATTATTGCTACATGGTTTTCCAGTGATACGCGACAATATCTCGAGAAAGAACTTCTTGACCATGATAAGGATTTGAGAGGAAACGAATTTAAACAATTGCTCATTCATGGTAATTACTCTTCAAGTGCAGAATGAATTCAGTGTCAGTATGGAAAGGTAATACTTTTTTGGACAGAACAAAAACAGGAAATTCATATATCCATATCCATACAGGAAATTTGTAAATTCTGCATGTGGCCCAATATGAAGCTGACCGCAGCACAATAGCATACCTTAGCATACCAGCACAATAGCACACACCTGAGGCCAAAATGGCCGCCCTGAGCTGCCATTACATGCTTTGCCCTTTGATTGGGAAAAAGTATGAGAATTTACATGAAACTGTCTGTGCTTTCATCTTATTTCTTTACTTTAATCTGTGAAAGTGTGTCTGTGTGACTTACCTTATAAATTACATCTCAAAATGATGGGACAGATTTGTGGTTTCTTTAATCACTGCACAAGAGCTGCTTTGACATTTTTTTTTAATTTCTTGACAGGCTGTGTTTCATGTTAATTTAGGAAAAATCCTCACATTCTGTTTGAGGCAGTGAGTCACTTTCCAGATGTCTTTTCTTAATAAGAACAAATGAAAGAAAAAGGAGGTGTTTGGTTAAGGTAAAGGAGTTGCTTTGAAATACGTTTTAGCTGGTTTGTGGCGTGTCTGTAGGAAATGTGAAGGAGCGCGTGTTGCCATGACTTTGAAATTGCTGCTTGCAGAAAGTGGGCTTCATGGATGGCTGAAATTGGTTGCATTCTGCCATCCTGTGATTCTGGGTTACAGATTTGTAAAAGTGTACTGCGACTGCCACGAGCCTGACCCTGCCGAAAATTCCATCTGTACCGTGACAGAATAATAACCCCATCTTAAAATGGTCTCCATTTAAGGTTGACTTAGCAGACAAGGGTGCCTTGTAAATAAAAAAAGAATGAATTAGCTTTTCTGTCTTGTTTTTTTTGGTGCATTTTGCCCTTGTCGTCTGTGTCAGGAGGCAAAACAAAAATTTTCGATTTTACAAATTCATTCCAAAGGTCCGCATTGTTATAAGAAGCGTTCCGCGCTGACTTGTGGCGTATCTATCAAGCGAGTTAATAAACATTGTTGATCGTGTTGTATTTTATTTTTGCATGCTGTTTAGGAGACAGGCAAATTTGAAAAATAAAAATACATATAAAAAAATAAAATAAATAAAGCTGAAACCAAAGTAATTGCTTTTCCCACGCGCCTGCCATGTCCGCGGTGTGGGGAACGCTCGGTATGCAATTTCACGTCTGTGTATCAAATTGGCTGCATCCTGTAATTTAGCGTTATCAGTGAGAGCACAGTCCTTGATGCTATGATATGCCGCCTTTATCTGAGTAAGACGCTCTGGAAGCTCCGTGCTTGATTTGAAAATGAAGGAAGATTATTTTGATTACAACGCTTCAATTAACTTGCCCCCCACCACCCCCTACCCTTTCTACCGTTTTCATAATTCACCATCAGCAAATGTGTAGGCCTACATTATTGCTCGTGTATGTTCTGGAGAGCACAAGCCAGTGCAGCTCTGATGTGCAGAGAAGACGACAGACACATGGGGCTAAGTGTTTCAAACCAGAAACAGATGCGCTAAAACAGGCCGCTATTTTACTTGCATGGCTTGCTTGCGCGACTTGACCGAGATTCTCGCTCTAGGTGTGTCAACAGAAGCACAAATAATCCTTCTACCAGGGGGAAGAGTCCATCAGTCGTTAACTCCCTGCCCCATGTGGCTATTAGCAGCTGGAGCGGTTGCAAATCAGAAAGTTTGTGATGAAGTGAAGTCAGCGCATTACCTGCTGTTGACCAGCGTTTTTTTTTTTTTTTTTGTTACTTGTTTTTCCTCTTTTCCTCTAAAAAGTGAAGGAGAAGGCTACCCAGGGCAGTGCTGCCATGGTCTGACAGGGTTATCTGCTTCCTGTCACTTCTGCTCACGCTCATCGCGGCATCCTCCTGACATTGAACGCACACCGCTGAAATAAGCAGGTGTTTTGGGGAAATTGGTGAGAGGTGCGTCTCTATGGCTTATGCGGACCAACGAACCGTAGCTAATGTTGTTCCAGTTCATGCTGTCCTCAAAGACATCCTAATGCACTCATTTTGTTTAACACATTTTGTTTGTTCAGGAAACTGGGTGTAAGAGGGGGGAGCCACTGAATTCATCTTGCGTTCCTTAGTGAGATTCCTCATGCGGTTCCCTGACCTCCCGTTCCGTTGCGCGACTGCGCTCACATGGGTAAACGTGCAGTTAGCTGTAAACCAGGTGTCATTGTTACGGGCAAATTAGGTTGAGACTGGCGGTGGAATATTCCGTCTTCCACGACAGTACACAGTACTTGTTGTTAAATCCAATTTTTTATTTTTGCTATCTACGGTTTAGCTACAACGGATGTGAATTCGCTTAGAAAACATGGTGGATTGATTACACAACAGTTTTCACATGTAGCTTATTGTAAACAACTTGCCATGCTTAACATAGCAACATCCACTTGCCCTGAACACTTGTACTATGTTATTTTACTGTAATTCCGCCTGATTTTATGCCGCCGTTCATATGAACGCAGAATTGCTGCGCTGGAACCTTGCGCTGCTCCAAAATGGCGTCCTTTGTGTGCAACAGTGGGGCCTGTGCACCAGACTGAAACCCCGCGTCTACCAGCCCATCTCGTGTCAGTGTGTAACCTTGACACGAGATGTCGGTGTGTAACGGACACACCGGTGTGGTGCAGGCTGGGACATGACTGGGATCCCTGAGGTTGGTGGTTCAAGTCCCAGTCCAGCCACAGCAAGAACACCAATGTAAGTCGCTTTGGATAAAAGCGTCAGCTAAATGACTGTAATGTAAATGTATGTGGCATTTGACATTACGTTATCACTACCTCAGTCAACAAATGGATTTTTGAAATGTCATCATCAAAGGAAGACATTTCCAAGCCGTTAGAGCAGGTGATTATATGTCAGTGTGGTTATGAATTTGTAAATACCATGTTATTAAACATGTATAAAGTCCACTGTAGCACTGCGTAATGATGATCGTCAGCTATTGGCTATGATACAACCGAGCTGAGAATCCATACCTTCTGGAGAGAGTGTGATTTGCATTATTACAAGTCTGAAAATGTATGTAGGTTGTTGATGGATGATATATACCCCCCCCCCACCCATTACTAAAAAGCCAAAGAATCACGACTGTGAAAAAAGGAATCAGGATCTCCTTTCAACATGAAACGAAAATAAAAAATGTGACAGTAGCCGTTTAAATAGCCTGCCGTTTGAACGGTGACTGTAGATCCTCTCTGAGTAATCCTGTGTGCTGTGTGAGCTAGGTGGCAGAGCGTGGACAGTAGCTCAGCCGTTTGCCAGGCTGCGCTTGGTGGTCTATTTTTACTGCTGGCCTATTGGTGGGTGATGTCAGGCTTGTTTATGCCTGTGTGTGCTCATGGGGTGGGCTGTTTCTCGCTGACATCCTGTTTTAGAATGCACAGCCATCTTGCAGGGATAAAAGAACACAGGAATATGTAATAGGGGGATTTTATTATCCATTATGTTTGGGCGTTGGATGAATGAAAATAGGAGATTCTTTGCACACATCACTTATCGCTGTAAATGTTTGCACTTCCTGTTTATTTGTGTTTGTATTTGTATGTGTGCTTTCACACACACACACACACACACACACACACACACACACACACACACACACACACACACACACACACAGTTGCTCACAAGCAGAGCTGAACATATTTCTGGGGTCTATTCTACATGACAATTATGTAGTCTTGGCTTGACGCTGGTGAACATGTCTGAATTCTAAAGTCTGTATCACATTTATGTCTGTGAAATTCTCATCCTTTTCATAAATATTCCTCATTCCTGCATGATCCAAATTACTACAGATTGGGTGGAGCTGCCACTGTGCCTCACACAACGGAGACATGGCAGTTATTTTCAACAGGGGGAGAGAGAGAGAGAGACTGTAATGGCTTCACTGTCTGTGTCAGTGTTTCAGGCTTCACACCCAGTTCAGCCCTACAGCAGTGATGGGAAAGTGAGGCTTCAATATATGACAGAAAATGGGTGGAGCTAACAGCTAATGGTACAGCCCACCTGATTAAGACCAATCATTGGGTTTTGTTGTGGAAGGTTACTTCGCCTTGATTGGTTCAAAGAAGGGAGTGACTGACAGCTCATTGTAGCTCCACCCACAATGAGTTTCATGAAACCCGGCTCTGCGGTCGTTACTGCAGGCCAAGTACTCTGCACCTGAGAAACACAGTGTTATAAATACAGAGCAGACTGGTGTTGAAAATCAGTGTTGATTACACCTTGTGAAGCCAGACTCTAATAACAGCTAAGATGCAGATTCAGATGGAGCTGGTGAATGGGCCTGATTGGGTAAACCAGAAGGTGTGGCCACGCTGGGGGCGTGGCTGCTTTCAGAGTGGGGCCGTTGAATGACCCTCAGAGCGGCCAGCGGTGCCAGCTTCCCCTTCCTGGCTGCTCTGTGCCCGCCGATACTGCCAGCCATGTGGAAATCCACCCGGTCACACACTCATTCTGTCCCCCTAAAGTGAGGTAATGGGTTTTTCGGTTCCCTTTGGACACATTGGCACACACAGACACATGCAGGCTTGCGCACACAGAAGCGTATGTAAAAACATGTGCACATATTGATGATGATGCAGATGTTGGCCCTTTCCAGTGCGAGCATACGGAGGTGCAGTCCAGAACGCCCACGTTCATGGGTAACTGCGCAGGCGAATGTACGCAGACACACACACACACACACACACACACACACACAGCTGCTCTAGATCACTGTTGAATTAGCACAGTTATTACAAGCCAGCTGCCTCTTCCATCTCCAAAGCATTCTGTCACATCTGTGATGCTGCACATACAAACCATCACACACACACACACACACACACACATGCACGCTCATACACACATAGGCACATGTAAAGCATGCTCACACATGTGCTCACACACACGTGCACACATGCATGCATGCTCACATGTGCTCACGCATACACGTGGGTGCACGTACACTCACGCACACATCCACACTTAGACAACACGTATCCATGCATACACAAACACATAGACACATGCTCACACACGTGCCTACACACATGCACATATGTGCCTGCACGCTAACACCTACAGTGCATGCTTTCAGACGGACACATGCATACACATATGCATATTCACACACACTGGTTTAGACTCCATCGGGCGACTGTCATTCAGTGGTTGCAGGCAATGTCGCACTGAGCTGAACTTTGGCCTGGTCGCTGGCTTCGTTGTTATGGTAACGTTTGTCTCTCATCAGCACCTCAGACTCCTCAAATCACTTAATAACCTTTTGATTGATTATCCCCAACAAATACGAATAGAGGATCATTTCCTTGTAGAGAAATTGTTTAGTGCTGTGGTGGCACACCCGTGTGAGAATCTCCCTGCTAATGTCAGGTGTGTTATAGGATAACACGGGAGGCCATCGTTCTCATAGATGTTTTCCCAGGTTATGTATTGGTTAACAGTGTCTTGCAGATGCACTGATAGGTCATACGTTCCTCCGTTCTGCGGCTGGGCTTGATCCCGCTCATTGGGGAGTCTGTGTTTCGCTGCTGGGCAGGAGAAGTGCTTTCTGTTGCGCCGAGCCAAGTCCTTCAATTACCTCCTTAAAATATCTTCCTTCTCATAAGAGGAACTTCAGTGGGGCTGGTCAGGATTAAACCTAATTGATTTTTTACAGTAGATTTTTTACAGCTGTCTTTTATCCCTCCAAATCTAATGCTGTTTGTTTTTTGTTGCTTTGCTGGAGATATTGCTTTTTTTTTTTTTTTTTTTGTCTAAGCCTTTGGCTTCTGAAGACAAAATATTTTCTGTGGCCAAGCTGTTTTGTGTTTGGGGGTGAAAAAAAGTTTTAATTTAGTTTGCAGAAGGCAGAAACAGTCCATCTTCCTCTTTGTGAAGGGTATCGAGCTGAGCTGTTTTTCAGCCTTCGTATCCTCGCAGAAATGGATACTCAGAGTTTGCAGGCTATCGGAGACTGAACCCATCCCGTTATCAACACAGCTGATACATCCTCTTTAGAGAATGTGTAGAGAACAATGAAGTTTTCTTGTCTGATAACAAGTTGGAAGCTTGAAAGAAACTCTGGTCAAGCAAACTTTCTGATGGTGACTTTTTCATTTACAGCTGCTGGCAGATAATTACGCTCTACCTGTGATTTTCACCTTCTCAACAGGTGAATGGCTGTCTGCTTCAGTTGTTTTTTATGACTGTAATTTAAAGATGAATTAAAGTTCCTGTCAGACAATTACAGATTCCTACCACAGTGCACAGTCATTCCGAGCAGGGTGTTATTTTAATATTGTTTGTGATCATACAGATTTTTGTTTAGTGAAGACATTCATATTTTCCACCAGACATTGAGCATAATGGAAGCAGTCTAATCCATTATTAACATGTGGCTGCTTCAAATTGTTTCTGATAAAACAGAAATTGTCTTTCTTTATTTTGCTCACTAATGTACCTGTGTACCTCTCTCTCTCTCTCTCTCTCTCCCTCACCCCCTCCTCCCCGTGCCCCTAGCACTCCCCACACTGAGGAACTGCGACGGCCCCCTGCCGGCCCCCCCGCCCAAGTCGGTGGGTGATGTGGAGGAGCTCGCTTCCAGCTACGAGCGCAAGCTGATCGAGGTGGGTACTGCACACCGCCCCCAAAACCCTGCATCTGATCATATATTTTATAGTTCCCATATGACAGAGGGCTGAAACTCATGAACAGGTAGGGTGGTGAGGTGGGTTCTTGGCATGGCATGTGCAGACATTGCGTTGAGTTGCGAGGTGACTCAGTCCTCGCTGTCTGACGGGCGAAGGGGAATTGGAGGTAATTGAGATCTTCTGGCTTTGTTGCTCAGCACTGCAGTCCTGATGAAATCTGGGACCAGCGTGAGCACCAAGGTGATGAAGCGGAAGGCAGGTAGATTACGGATTCACCGAGTTTTATATAATGAGAGATAAACCTGCTTATGCTGGAGACGCACAGTCCTTTTAATCATTTATTTATTGAAGTATTATGTGTTTGTTCCTCTTATTTATTCATTCGTTTTCTTCATTTGCTTAGCTGTCAGTCTGGATACGGCGCGTCGGGTGCGTGAGGAATCGGCCCGGTTTGTAAATCTGAGCCTGAGAAACATAGCTTTGTTTTCCCCTGGCAGACTCGGTAGCCCCTCCTGTATGAGTCGCTGCTGGGTTCTCCTCTGATGGCGCTGTTTGGTGCTGGGCCGTGTGGAGCTCGGCGTGATCCAGGTCTGTGGTGGGAGAGTGGGGTTCGGGTCGGGGTGCGCCCGCTGAATGTCCGGCTGGGGTACCCCGATTCCTAATGCAGTTAGGGTAGTGACACCCCGGCTTTCTGTTGGGGCGCTCATTATTCACGATTGCTGGACAGGGACAGGAAGCAAAGAAGCTTCTTCCCTGCAGCCCTGCCCTCATTTTCAGAGAGAAACGTCTGGGCAAGCTGCATGCTCTTTTGTGTCGGTTTTATTTCCCCCGTCAGTTTGTCTGATCTCTCTCAAAGCTTTCCTGAGCAGAGGCTCGGTCTGGAGGCCTGGGCAGCCAGTGGAGCGCCTCAGCTTTTGTTTTGTCAGCTCCGCAGTTGAGAGAGAGAAAAACACGAAACCAGCGTTGAGCGTAAATAGGGACTTGTAAATGAGCCCCTCCAGGATCAGCTCTTGTTCTTGCAGTGAGAAGACGCCGCTGTCGGCCATCTCAGACCCACAGACCAACAGACCCACAGACCCCTTCCCAAGCCCCAACCCCAGCAACTAGATGATTGCCCCCCCACTCTCTGCCCCTGCCCCACTCCCCCCACCAATCCTGTTGCCCCCCCCATCCTCTGCCCCTGCCCCACTCCCCCCACCAATCCTGTTGCCCCCATCCTCTCTGCCTCCAGTCCCATTCCCCCCTTGGTTCTGGCCTGGTAAACTCACCACAGTTTCCACTCTGATCTCTGGCAGCTGTGGTGAATATTCAGGTCTCCAGGTGTGATTGTTTAATTAATGACCATTTATTGTATTGCCAAAAATGTGTGTCTGTCACCATCTGTCACTAGTCAATGATAATAGGCCTAGCTAGGACCTCTTCCAGCAGTACCTAATGACAGATAACAGGCTACAATAGCATCATTGTGCTTTAAATTGTAAGAGACCTGTTTTTGGACAGCAACCTAAGTTGGAAAAGGGTTTGTGACCAAAGACAGACCATCATCACTCTCAGTCTGGTACAGTGAAAGGTCCAAATAAACTGGCAATTGAACGTATTTTTCCACTGTTATATTTATGAACATTTAATGAGAAACTGGCACCGTTTTTGCCCCATAAGATAATCTTGCCAGAGTTTTTTTTTTTTCCCCTCAGCTTTAAGGGGCTCTTGGTATGTGGTACCCCTGCCTTGCCTGTAAGAGTAAATGCAAAGTGTGTAGGAACAGGATCCATGGGGAGAGAATGTATAGATTTGGCGTTCAGATTAAAGGAATAGCTGTTGGCTGTTGAGTGTTCGCAAGGAAGCCAGGATGGCGTTGGAGCGCGGCGTGTTTGCACTGCGATCATGTGACAGTCACATGGTTGGTGCAGGGGGGGGCCTCTGCGCATCCCAGGGGGCCGTGGTGTTGGGGGCGTACCGCTGGCGTCAGAGTGGGACAGGAGAGTGTTCATCGCTGCCTGTGTGCGGAGGGGATGCCTGTGGGGGGGGGATGGTGGGGGGATCCACTGAACAGCGATGTGGGTCAAAGTGTCTTATGGGAGCGCGGCGCATAGTACGCTCCCTTTGATCTTAGGGGCTCATTAACATGGAAACACAGGAAAAAAGCAAACAATTAGTATTCTCGCCAGGACCCTGGGGGGGGAGGTGGGGGGGAGGGGGGGCAGTTCGAAGAGTATGTGAGCTGCCTTCTGTGCACATGCCCACTGTGTGCCACACATACACATACATACACACACACGCAAACACACACATACACACACACACACACACACACACACACTCTCACTCACACACACACACACACACACACACACACACACATACATACACGCGTACACATGCATACACACAGCATGTATAAATACATACAGTACATGCACACACACACACACACACACACACACACACAATCACAATGCGCACACACACACACACACAGACACACGCACTCACAGCCTGCATACATACATACAGGATTTCTCTCTCTTACTCCCACAGCCTGGGAGTCTCTCTGCAGTATGGGCTTCCCTCTGCGCTCATGCAGGCAGACGCGCAGGCAGATACACAGGCAGATGCACAGGCGGACAGACGCGCAGGCAGATACACAGGCAGACGCACAGGCGGGCAGATGCACAGGCAGACAGACACGCAGGCAGATACACAGGCAGATGCACAGGCGGGCAGACGCACAGGCAGATGCACAGGCGGACAGACGCTTAGCCAGACGCACAAGCAGATGCGCAGGCGGGCTCCATCTCTTGCAGATCCCTATGGAGATGGGTCAAAGAGCATGGGAAACGAGTCAGGTGACGAGCAGGCTCTCTCTGTACGAGGGTGTAAGGAAAGAGAATATGAAAGAGTACAGCAGGATCTTAGATCTGTGTTATTTCAGAAGCCCAGGGCAAAAACCCTTTGTTCTGTTAATTTACATAATATTTGTTTGTGGTAACAGCCCATTGGTCATTACCTTGTTTTCGTGGAAACTGGCCCCTGGGCGTTGCAGCATCGTCCCTCCTGATTGGGTAATATGTGCTGTACATCAGTGCTGTGAGTTCTGGGCATAATGAAATGGCATTGAGGTCTCTCTCCATGTGGACCCAGCATATCTGCCAGCCAGCTTTCCCTGTAATTTCAGTCTGTCAGCAGGAGCATTTTAGCCGTACAACTTCCTGGCACATGCAGCGAAATCAGAACTCGCATATGGTGTAGTATGAGCGCATACATATGCATTCTGCTGATTTCATGGCTCTTATCCTGTTTTCTGAGAAATTATTTATTGCTTGGCTTTTTCTTCTTGTGTTAATAAGCCTTATTTAAAATCACTGTTGTGCCGTGTACGTACAGGCGATTGCTGTAAAGTGTGTGTCCTTCCCTCAAAGGCAGCCAGCCTGATTAAAGAGACGGGCGAATTCGCTCTCATGTTTTTCCAGATAGACTTAGGCATCAGCCGCAGGCCTAGATCTCATTCTCACTTACACTCATTTGTTGCTTTTTCAATTCAAAGGTCCACTGATCTGTCGCACAACTTAACGCATGGTTCCTTCCGAAAGGTTTTCAGTTATTAGGAATATACTGAGGCGAAAATATATGAAATAAAGAGGCGAGCGGTGAAAATATCTGTAAAAAATGCTGGTCAACAGATTTTCAGCTGTGTTTGTTGAAGAGGCAGTGTGGCTGGTGTCTGCGATGGTGGGTGTTGTGCTGAATCTGTGCTAAATCATCTTGATGAATGGGAGTCATGGTAACAAAGAGCAAAGCTCAGTTAAGCCCATAGCTGGACACCTGCTTCACCATGTACCGAGACTCAATTTCATGAAGTTATTTGATTATGGTTTGATAAGTTATTTGCCAAAGTTACCAATGCCTAGAACAAAGAATGCATCACAAGCATCCTTGAATTTCAGCATAATTCATTTTTCTCACTCATAATGAAATATGTTATCAGCTCTACTCTTGCGGACCCACAGCGTTAGAGTTATGGGTGCACACAGGACTCCTCTGATAGGCGTCAACTGGTCTTCGCTACTTTTGGAACTGCCGATGGGACACAAACCATATGTTGCACATGCCATCAGACCAACAAATGTACATTTAACCAACCTGCAGTTCCCTGGCTGAGAGTGGTGAGTTTATCCGGCTTACCCCCCATTTTCCCCCTGGCAAGTATGAGTCAAGGTTATTAAGAGCAGGCCTCGACCTCTGACTGCCAGCCTCACATCATAAAACTACACCACAACCACTGGCCTCTGGGGGACACCCAAACAGGTACGATCCTCAGCATTCAAATACCTCAATACATTACATTATTATCATTCAGCTGACACTTTTATCCAAAGCGACTTACAGTTGATTAGGCTAACCAATGCCCCCCTGGGAGCAATGTGGGGTTAAGGGCCTTTCTCAAGGGCCCAACAGTAATAGTGTTCTTGCTGTGGCTGTTGCTGGACTGAGGCTTGAACCACCAACCTCTGGGGTCCCAGTTGTTTACCTTAGCCACTAGACTACAGGCTACCTCAATATCTGTC
Organism: Albula goreensis; assembly: GCA_022829145.1. Taxonomy (NCBI): domain Eukaryota; kingdom Metazoa; phylum Chordata; class Actinopteri; order Albuliformes; family Albulidae; genus Albula; species Albula goreensis. The sequence goes on along the minus strand of CM040748.1, from coordinate 2,022,537 downwards.
ATTTGCAGGGTTTAGGGTAGGCTGCCCCTTTTGATATCCATGGGGCTGGATCTGGTGGTGGGTGTGAAAGTGTGCAGAGAGTTTGCCTCATTGTAGGATGTGTTAAATATGTGTGTGTGTGTGTGTGTGTGTGTGTAAGGGGAGTGAAAGGGCTTCTTCTCACCAGGGTGTAGAGATCTTGGCAGGCTCGCGCCCGTTCCCTGGTGAGCCTCCCTCTCCCACAGACCCCCTGCTCTGCCAGGAGGCCCTGACGAGGGCCCTTGTTCCTGGCAGTGGAGCGCAATCAGCAGTCAGCCTTTTCAACGAGCGAATATCCGCGGCCGGCGCCGCTCATGGAGTGAGCTTCGCTTGAGTAAGCAGGAAGGGCTGTAATTAATATCCAACAGAGCCGAGAAATTATTTGCTTTTGTTAGTTTGTTTACCAGTTTCCCTCCTCCACGTGATTCCCTGTCAGCCGGTTGCCCATGACGACGAGCGTTCAGATTTTAAAAGCATCTTTTCTGGGGGTGAGACCGTTTTTCTGGACACAACAATTTACAAACAGCGTTCGATATTCTCTGCGTGGTTTCATCCTTGAAGGCAATTTTTTACGTTTCCCTTCGTGTTTGACGCCCTTTCTTTCTCTCTTCACCGTCGACAGAACCGCGTTGAATATCGATAGGCCCGTACAGTTGTTTTGTGAAAGATTGGCTATTGGGCGATGGATTTTCGTTTTCTTGTGAGGACTCGGTGTTGGCTGAGTTGTCCGGTGTCTGTCTGTCTTTTTTCTATCAGAGGCCTGAACACGCACACAGACCTCACGCGGCTAACCCCTGAAGCTGAAGTTAAACCCCAGCGTAACGTAGCAGCGCCAGTGAATGCTGCTGATAATTATCGGTTGTCAAAGGTTACTGTAGGTCTGACTAATTAGGCCCCTTATTAATTTTTTTATATATATTTCTGCTGTAGCTGTGATTATGTGGTTTGTGTGTGTTTCTGTTTGTGAGTGCCTGTGCTTGTGCGTGCCTGTGTATGAGTGTGTGTTTGTCCTTCCGTGTGTCAATGAGTTTGTGTTCGTCTGTGTGTCAATGTGTTTGTGTTTGTCTGTGTGTCAGTGTGTGTGTGTTTGTCTGTGTGTCAGTGTGTGTGTGTGTGTTTGTTTGTGTGTCTGTGTGTGCATGCATGTGTGCGCGCGTGTGTCTATGTGTGTATGCATGTGTGCGTGTCTGTGTGTGTGTGCATGTGTGCGTGTGCATGTGTGTGTGTCAGTGGGTGTGTGTCTCTGTGTGTCTGCATGCATCAGTGCAGTGGGTTTTCTGTATGAAATTAAAATTGGGGTCTTATACTTCATCTTGACGGCTGTTTCCTTGTTTTGATAGACTGGCCATCTGTTCTGCAGCTGCTGTTCAGCATTTTACCTGGCTGTCATTGAGCAGCTCTCTCTTTGATATTTTCATAGCTTTGCAATTATTAATACAAGCAGATCTGATAATGTATTCAACGTCTTTGTCTGCTCTAACTAACTGCAGTTTGGACATGTAGATAATTTATTGATGTTTCTCAGTTTTACTTGTGTAAATACCAGAAAAAAAGTATAAATAAATAATTTCTTCACCATATGTTGAATGTAAGGGTATACCAATATTGACAAAATTTAGAAATAAAATAATAAAAATTCACTGATTCAGTTGTAAAAGTAAGTAAGTTAAAATCTTCTGCAAAAAAACTATAATGTACAAACATAATTGCATGCATATTTTGCTTATCAATAATTGTATTGATTGACACATCATAGCCGATCCACAGTCTCAGGGGAGCTGATCACTGGCTAATTGTTTCATGATGATGATGATGATGATGATGATGATGGTGGCTGGCTGGTTGATTGGTTCTTCTCTGCTCCATACTAATTTAAAAAAATCCCCTCGCTCTTCTCTATCTGCTTCCCCACAGTGTGAGTGGACGTTCTGGTTATGTGTGATTTATTTTGTAATCTCTCTCGTTTCTCTCTCTCCGCTCGTACGAGTCTTTCCCCTCTCCTCCTCCCCTGTGTGGGACCTGTGAGAGCTGCGCTGTACGCCGTCGTCCGGAATTAGGCTGCGAGGCTTGGCACTCGTCCCGGCCTCTTCCTCTTCCTCTCCTCTCCTCAGTCTCTCACCCCATCCCTGGGGCTGGAGTTAGCTTCCCCTGCCTTGCTCCTCTCTCACCACCAAGCCTGTTTTCACTCCCAATCGCCTGCTTCAAAACCCAGTCCACTCCTGTTCACCACTTCTTCTGTTCTTCTGTTTGGGGTGCTGTTTCATCCACTCCTGAGTGCTTTAATTCAGCAGCCGTGCTCCTGACTGTCAGACTGCAGGGGGAGAGAGAGGGAGAGAGAGAGAGAGAAAGAGAGAGAGGGAGAGAGAGAGAGAGAGAGAGAGAGAGGGAGAGAGAGAGAGAGAGAGGGAGAGAGAGAGGGGAGCTGTCAGCTTAGACAGTATCAGAGAGTGCCGCTCAGTACAGTGCAGACGCTTCACCAGCACGCTACAGCGAACGCTAGTCTTTAATGATGCTCCTCGGACAGCCGGCCCAACTTAAAGAATCTGAGTCCTCATTAGGGAACACTCCCTAAATCACGGCGGTAATTGTAATATAATGGGGTACATGGCTTTGCTAATCTGTGCGTGGATCTTCGCTCGAGCGTTGCGGAAGGTTGGGTGGCAGTTTTCGGTGTCGTGTAATAATGAAACATTTATACAGCTGAAATATTGATGGGCGTGCCCTGGGAGAGGGACCTTTTGATATTATCAAAGGAGGCTGTGTAAACAAACCGCTGGCAGCCCAATGGCCCTCTTCTGCCTGGGCGGCCCATACGAGGGGCATTTAGATCGGCCAAAATCCACACAGCACACACGCGCGCACACACACATACTTACACACACAACACACACTCCACTCACATACGCACACTCCACTCACATACATACACACACACACACACCCCCCACTCACATACACACACACACACAAAAACAACCTATACATACACACACACACACACCCTCCACTCACATACATACACACACACACACACACACCCTCCACTCACATACACACACACACACACACACACCCTCCACTCACATACACACACACACACACACCCTCCACTCACATACATACACACACACACACACACCCTCCACTCACATACATATACACACATACACTTTCCCTTTCTGCATTGTTCTTTTGTTAAGAGAGATCCCCTGGTGGAATATAAGGGATAGAATGCAGAAAAACCAGCCCCTCCTGCTCACCGAGAGCCAAAAGAAAGAAAATTGCTGGAAATGGCGCCCAAAGAAGAATGGAGGGGGAGAATCTGTTCGTTTAATCTTAGACGCTCTCACCTGTGAAATTGCGGCATTTCGATGCCTTTGTACGTGTCATCGTGATCGCTGCCTTCACTGTCTTTGGAATGGTTAATTACGGCGTATCAGCTAAAAACAGACACATTTGTTCGTGCTCGTCACTCACCTTTGGCCCTTGTTATTCTTCTCCTGCGATGGCATTGAAGCAGAAGTACAAACGTATGCTAATCTGCTTTATTTTTAAATGATAGCTCATGGTAAGGATCTGTTGTTTTTTTTCTTTCTTTCTCCAGATGCTCAGGTTTTAGTTTGGGAGGGGAGAAAATGGGAGAAAAAAACCTTCGGTGGTGGATGGAGCCGATGGAACTTCCTCTGTTTAAAACAGGATTGCAAACGAGCGGAGTAGAGGCAGAAACGGTCATATTCTCAAAGTGAGCCGAAATAATGAGGCTTAATATCTCCCCTCAATGGAATCTGGGCTCCTGGCATATTTAGGGGAGCAGGAAGCACGTGGCCCCGGAGTTTTATGAAAATACCCCAGCATGTGCAGGGGAAGGGAGACGGAACAACAAGCTGATTAACTCCCGCTCTGAGAGATAATTATGCTCCGTCACACTTAAAATTAATTCCTGTTTTTTTTTTTTTTCAGTGTACCAGTTAGAAGTTAGCGCAAATAAATGAATTAGATGAATGAATGGCTGCTACACTACACCTATAATTGGCTCAGATTTCAGAGTGTTTTCCCTGCGCCTGCCTGAGGAGAGGAGGGGTCTGGTTTTCCCTGCTGTACGGGTCCTGTGATTGCACATGGGGGAAATAGGTGACCCCTACATTTTCTGAGTCTGTTTTATATGGCTAGTTACGCTGTTCCAGTGCCATGATTGGCTGAAAATATTTAAAAAGCGTACCTCAAAAATATGTTGTATTTGTGACTGTTTAAGAGGGGCAATTTTACACCCAGAATGAAAAGGTCAGGGGCAATTGCCCACCCAGATTTATGCCCCCCCCAGGGCACACCACTGCCAGGTACCCTCAACATCCTCCTCCCGCTTTCACTTGGAAGATTGAGATCTCAGTTACGTGTGGGTTGTATAACTTTTGGCAGTTTACCTGGCTGCGGTTCACCCCCGCTTCATTCCCCTGAGTTTCAGCCCTGTATCACCTGGTTTGTGTTTGCAGTATCCTCAGATCAGTGTTCATCCTCTCATACGTGTTTAATCTAGACAGCCGGTACAGGAGGCGTGCCTGCATAACCGTCTGCACCTCAGAATTACGCCTGAGGTTTGACTTGATTGTGGGTGGGTGGTGATGTAGTGTCATGGTTAGGAAGCTGGTCATGTAACTGAGAGGTTGCAGGTTCAATTCCCATTGTTGTGTCAAGCTATTGAACCTAAATTGCTTCAGTAAATATCCAGCTGTATGAGTGTACCACCCCAGCCAAATGAAGAAAAAAATACATGGGGGGATGCTTGGCCAATCTCCTTTAAAAAAAAAACAACCATGTCCATGTTTTTTCTTGGCTTCTTTACATGCTGCCTTTTTTGTTGTTTGCACACAAAGTTTACCTTCTGTGGGATTATCCAGGCATTCACATATGGTAATTCAGATTAACAGGCGGAAGATTAACATTGTATTTAAGAACAAATGGCATTCATCGTTGTATGCACATTGGCAGACGGAGAATCAGATGTGTAGAAATGTTTCGCAAATCCTGCACTCATTCTTTTAAAACACACTTCTCTGAAGAAGAAATATAATAATAAATACAAAAATAATTATGAAAATATTCATGTGTGAGCCTTTAAACTCAGTGGGGTTCAGTGACCTCCACAAGGGATGGGCCACCTGTACACATGCCAAAAAAGAGATGCTTTGAGCCCCTATCAGCCAGAGTGCCTCCTGTCGTTTCCACTTAGCAGTTACGAAGGACATCAGTGATCTCACACTGATTCCCAAGCACACTTTGGGGATGAATGCATTGAAATGAATTTCAAAGCGTAGCTGGTGGTGTTTGGATAGTAAAGAGCTTCAAAGCTTTGCATTAATTCTGCATTTCATGGCTAGATCCTCATTTGTTTCCTTTATATGCTGTGCCATGATTGCCTGCTATAGTGAAATTATTTTTTTTATTATTTGCTAGAACAACTAGTTACGGATAAAACTAAATAGATATCAGCTATTTGCACGTGAAATTAGTCTATACCGTACGATGAATCTTTCGTAATGAAAGGGTATGAGGTCCGGTTAAACGTGTAAACGAGGTATCATTGCATTTTTAGCAAGTACAGGCTAAAATCATGTTTCTTCACATTCATAAGACCGCACGATTGAGCATAAGGCATGGGTATACGTTATCTGTAAAAGATGTAATTACATCCATACAGTTTAAATGCTGGTTGCATGTATGCAGCATGCTTTGGCGTGAGGGAGGAGTTTTTGATATGCTTGCCGCATGCTGGTTTTGCTCAGTACAATGCAGCGCTGGCAGCCCATGATCAAACGGCTGACGTCGCGGGTGAAACGCACCCCATCATCCGCATCATGAGTGCATCTTATCGCATGTTTCGGCGCAGACTCCTGTAAAGATGGACAACTCGCTGAAAAGCTCTGGAGATTGTGGAGAGCTGGACCTTACGAATGAGCTGGTAGCTTTGCCGAACATAGCACCACATGGTATCTTCAGTTACAAACGTCATGGAGAAAATTATCTAATCATTAACTGATCGTAGGGGGAATTATTATATATTGTACCTAATCTCACCTTGATGACTGCAGGTGAAGACCTCAGTATCACTCAGCGATGGAAGCACTATACCTGTTTCTGTCCGGGTTAAATACAGACAAGTTTCTAACCCTTGGAAATATTCTGTGGTCTTTGGTTAGTTGTGAATAGCTAATCCATTGGTTTTGTTTATTTATTTCGCCATGATCGTGTCATGAGTTATATCGCGTCTGTTTTTGTATCTGTGTGTAATAGCCGCCGCATTCCTTTCAGTAAATAAGTATTCTTTGTAGAAAGCCCCTTATCTAGTGTTCTGGTTTAACCTAAAACTGATTTTTTCATGGTGAATTGTTAAGATCGCTAAATTAGCACTGAGCTGCTTGTTTATGCCAGTCCCCACCCCCCAGTGGACGGATTCAGCCCCCAAACACCCACTCAGTACAGCCGCTAAATTAGCAGGGGTGAAAATAGAAACTGCTGCACAACCGCCAATTTTTTAGCTTCCAAAATAACCAACATAGCAACGACTGTGTTTGTGCCTTCCGATGTTATGTGCCCTCAAAATGGGGTCTTATGTCTGCTCTCAAATCTTAGTTTGTTTAACCGCCATGCAAGACGATGTCTGTTAAACATGGAAAGGTATGTGTGAATAACTAAACGCCCTAACGGCATTCTCATTTTCATTTTCACTTTCACGTTTTTGCTGATTTCGTACATTTGAAAGTATTTCCCATAGTTCTCACAGAAATGTGGCATGATTAACCCCGCCCTTGGCCAAGACTATCATCCAATTAAAGAAGCATGAATTTTTAATGAGGGAGTAGATGTGAAAATGAGCCCAACAGGTCATATGTATTATTGATGAATTAATAATTAGGTTTTTTTGTGTCATATAATTCGATTAAGGCTGTGCTCTTAAAGTAAACAAATAAGGAGGCACTCCACCTTAGGGTTACTCATTTGTATTTTTTATTAGATCTTGTAGCTGTAATTCTGAAGATGAATAGCATCTTCAATATGAATAATATGAAAATTTATATCACAAAAACCCCCATCTCAAATTTTATGTTATAAATATGTTGTTGTGTAGAATGTGTGTACATTGAAAGTTTCGGAGTGGTATCTCTTTGAAATAAAAATCCTTCCTTCAAGGGATCGTTCTGTTTGTTGATTTTCTGGAAAATGCAGAACATCATGGAGATATCTGCTCTATTTCCACATGGAATGTCCCTTCAGGAGGGTTTGGAGAACATGGCCGCAAGTGAATTTCTGTTCTCTGGTTCCTCAAAGCACCTGGATATGTAGAGCCATCATTTCCATACAGATACAAATAATTTTTGCATGAGGAACGCTTTTGTTTCATGAAAGCGGGACGGGGGAGAAAGTGGAGAGCTCAAAGTTGCGGTACGCTGCTTTGAAAGTGTTGATCACAGTGGAACACCAAAGCCTTTCCAAACATGCAAGAAAGCGCTCGCTCTCTCTCTCTCGCTCTCTCTCTCCCTTTCTCTCTCAAAACAACGTATATTAGACAAAAGCCATCAGTGTTGCACCTGTGATGAATAAAAGACAATAAGCTTGCTTTGCCGGTGTGGAAAGTGCTCCTCTCCCGCCTGTGGTATTGTTTGTAATTCAGCCCTGTTTGTGCAGAGCCACTGGCTGAGTCTCTCTTTCAAGCCCGCTGCTGAACAGAACGTGCACACTGCGGGCCGAGGAAGAGGCTCTCTGCGAGACACAATACTGAACTGAAATACTGAACTGCAACACTGAAATACTCAACTCCTTTGTGCTGGATACCACAAGAAACACTAAGCTGCTGTTCGGTTTCTCAAAACAAAACAAACGAATGTCACCGAAAATACCTTCTTCTGGCTCAAACTATTATTGTTGTACAAGATAGTATAAATTACCCAGCATTATCCATAATTCATCCAGCTGAGAAATGTGTATTCTCCGTGTAATCTGCAGCTATACGCTGGTAGCTAAGGATTTCTTGTTCTATTTACAGTGCTCGGTCGATATCTTTTGTTGCTTCGGCGAATCATTAATGTGTTCGTCGAGCATAAATAATTGTTCTGGGGCTTGCAGGGAAGTTTAAAGGAATGAGAATTGTAAAGGAGAGTGTCTGTTCCATATGTTCATTTTGATTAAGCTGCTTAAAACCATGGTCACTTACATAAATACACTCAGGCTATTAAAATAGCTCTTGTCAAAAAAGTCTATTTCTCACTTAATTATTACTTTTTTTTCCCCCACACTGTGTGCTTAAATATAATTTGTTTTAGGGGGAAACTGTGAAATAAAAATCAGTATGCTGTCTATACTGTATGCTTTCCTTCCATCTTTAAAGAATAAAAGACTATTTTTGAAAGCAGAGGAAAAAAAGAGAAACGGACAGCACTAGCATTGAGACCTCAGTAGCTAAGTCCGGGAATGGCGGCCGTTTGAAGGGCTTCTGTGGGAAGGTTAACGCTTCAGAATCCGAGCCCAGATGTTTGTAACGTTTACAGGAGCCTCTGACCTCCGTCTCCTTCTGGTCTCGCCCTCCCACCTGCCAAGCCTGACTCGCATAAACATGCCCCCCCGACCCCCGTCAGCAGGGTCACCCCATGGGTCTTCAGGTCCCTGCAAACCCCTCCAGCGCTGGGGGGTTTCTGTGCTTCCCCCAGGTCCCAGCAAACCCCTCCAGCGCTGGGGGGTTTCTGTGCTTCCCCCCCCCCCAGGTCCCTGCAAACCCCTCCAGCGCTGGGGGTTTCTGTGCTCCCCCAGGTCCCTGCAAACCCCTCCAGCGCTGGGGGTTTCTGCTCCCCCACCCCCAGGTCCCTGCAAACCCCCCCAGGTCCCTGCAAACCCCTCCAGCGCTGGGGGTTTCTGTGCTTCCCCCAGGTCCCCCAGGTCCCTGCAAACCCCTCCAGCGCTGGGGGTTTCTGTGCTTCCCCCCCAGGTCCCTGCAAACCCCTCCAGCGCTGGGGGTTTCTGTGCTTCCCCTCCCCCAGGTCCCAGCAAACCCCTCCAGCGCTGGGGGTTTCTGTGCTTCCCCCAGGTCCCTGCAAACCCCTCCAGCGCTGGGGGTTTCTGTGCTTCCCCCCAGGTCCCAGCAAACCCCTCCAGCGCTGGGGGTTTCTGTGCTTCCCCCAGGTCCCAGCAAACCCTCCAGGTCCCAGGTCCCAGCAAACCCCTCCAGCGCTGGGGGTTTCTGTGCTTCCCCCAGGTCCCTGCAAACCCCTCCAGCGCTGGGGGTTTCTGTGCTCCCCTCCCCCAGGTCCCTGCAAACCCCTCCAGCGCTGGGGGTTTCTGTGCTTCCCCCCAGGTCCCTGCAAACCCCTCCAGCGCTGGGGGGTTTCTGTGCTCCCCCTCAGGTCCAGCTGTCAGAGCTCAGTTTGAACCACATTTCCTCCCGGTACCTCCGGGCTGTAGGATCGTTTACCTTTGCCTGACCCCTCTAGTACAGCAGGCGCAGAAGCTCTCCAGCAGTTATTACGTAATAATAAACTGCAGCCCTTTCAACTTGGAATAGCACTGAGTTTAAGTGGGCAACATGTAAATTCAGGGATTTTTAGGTCTGTTTGTTTTCTTTGATCACTTTTATGAAATATAGCTGGGTAGTTGAGGAAACTGAGAAAACAGCTGTTAACTTGTTTTGGATGTTCTTCAGTTGAAATGGCGAGCTTGGTTGGACCGAATGGCCTGTTCCCATCATGGCATGTTATGTTTTTATGTTCCTTTACTTGCCTGGTTGCGTTTCCTCTCCCCGCTGTTAATGCTGAGTTACTGTGCTGTGTTCATCTAGGATTCAAATGACTGAATACCTTGGGAATATTGTTTTACTGTTGTCTGGATGTGTGTGTGTGTGTGTGTGTGTGTGTGTGTGTGTGTGTGTGTGTGTGTGTGTGTGTGTGTGTGTGTGTGTGTGTGTGTGAGCATGTGTGCATGTTGTTTACCTCAGAACAGAAATCAACCACAGGCTGTTGACAATAGAGTTGGAAGAGTTTGGCAGTGATAAGGTTAAGAGGTCATGGCAAACCTCTCTCCGGCCTGCCAGCTCTCTGGCAGTGATAGGGTTAAGAGGTCATGGCAAACCTCTTTCCGGCCTGCCAGCTCTCTGGGTGACACGGGGCGGGCACACATCCACATTACGGGAGCCCACTCTCTGTGAGTGCTTCTGGAGACACTTCAGTCCCAACAAACATGTCAGAAGCTAAAACAATTCAACTGTCAGGCGAAATGTCAACTCCGTAAATTTGCATTGACTTCTTATTTTCATAAGCAAATGAATGTCTGTGGCGACTGTCAGCCTGGCTGTGCCCGTTATTGACTGTGACCTGTTGTAATCTCTTTGACGGACTTCCTCTCTCCCCAAGCCTGGATGACAACTGACAGCCAGCTTGGCAGGACTCAACCCCAGTTCTGTCGATCACTTCCTACCCGCCAAATCCCCCTTCCGAAATCCCTGGCATGAAATGTTAATGGCGCGGGATGCTAACTGGTTCAGCGCTGCCTCTCAATAATTTATGTGCTGTGGTAAAACAGGGAAACAGTTGCATGTATGCGGGACCACGAAATGTGTCCCAAAGACAGTTTTTTTAATTATAAAATGAGTGTATGTAAAACTGTTCCATGTGCGGTATACATGTGGAACGTGTGTATATGTGGGAGAATGTGCATGTTTACTCTCATGTTCAAAGGGAATACCTTACAACTTAAGGTTTGTTTGACATCCAGCATCGCCAGCGTGTTGCTCTGAAGCCAGACTGCTGAGTATCATTAATGATTGAAAGCACAGGCACTCCTGTGTGCAGGTAGGTAGTTGATGGGACTGGGGTCGTCTGAGCAGGTGGCTTTGTGCATGTGAACGGGGTGCAGTTTATCTGTGTGTGGACACTGCAGTGTGCAGACCTGCTGAGCACTGGAACTGAAGAGTTCCAGTGCAGTGTTTTGAGTGCTTAGCAGGTGTGTTTTCTGTGTGCAGGTGGCTGTGTAGTTGAGTCTGAGCAGGTGTGTTTTCTGTGTGCAGGTGGCTGAGATGCACGGGGAGCTGATCGAGTTTAACGAGCGTCTCTACCGCTCTCTGATGGCCAAGGATCACCTGATTACCCAGATGAGGCAGGAGCTGATCGACCTGCGCGGCCCGGTGAGCCATCGCCGTCACACTCACCTTTATACACACACACACACACACACACACCTTTACACACTCATGCACACACACTCACACACCCACACACACCCACACACACTCACACACGCACACCTTTACACACACACACACACCTTTACACACTCATGCACACACACTCACACACACACCTTTACATACTTATGCACACACACTCACTCACACACACACACTCTTACAATCACATACACACACACACACCTTTACACACTCATGCACACACACTCACACACACACACCCTTACAATCACATGCACACCTGCACACACACACACACACACACACACACACACACACACCCACCCCTCTGGCCCCTGTTGTCCTATCTCCCCTCTGCAGGCTGTCCCCTGCCCTGTCTCCAGCCTCCCTCTCCTATTGTAAAGCCAGTCTCCGCTCGATGAGGACGTGCTAGCGCCAGGGCCCCGCGCTGCTAATTCATTCCCGTTGTCTCCGCGGTGCCTGACGAGACATTGCCCTCTTTCTCACCTGCCTGTTTTTCGATCTGTCAAGCCCGGTTGGGGCACGGTGGGGAAGACTGCCCACTCTGCAGTAAATGAATTAGATTGATGCGCAGCCTGAGGTGGGAAATTGGAGCTGTTATCCCTATCTCCCTCCGATCCGTCAGCTTCTCTCTCCCCAGCTCCCAAATGCCACCCCCACCCCTCGCCCCCATCCTGTGCTGCATGGTCACGAATTTCCACAGTCGCATGGGGCCCCCTTGATGCGTACTGCTCCTGCAGGTCAGTTAGCACAACCACCTGTAGGGGGCAGTGTTGGGTTTCTGGCCCTTATGTTAGCCAAGCACAGGTGGGACGAGGCCTTAGCCTAACATGGCCTGGGCTGTGGAGCGGGACCGTGAGGAGCTCTCCGCCTTTTCCCCCAGTGTCACTTAGCACACCATAGTACACACGGGCACAAGCTACGCCGAGGATTATGGGTACAAGGGTGGCACAGCGGGGACCCTGGGTGCCTTAAAGAGCAGCAAAAAGATTAAGGTGGTATTTTTTATGAAAACTGTTGAAAAAAGAGAATCTGTAACCGCTCTGCCTTTTTTTAATCAAAGAGGGATTAGCTACAAAAGGTTTCATTGATAACTCAGAGATTTGAGCAAATCATTGGAGTTTTATAAGTGGATTGAGTAGGGCACGTTCCTGAAGTAGAACGCAGTGATGTCAGAATCGCACTTCCCCTCCATCTGTGTCCTCCTTTACCAACAGTGTGACCCCCCAAGCCCCAAAACATTGTAGAGGTGTGATAATAACTCATATTTTCATATTTTGAGATATATTTTTTGTGGATTTAGACTTCTGTTTGGTCTGGTTCTTGGTTCTGCCTACAGTCATCTCTCATTGACTGTATGATTCACTTTTGATAATGTTTACATTACAAAATGTACTGCCACTCTGTGTTGCATAGTGACACAGACCCAAATCCACACCGAGCGACTGTGTAACTGTGTCCCACTCTTTGGTGAGTACGCGGCTTACACAGTGGAGGATGTGTGTTTTAAAGGAGAAGGAGTTTTCATGACTGAGAGAGTTAAAAGGCAGCGTTTCGATGGGTCACTAAATCAGGACCCTGTTCTCATTCATACCCACTCTAGACATGTTTATGCTTATGGCCTCTGGAAGAGCAGTCACTGTGACATGACTTATTTTTTGTTGTCGCTGTTGTTTTTTTTTTTTTTTTTTTTTTTTTAAGTGTTTTTGAGAGTGAGCGGTTTGACATTTCTTTTCTTGTGTTTAAGGTTCCGGGCGACTTGAGCCAGACCTCTGACGACCCCAGTTTATCGGATTTCGAAACGTAAGCTGCTTCCCTCTGTGAGGCTTGAGCGGTGGGTGGGTTGGGTTGGAGATGCTGTCAGGAATCTATCTCATAGCTGTGTGTCTGGGCCCCTGGCCTGCGGTCACCCATTTCACAGTCCGGCCAGGAGTCAGGACCATCCATTAGCACCTAATAGATTATGATTGATGCATGTGAAAATTGAGATGGAATGAGATTTCCACAGATGTGAAGGAGGTCATCCTCTTATCCATAAGGAATTGAGGCCTTTTTTCTTATTCGCTCTCCTGTCTTTCTCATCAGTTATTCCATTAATGGATGGCGTTTGAGCACCCTGATAATTCTGGTGGCTCCACCGACTTTACTTTTGGTATTGGTGCGAAAATGAACCCTATTTTGAAGACTAGTCTGACTGTTTCTGTGATTGTTTGTAAAACTCAATGTATCACTTTGCACCACCAACTTCAGGGACCAAAATTATGTTTTTAATTTCTTGCTATTTTAAATTTTAAATGCATCTAGTATGTCCAAATTCATTCCCATCTATCACAGCTGTTTCAGACAGTACTTGCTTTGTGATTTAAAACTCCTTTTTGCAAAATTCACCCAGATTTAATAACCCATTAAAGCGCACTGACGGGCATCTCTCCAGTCAGGGATCTGTCAGAGTTTTCATTCATGCCTTATCAAGTGCAGTGACAGGTCCTCACAAAAAAGCTTTTGGTGGTCTTTGTTGGGATTACAACAAAAAAAATTAGACACCCAGTGAAGTAATTGTGTTGATACAGTCTGAGGAAACATTCTCTTAGGGGTTCTTCATTCATCTCTCTCAGTAGGAACTTTTAAAGGTTCTTTTTAATACTGATATCCCTAAATAGTTCTATTTTTGAACCCTTTAGAACATCAACATCTAAGTTTGTTTAAGGGCTCTCCCTGGGGGACGAACAGAGAACCTGTAAGGGTGCAAGTTGTAACTTTATCTCCAGAGTTTAAAAATAAAATCAGCCGTTTGTTTAATGTTTTTTTTTGTCGGGTTTGAGGCTTACTGTGTGGTGTGGTTGTGTTGTTGCTCAGAGCTCACCGCGCCCTCATCAACGTGTGGATCCCCTCCGTGTTTCTGCGAGGACGCGCCGCTAACGCCTACCACGTCTACCAGGTAACCCTTCACCTCACACTCGCCACTCTGCATTCTCTCAGGGCGGACGGTAATACCGAGCTCCTTTGCAGAGTGCCATTATTTTCAAGTGCTTCGGTTTAAGCGCTCAGCAGAAAGGAACGATTGAATAATATCACTGTGATTTGTACACTTATAGGCCTTCTGGCAAGGTCTAAGAGCTTACAGAGCTGTAATTACTGGCACCAAGCAGCTTTATGCGAGTTTTGCCCCAGTCAAGTGGCCAAATTATTGTACTACAACTTCTGATGGAAAAAGTGAGATGTTAATCTGATTTAAAATGTAAATCTCGGTTGGGTCTGAATTCACATTCAAGCCAATGTCCAGCATACACATGTGTTTTTATGGGTCTTTATTATATTATGGGTCTCTTATTAAGTTCATATTTTGAATGGAAGCTGTTTTAAATGTGATTATCAAACAGAGCAGTTCCCCACACATTCACTTTGTTCACTTTGCTGTGGATAACTTATGTGCTCCTCGTGCGCAACTATAATTTATTAGTTCTCATAAGGCATGTGACGATAAGAAACAAAATGGCTGCCTCAGTGTTCAGACCAGCTCCTTCTGGGAGACAAAGATGAATCATGTGATGGCTCAGTCTGTAATGTTGCAGTCCTCTCTTTAGCTCAGCAGTGGATGTATTTTTCATCTGGCCTTTTTGGAGTGCTGCTTGTTCCACCTCTGACATTTTGACAGTGTTCACGTCGTATGAGGCCCTTCATGATCCAGGCATGTCGTAGCGCCGTATAGAAATGGAGGTATTTTCAGGGAGTGATCTGATTAATGTTGTTTGCTTCCTAACATTGTTTCGAGTTTGAAGGTCATGCTGTGATCCTCTCCCGTCTTCCATTTCCTGTGTGTGATTGATCACATGGGGCGGGCAGAGTGGAGGGGGCGGAGGTGGTGACGGTCTCGATACAGAAGGTGAGAACGTTTGAGACGATAGAGGCTGGGATGTAAACAGGACGCCCCCCTCCCAGGTCACGTTAACTCCTCTGTATTCAGGATTTTAGGCACTGCCATAAATTTCCAGCCAGAAACTTTCCAAAGCTCATACATCATGTTACCTTGGTCCACAGTGTTCCCAGGCTGAAACGGTGCAGAAAAACCCCAGCTCTCAGACTGACAGTCGGCCCTTCCCTCCCATAGATTACGGGAAATTATCAGGGAAGCAAATCGCTGGTACTCCATTCTCTGCCTTCGCCATTCTCTAAAGCTGTTTTCCTTTGCCATTTAAATCACGCTCTGGGAGAGATAAGGCCGGTTTTTTTGGTCGCCTACTGTAGAGCTGTGATTGATCTTCGTTATCATTACCTCTATTTTGTTTTTCCCAGAAGTTCAGCGTTTCTGTTCTCTCCTGTCATCAGCTGCATAATGAGAAAATGTAATAACTGGGAAAACATCTCTTCATTCCTACACAATGCTGGCAAAAAAAGGTCATGGTAAAAATTGAATCAATAGCAGAAAAATCTTGATTCATGTTCGAACCAGCACGTTATTTTATTTATTTTTTTTTTATGGAAGAGTTTATATCACTATCTGCCAAAGACATATTTCCCTGTTTCATTCATTCTTTTTTGTGTGATTTCTTCCACGGTTGATTTCTTTCATGCAATCCCTGTATGTAAGCGGAGACCCAAGCCATCGTAATATAAATTGAGCTAATCTGTAACATAACCTGCCCTGTGTAAAACAAGGCCAGCGTCGCAGCTGTAGTAGAGTAGTTTTATTATTATTTCTATGGTTGTTCAATGGCCACTAGACGAGCCCGTCTCTATCAGAGACTCTTATCAGTCAATACGCCTGCAAAGTCAGACAGGTCATTGGCTTCATTCAATTACACCTCTCTCAGTCACTCGTTCCCTCACCCGCCTCGGCTCCCTAACAATCATTTTCTGACTTTGTCTGTGTTAGATAAGGGTGACTGCACTTTCCCTGTTTTTTCCTTTTTTTTTTAATACAGCCTGTGGAGAATGCATGTTCCAAGCCTTATGTGTTTGACATATGTATGTAATTGTATGCTTCAGAGTAGCATTTGTTTGACACACATATGTGATTGTATGTTACATTACATGACAGTCATTTAGCTGATACTTTTATCCAAAGCGACTTACAGTTACTAGACTTGGGGCTTGAACCACCAACCTCAGGGTACCTTAGCCACTAGACTACAGGGTGCCTGTGTGCAGCTGTGCATGTCTGCAGCTGTGCATGTTTTCAGCTGTGCATGTGTGCAGCTGTGCATGTGTGCAGTTCAGCATATGTGCAGCTGTGCATGTGTGCAGTTCAGCTGCAGCTCAGATTTAAAGCTGTTTCACTTCTTTTTGAACTAAGGCACTGTGTGAGTTTTTAAGAGTCGATACTCAGTTCCTTTATTGTCATTGTACAAGTACAACAAAGTCGAGTTTGTAACTCCCTTTGTGTACTGCCCACAAAGACGGACAAAATTCCAGAATAGAATAAAAAATAATCATGTGAAGAAAAGTAAAACTAGATACAACTCTAAATAGCCAAAGTGAACGTAGTGCATTTCAAACAGTGCAGTGAGGTCACAGCAAGGGCGGTCACTTTGGATTTGCTACAAAACTGAAGTTTCATTGTAAATATGGGTGTATTTTTGGTTTGTATGTATATGGCTGAACTCAGCCTCCTGTACCACGATGACAACTACACCCTGAGTCACACGGGCTTGGCCAGTTCAGTTCTGTTGTGACCACTAAGATAGGAAACCAGATGAGTGCCTGTTGATCCACCTGATTTTAACTCAGACCATAATGATGGTCTCTTGAAAAAACTGTTTAAACATCCAGTAGAGTTAGAGCATGGCTGATCATAATCTCTTGAGGAATATTTTGGGAAAATTACTGAAGAATATGATCAGTTTATAAAATCTAAAGAGTGCCAAATCCATCCCATTAAACAGTATGAACCCTGGAAATAAAAAAACAATCTTGAAATCTGTTGGATGCAACAGAAGAGGAATGACAGGAGTTTCACCCATTGTGCCTTTAATTAGGTCAGATGGTCCATCTAACGGGCAGAATACAATGCGTAACCCACCTTCATATTTCCCTAGCTGTTAGCTGATTAGCATTGGAATTCCATATGGCACAACGAGAGATGCAGAATCAGCAAAAGTCAGCAACTAAACACAATTGGAAGCTCTCAAGGGACCACAGTGTACACCAGGAGAACCGTGAGGAATTGGTACGCATAACAATGAATGTTGGCCGGAAATCCTCAAAGGACAGAATGTCATTTTTTAATCTGTTATGTGCACATTCATGTAGCTCATCAATTGAAGCTATATTGACAATTAAACAGGAGCAATCAACATATTGTCTGGAGCACATAGATAATGAATCATAAATTCTATTTTGTGTCATCCCAGAATACATTACACAGCACTGGTTATTAGTGGTGACACCATCGTCAGTGCTGTGTGACCGGTTCTTGTGCCTTCCTTTTGGTAAATATTTTACTCATTGGCTGTATCACTTGAAGCACATATACGTTTCACACTGCACTGCTCTGAGTGTCCTCCATCCCCAGCCTTTGAGATGCGATCCCGCTCTAATCACTGTGTCATTGTTAAGTTCTGTTGTCGGAAGCCGCGCACACCTGGGGTCTTGGAGCTAATTTCTGAAGTGTTACGCGTTGATGGGCGCCATAATTGCCCCAAATGAGGCGCCCTTAGCAGATCCCAGCTGTGGGTACGACTTCTTTAGATGATTATTTATGTGACAGATGCCCTCGTCCCAATCACAGAGCGGTAGGCAGTGAAGAATGCGAAACGGCAGACAAACATGCACAATGAAGGCCATACCTAAAGAGCACCGATGGTGCCATCTTAAGCAGTCACAACTCTCATACCTATACGTATCCCCAGGTCAAATCACAGCCATGACTTAATCAAAGTTGGGGTAGCTGGTGTAGAGGTGTGTAGCTGTTCCCTCAGGGTGGAATAGTAGGTGTATATCTCCCAGGTTTCCCCCTTTAGGCTGGCACAGACAGAGCTGTAGATATGGTACTGTAGGACACAGGTGGCAGGCTGGGCAGAATTCTCTTCGTGTAGATGGGTGAGATCTGGTCACACTTACTCAGTGCTGAAGAGAATGACCGATGGCACCCTTTTTGTGGTGTTACATGTTTGGTTTTGATGGCTTGTTCAAACTGACACCAGTATAAAATACAATGCTGTCATACGGTAATAATAAGCCAGGGAAGAGGAGCTTGCCCAGAATCTTAAAAATGATGACCAAAGTCCCATTTTTACACATCATTTTTTTATTACTGAGTATAATCTTAACCATATTCCAAACACAAGGTAATTGGACTACTCCATTCTTACCCCAAACTTTTGCACCTCTGTTGTTTTCTACACCAACAGCAATGGCGACACACTCTACCTGCGGTTGTGTTTTCTGTTTGGAGTGTGTGATGGCTGTTTAAGTGGTCACAATTTCTGAGTCACAGCAGTAGGGAGGCAGCTGGCTGTGACTACTCTCCCTGCACATGCAGTGCTTACTGAGCTGGCTGTGACTACTCTCCCTGCACAGGCAGTGCTTACTGAGCTGGCTGTGACTACTCTCCCTGCACAGGCAGTGCTTACCGAGCTGGCTGTGACTACTCCCTGCACAGGCAGTGCTTACCGAGCTGGCTGTGACTACTCTCCCTGCGCAGGCAGTGCTTACCGAGCTGGCTGTGACTACTCTCCCTGCGCAGGCAGTGCTTACCGAGCTGGCTGTGACTACTCTCCCTGCACATGCAGTGCTCACTGAGCTGACTGTGACTACTCTCCCTGCAGTGGCAGCTGGCATACTGCACAGCTGAGCTGTGACTACTCTCCCTGCCCAGGCAGTTTCTGAGCCTGTGCGCACAGTTACAGTGCTCACTGAGCTGGCTGTGACTACTCTCCCAGCAGTGGCAGAGCGCTGCAGTTTTTTTGTCTCATCTCAGCTAAATGCAGCTTCACTGCTTTCATTTTTTACTTCTTGTGTCCTAAACTACCCACATCACATAAGAAGGCCAGCCCCCTCCCCTTGTCCTGCCCAGACCCACCCACACCAGCCCCCCCCCCCCGTTGAGAAAAGTGTGTGGGCTTCAGCGTGTCGTCATAGTTTTCCCAAAACGAGCTCATCCCTTTGATCTCCAAAGCCAGCCCAGCCAATTGCTTCCCAGCAAGGTCAGCCTGGCAGTTTTCCTATTATTTATTTATTTTTAAATTGGTATCTTGTGAGACTAATGAGGTTTATTAATTTTCTCACAGCAAGCCAGAGCCTGAAATGTTTGTCATCTTAGTTCTCCTGGTGCATGTGTTGGCTTATTAGTCAGAAATTGTCAACAATGGACACAGCATATGGCTTTCAACATAATGCGAGTATCTGAGCGCGTTGGGGGCTGCTGTGTATTCATTGCCGCAGGGATTTTCCTCTGAAAATAAAGATATGTGCATATAAATTGACATCCAGTAATATCCTATTCCTATAGACTTCCTAATACACAGGAAGTTTGTGGTTGGTCAAACTTTTATGTGATTCCGGTGTGGCGATTATCGGAATGTCCCGGGAGAGCTACAGCATGACCGATTCCTTGTTATCTTAAGCGTTGCGATTATATCTCAGTAATGCCAGTTATTTCTGTCTCCTGGGCTTTCACAGTTTTTATGTAAATGAACACATATGGAAGGTTTTTTTTTATGCCGTACAGTCATTTATAGTAATATATAGTCAATGTATTATTTCTGTGGGCTGTGTGCAGAGGTGTTACTATTGTTTTTGAGTAGATGCTTAAATTGCTTTTGCTATACCTGCTGCTGTTTGCCCTCACTTATTGTAAGCGATTTATTTTATTTTCCTGTGTTGAGACTGCCCATTTTATTGGCTCTGCATATTTAGCTTTTTGAATATTTGTAGATAGGGTGGAAAATGCATGTAAAAACTTGTAAATGTCTCCTAATTTCATGATGGCCGTTGTTGAAAGAAGGTTTGGGAGAAGGCTGTCAGTGTATAATAAGACCAAGGGCCTTCAGATTTCTCATGTTGGAGTGAAATTTAGTTTGTTAGTTTGTGAGATGCCGTAACACTTAGTCCTGTTTTGGTCGGGGCGGTGTGGGATAGTGGGTGAATACAGGTTTACACTGAGCTCTTGTGGTGTTTCCATGACGAGACTGAGTGGCACAGCTGTGAGGTCTAGTTAAAGGTACTGGCAACACTTAACCGGACAGCATGTGTGCTAACCTCTATGGAGCTGGACAGCATGTGTGCTAATCCATTTTAAACTGGGTAGCATGTGTGCTAACCCTTATGGAGTTGGGTAGCATGTGTGCTAAACCGTATGGAGTTGGACAGCATGTGTGCTAACACTTATGGAGCTGGGTAGCATGTGTGCTAAACCGTATGGAGTTGGACAGCATGTGTGCTAACGCATATGAAACTGGGTAGCATGTGTGCTAACCTGTATGGAGCTGGACAGCATATGTGCTAACCTGACATAGCTGGATGAGGCAGCTGTATGTGACAACAGGGTTGACCATGACTGAAGAGGAAAGCTGTGTGTGAGACTTGTGAGGGAACTGATAATGACTAAACTGGGCAGCTACATGCCACAGAGCTGGACTGGACGGCGGTGACGGTGCGTGGTTGATCCTGGCGCTGGGCAGCTCCACGGCCCTCCCCGCTGTGATGGCTCTCAGCCCCTGGCCTGTGACTAATGCGTTTTGGTGGGTTTGTGGGGTTTTTTTCTGGGCAAGTGCACAGCGAAGCCTGCGTGGACCGCGCTTAATGCCGCAGCTGTGCTGAAGTGGGGGTTTGCTGTCCACTTCACCGCTCTTTCACCTCTCAGAGATCGATGATGAACAGCCCATATGTGGGTCACATGTACAGCTGTCAGTCACTGTTAACTCACCTGTTCCTAAACACACACACACACACACACACACACACACACACACACACACACACACACACACACACACACACTCACACACACACATACACACACACACCCTTACACACTCACCCTTACACTCACACACACACATATACACACACACACCCTTACATGCTCACACTCACACACACACACACACACCCTTACATGCTCACACCCTCACATACACACACACACCCTTACATGCTCACATTCTCTCTCACACACACACACACACACACACACACACCCTTAACACACTCACACACACACACACACACACACACACACACACACACACACACACACACACACACACACACACACACACACACACACACACACACATAACACGCTCACACACACACTTTTCAAATGAAGTAAAAAAAAGTAGAAAGTTTGGTGAAACAAACAAGAATAAAAGTGAAAAATAATGTCAGGATGAACCTCAAAACCCTCCCTCTCTTCAGCAAAAGAGAGTCCTGTAGGAGGGAACATTCATGGAACAGTGTGTCAGAGTGAACTGGGATGTGTGCAGATTTACGTTTCTTACCAGCCTGTGGGTTTGCGGCTTAACTGGGGGAGGTGAAGCACAACGAGGCAATATCTCCCATTTAATTGACAAATAAACATTTCACTCTTTTAGAGTCTGCCCTAACAGCCTGCACACCTAATGGGTCTTTCAGCCTCCCTAAACTCATCCTGTTTCGGTATTCCTGAATTCCGGAGGGTGCTGTTTACATCCACGGACCGTTGGAGCCCTCTTCTCCCATCAGTTAGCCGTGCTGCTGGAAGTTTTTGGGAGTTGCTGTGCTCGTAATGTAATGTGCTCAGCCGGTGGTTTGTTTATCTGTTTATCATGGTAAAATGGTTGGGCTACTAAGTCCCAGTAGACTTCCTTTAAAATAAACTGTTTTAGCGGTGGTTGGGATGTCTGGTCTTTCCTTGCCTAATATTTTAACAATCAACAATAATGCCATTTGATGCTGGAAGGACGTTGCGGCCAAGCCCTTCTGCTCTCTTGCATCACATTCTTTTCAGTGTATTTTCAAAAGGTTTTGATTTTACTCTGTGCCTTTTGTTTTTAAATGGTTTTTATTTAATATAAAACCTTAGTTTCACATCCTTTGCTTCTGCCAGGTCCCGTTCTGGCTGTGGCTCTCTGTGTCTCTTTCACACGGTTGTATCATGCTTCACTCACCATTTCACCAACAGACCCAGGGTGCTGTACTTCTCTGTTCTTCTTGTTTTGCTTGTAGTCAGCAGATTGTCGCTCCCTGGATGCTGTTTGTGGCCTTAAGGCACTGATCTCTCACAAAACTCCTGCAGAAAGAGAAACAGGCAGGCATACGACCACAAACAGATGGAGCGAGGAGCAGGCACTCTACAATAGAGGGGGGGACAAGATCTGGGATGCAAAGATCCTCACTGTGTCCAATAACAATATGTGCTGAAGTGATTTGTCATATGTCATGGATAATGGGACCATGTGCAGTATATTTTCCTGCCGACAGTTTAATTAAAACCACGGGGAAGGGAGCATGTAGTGCTTTTGCCAAGGAGTCAGAATGTCTGCACAGAGAGAGAAATTTCCCCTTTTTAACGCTGGCACAGTTGCAGCAGTCTGACAGTTTTGCTGCTGTCTGAGAATGCAATATCGTAACTTTGACGTGAATGCCATTCTAAAATGGGCATGTCTGATTCTCGCTCACACTGTTTTATCAAGTCCTCCTCTGGGAACTCCACTGAATGTTTTCAGTTTTTTAGTGACATGGAAGAGGAAACGATTTGACAAGAGTACCAGTACAATCTCACGGAACGGTTATTCTTTTGTGTGTGTGTGTGTGTGTGTGTGTGTTTGTGTGCGTGTGCGCGCGCCTGAGAATAGAGATCTTAAATAACAGCTGTCTTTGACATATTGTAAGTACACTTCAAAAACACAGACTGTACGATATGGAGGTGTTTGGCTGAGGCTGTGAAGTGAAAGAGGATGCTCGCAGCCTACTGTACGTTCCCAGCTGAGCCAGGGACTAGGAAAGAAACAGATGTCTCTCCGAGATGCTGTAATCGCCGTAAACATTGCTGAAGCTCACAGTATATACCCTGACACAAAATAGGGCTCACACAAAAACCTTGCCATTTCTCACTGTGAAATTACAATATTAATTTTCAGTGCTGTTTTTTCTCCAGCCGTATATATGAATGTGCTGTGTTATTTATCATGTTTTTGTTGATTTGGTTTGGCTGCTGTGGTTCCCCAGTGTATTTCAGTAAGCCTGATAAATGTGTCACGCTCTCCGCTCGCTCGTGGGGCGCGGTGTCCAAGGTGAGCTGTCTCACTGGGCTCTGGCGTACCTGTAGTGTTTGTGCAGATGTTTATAGGTGTGCTCAATCTCTGGTTCTGACACAAACAGACAGATAATTGCGTGCTCATTGGTGGCGCGCGGTCTAATGGGAGCAGTACCAGGCTGATTTAAAGCTCTGTGTGTGTGCGTGTGTGTGCGCGTGTGTGTGTGCGTGTGTGTGTGTGCGCGGCGTGCGTGTGTGTGTGTGTGTGGTCCTTCTGCAGGTTCAGCAGGTGTGTATAGTGTTCACTCGCTGAGAGCACCTCACACCGTGCCTTGCCTCGCTCCTGTGTGTACGTTATTGATTTTGACGTGACTCACAGGTGCAGTAAATACAGCCAGCTCCATGGCGCTTTTTTATTTGTGTTTATTGTGATCGCACATTGTTAAGTCACACGGGAAGACTATGAGGAAATACAGCTGCGCTTTGTTTAAGTGCAAATCCCTGAGATATGTGAGGCTTTGGGAGAGAACGGGGGCCTGATGTTCATTTGTGAAATTTACTTCATGAAAAATCATCATTTTTATCTTTTTAATATGCCTCTCTTGTATTGCAATCAAGTGACCACAACCTTTTCCTCCATCTTGAAAAGCATTTATTAGCATGAAGATCTGCGATGTTAGTTTCTTACTCGGCATGATTTGCCCTGAATGCACTGAACAATTTGCAGCTCTAAGCTTCAGCAAAAAAAAAAAAAAAAACAAAAGCAATATGATGTATCATACATTTCCATTGCTGTTAGAATTGACAATTTTGCACTTCAGACTTGAACCAAACAAGACTCACATTCAGCCTTATTAGCGGCCTTGTTTGTGAGCTGTAGTCCTATATTGTGTTGTGCAGTGTTCTTACTCTGCTATCCTCAGTAGGTGATTATTTAATTTTTAACAGGGGGGATGGCCCAATGAGAGCACCCCCTGCCCCCACACCACCAACCAACACACACATGTAAAATGGGGATGGCAGGTTAACAATGGGGGGTGGCATCCCCCCTCACCCACCTCAAATCGCCTACTGGCTATCCTGATCACTCCCCACGCCAGAGAGTGGTGATGTAGTTGTTCACAGAACTAGTTAGAAAAAGAAATCCAGAAAAATGTGTTGCATATATTCTGGCCACATGTTGACACTATCGATAATGCTGATAATTTGATCAGAAGCACGGGTCTTGGTTTTCCTTGTGCCCTCGCACCAGGTTCCCACAGCACCTCCATGTTTGCTTAGTGCACAAAAAAACACACACAAAAAAGATATTAAAGCAATTTAGCAGGATTAATGATTATTCAGGGGGTTTATGGAAGCAGCTGAGATAAAATCATCAACAACAAATCACAGTGGCTGAAACTGTCATCGCCCCCGAAAATTACAGCCGCCGAGCAGAGGCAGCTGCACTTTTTAGGCTATAAGTTAGACGTGCGTTTTTTGTTTTTTTTGCCGCAGCGTCTGATTGGTCCAAAACCAGCGGCGCACGGTCGGGCGTCTCCTCCGGGAATATTACCCATCCTCATTGTAAATTACCTCGGAGCAGAGCAGCCAGCGTCCTTTACTGCCTCTGCTCCCTGGTCCCCTGCCGTGTCTAAGTGGCAGGCTGATCAGGGTGACAGTGGCTCCTCTCATGTGCTGTAATGAGCCCTCACTTCTGCTAAGATAATAATTGGCTCCTTCTCCTGCACCGGCGCCTTAAAGTGACAGAGAATAACGCCTCATTTGGCCATCTGCACAGGCCTTGAAATGTAGGATTTGCTTGCCTTATCCTGTCTCTCACACACACACACACACACACACACACACACACACACACACACACACACACACACACACACACACACTAATTTTATTACCCTGGAGTGAAACCTCGCCCGGCCATGCTCGACCCTGCCCGCTCACACCGTATTTGACCAGCCTCTCAATTTGTTATTTTAACCACAGAGGCATTCTGGGTAATAGGTCAGAGCAGTGTAAATGTAGCTGAAATGTATTACAGTGTTGTTCCTCAGCTCCTGCACTTAAACCGATCAATACTCATCAGGCAGAAAGGTCGGGCTGCGCATACTCCGCAGTCACTTTTCCCGCGCCGCGCCTTTGGACTCGGGCCTGCCGTTATTTCCCTTCCATTTCCTGCATCTGAAGAGGAGGGGGACCCTCAGAATAACTGAGACAGATATCACAGAGGAGCTGCTTCAGGAAATATCTCTTTCATTCCTTTTCCCGCTTACGCTTTGAGTTTAACTGTCTTCCGTGCATCGTCCATGTTTTTTGATGATATATTTATTGGAAATACACAAGGTATAAAATGTGCAAATGCACTAGAGATGTCAGCACATTCCGTTATTTTTCTCATCATAACAATTAAAAATATAACACAACGAAATAACAGCAGTGCCCATTTTGCTCGGCTCTGAGCTCATTTGCCAGTCGCTAAGCAGAGATGGTGTTTAAGCTCTGTGAGTAACGTTGTAAGTACCTGTGACAGTCTAACAGAAATTCCATTTTCCGAGCTTGTTTGGCAGCTTGATAAAAGACCAGTTCAGTTTAACTTTGTGCATTGAAGCCAGTAATATAATGTAATCGCTTGCGCTCATAGCATACCCCAGCATTTGTACCATTTAAAGTTGTGAAAGGAGCTGAGCTTAGCGAAGGTTAATCAGAGCTGTGGAGCCGCCTGACTCTGCCCAAAGTGTAAGACTGCGCTGCATTATTTAAATGGTGCAGGAACAGGAAGTCAGGGAACCTCAGAGGAGCTCAGAGGAAAGAGAGTAAAAAGGTTAGGGGGGAAGGGATGGAGGTGACGGAGACCGCGTTAGTCACTGACGGGCATCCTACTCTCTCTGTCTCCATCCCTCACTCTCTCTCTATCTCTCTGTCTCCCTCCGTCTCTCTCTCTCTATCTCTCTGTCTCCCTCCTCTCTCTCTCTATCTCTCCCTCCTCTCTCTCTCTCCCTCTCTCTCCCTCTCTCCCTCCTCTCTCTCTCTCTCTGTCCGCCTCTCTATCTCTCCCTCGCTCTCTCTCTCATCCCGCTCTCCCTCCCTCCCTCTCTCTCTCTCCATCCCTCGCTCTCTCTCTCTCCATCAGCAGCTGTGTCCTGCTCTCTCTCTCTCCCTCCCCTCTCTCTCTCCCTCCCTCCCTCTCTCTCTATCCCTCTCTTCCCTCTCTCTCTCTCCATCCCTCGCTCTCTCTCTCCCTCAGCAGCTGTGTCCTGCTCTCTCTCTCTCTCTCTCTCCTCCTCTCTCTCTCCATCCCTTGCTCTCTCTCTCCATCAGCAGTTGTGTCCTGCTCTCTCTCTCTCCCCCTCCTCTCTCCATCCTTCCCTCTCGCTCTCTCTCTCCATCAGCAGCTGTGTCCTGCTCTCCCTCTCTCTCCATCCCTCGCTCTCTCTCTCCATCAGCAGTTGTGTCTCTCTCTCTCTCTCTCTCTCTCCATCCCTCGCTCTCTCTCTCCATCAGCAGCTGTGTCCTGCTCTCTCTCTCTCTCTCCCTCTCTCTCTCCATCCTCGCTCTCTCTCTCTCCCTCAGCAGCTGTGTCCTGCTCTCTCTCTCTCGCTCTCCTCTCTCTCTCTCCATCCCTCGCTCTCTCTCTCTCTGTCAGCAGCTGTGTCCTGCTCTCTCTCTCTCTCCTCTCCATCCCTCGCTCTCTCTCTCCCTCAGCAGCTGTGTCCTGCTCTCTGAATTGCATGAGTGAGAGGCAGATGCCGCAGTTGAATATTGCTAATAGCAGATTTCCTCCTCTCCTTATCGTTCCCCTCCTTCCTTTCGCTGTGTAATTTTCCAAATGGATTCTATTTTCTGCCTAATTTGGCAAATTTTGTGTCGTGATGTTGCTGGTGGTTGGGGTGGGGGGTAGGGGGTTGGGGTTGGATTCTGGATGACACATTAATACTTGGCTTGCCCAGTGGTACTCTGCTTCTGCTTCGTAAGTTTCGCTCTGTGATGAAGAAGCCCCCAGTCCTGTCTGAAGACCCCAGTCCTGCTCTGTGATGAAGCCCCCAGTCCCCCAGTCCCCCAGTCCTGCTCTGTGTGAAGCCCCCAGTCCCCCAGTCCCCCAGTCCTGCTCTCTGAAGCCCCCAGTCCTGCTCTGTGAAGCCCCCAGTCCTGCTCTGTAATGAAGCCCCAGTCCCCCAGTCCTGCTCTGTGATGAAGCCCCCAGTCCCCCAGTCCCCCAGTCCTGCTCTGTGGTGAAGCCCCCAGTCCTGCTCTGTAATGAAGCCCCCAGTCCTGCTCTGTAATGAAGCCCCCAGTCCCCCAGTCCTGCTCCCCCAGTCCTGCTCTGAAGCCCCAGTCCTGCTCTGTGATGAAGCCCCCAGTCCCCCAGTCCCCCAGTCCTGCTCTGTGATGAAGCCCCCAGTCCTGCTCTGTGGTGAAGTCAGTCCTGCTCTGTGGTGAAGCCCCCAGTCCTGCTCTGTGGTGAAGCCCCCAGTCCTGCTCTGTGACGAAGCCCCAGTCTCCCAGTCCTGCTCTGTGGTGAAGCCCCCAGTCCTGCTCTGTGATGAAGCCCCCAGTCCTGCTCTGTGGTGATGAAGCCCCCAGTCCGCCCCAGTCCTGCTCTGTGTCCTGCTCTGTGATGAAGCCCCCAGTCTCCCAGTCCTGCTCTGTGGTGAAGCCCCAGTCCTGCTCTGTGATGAAGCCCCCAGTCCTGCTCTGTGATGAAGCCCCCAGTCCGCCAGTCCTCAGTAGATCATGTACAGTTACTCTAAAGCGTGGAAAATGAAATGCGTTTCTGTCAGCACAGCCACATCTACTCACCTCTTTTATTTTTTTTTGAAATTGCAGAAGTGTCACCCCCTCCATCCAAAGTCTAATCTTCACTAGAATCTCTGCAGTGTGTGTTTGGGATCATGGCTGCACCGGGGTCAGAAAGTGGCCTTGTAGTGTGATGAAAGCTTCGGTGATTTCAGCTCAGTGGTAGTGTCCTGTGAGCATTTTGCCCCATTTCTCTGCCCTGTCGCCTGGGCTGTCTGCCGTCAGAATCAGCTGGGGGAGTCACCTCTCACCTCTCTGTCACTCTCCCCCCACCCCCCATCAGACAGCACACCTGTCACTCCTGTCTGGTCCTCTTCCCCCCTGACCTTTGACCCCCACAGCAGAGGTGTCTGGGAAATTAGCCTCTTCCCTGGAATACGCCAGGGGAAACAGGAAACCTGCCCGGCGTTTGCTGTGTCTGTTTGACAGCGGCTGTGCGTCTGTGATTTGGGACCTGCAGCTGGGGCAAATAAGAGA
Organism: Albula goreensis; assembly: GCA_022829145.1. Taxonomy (NCBI): domain Eukaryota; kingdom Metazoa; phylum Chordata; class Actinopteri; order Albuliformes; family Albulidae; genus Albula; species Albula goreensis. The sequence continues at coordinate 1,993,864 of CM040748.1, read as the reverse complement.
TAACCCAGAGGCACAATGAGAACTGCTCTGAAGGGTGTCCTCGAAGTCATTACTGTATGAACTCAGAGAAAGAGCCTGAAATCCGGTGTCATACACTGCTGCAGGCTGCAGTTTGTGAGGGACAGGAGGGCGACCAGCCAGAGAGAGGGTCAGGACTGCACCTCGCAGTATTAAAGCACCAGGTAAGAAAGAGCTGCGTAGAGTACAATAGAGCAGAACTTCACTGTCTGTCCAAAGGGATGGAAATTTGTCTTTGGCATCTGTAAAAATATAGTCTAATAACACCGGACACTCAGCAACCACACTAGGAAAGCAAGCCACAAGGTAACACTAATGACATATAAGTCATAAAGTATGAACTACTTCCCTCTATCAATGTCAGTATTGTTCTGCCAAAGCTTTGGCCCAGTGTATTCATGTAGGGTCCCAGCCAGACTCCATTCAGAATGCCTGTGGCATAGAGGATGGAGGAGGTTTGGGCTAAGAATGCAGGAATATGCACTGAGTGTGAACCTCTGTGTGTGTGTGTGCTTGTGTCTGCTGTGTGTGTTTGCGTGTGTGTGTGTGTGTGTGTGTGCGTGTGTGTGCATGTGTCCGTGTGTGTGTCGTGTGTGTGTGTGTGTGCGTGTGTGTGTGTGTGTGCGCTGCTCTGTGTGTGTGTGTGTCCATGTGTCCGTGCGTGCGTGCGTGTGTGTGTGTGTGTGTGTGTGTGTGTGTGCGTGTGAGCATACAGCGCTTTATGTTCAGAGTGCTTTTAACAGGGGCCCCGCCCAGTTCACTGCAGGCTGCCCTGGAACACTCTGTCCACTCACACCAGGGTGAGGAATAAAACATCTGAGAGGGAGGGAATGAAAGAACACCTTTCTCTGGTGATGGCACGGCCGGCGTTAGAAATACCGGCTGCTGAAGAACAATGCGGCCTGGGTATGAGGAGGTGTGGAGCTCAGACCAGCTGCATGCTGCTAGCCACCTGCGGCAGATCCACTCATGACTCTTCTGCCAGTTTCTTGTTTTCTTGCTGAATTTGCAGGGTGCTCTTGACCTGATTTGCAAGAGCATACACAGTAGCTTAATATTTTTATGAATGAAAGGCTCTTGGCTATGAATCTATGTGGAAGGGTGCAGTATATCGGTATGCTAATGTGTTTATTAGATGATACAAAAGCATAAATCTGAGTGGAGTTGGCATTCGTCGAGGGCATGTATGGTCGGTTTGTGGTTTCAGTGCATTGCTGCTGTAATCTCTTAATGTTCTTCATGTTTCTCCAGGTGTTTCAGTAATTTTGAAGCCAATTTAATTTAAAACTGCACCTGCAAAAACACTGTGCTCCAGCACCTTCATAGTTCAGAGATTTGGATTCACAACTAATGCCTCGGCTAAGTAAGCAAAGCCCTATAGCTGGTCATAAACCATATTTAATTGAGTTGAAATGTTTCTGACATCCTGATTTCCTGGCTGGTTGTAATTTACACCCAACTGAGGCTAGAATGCCGATTTTCAGTGTAGGTGTAACGGTTTTCTTGCATTTTGCAGAATCAGGGTCCTGAACAAACATAATAGAATTTATGGCCACAAGGCCTGACCGCAGCATAGCATGGCTCTGTGAGCATTTACAGTTTGTTTAATGACACACAGCCGCTAATAACACCTGTTCGGATCGGAGATAGCAGGGCCGTGTAAATCTGTGTGTTTTTGCGCTCTGTTGCATGTTTGTTGCTGGAGCCCATGACAGCTGCGATGTTGGGCTGCACCGAAGATTAATCGCTTCCCTGCATTTTTATGGATCGCTGCAACAAGCTCCTGTGGTGCTCTCTCAGGCTTAGTGCTGGTAAACAGTGCCAGAACTACATTACCCAGACACACCATACTGCACATACACTGCAAAAACTGCACTACCCACAACATACTGCACCTACACCAGCACTGCTAGAACTACATTACCCTCACACAACATACTGCAGTCACACTATCGCTGCCAAAACTACATTACCCAGACACAAAATACTGCACTCACAATAACGCTGCCAAAATTATAGTACCCAGACACAAAATACTGCAGTAGCACTAACACCACCAAAACTACATTACCCACACACAACATACTGCACATACACTGCCAAAACTACATTACCTACACACAACATACTGCACTCACAATAACACTGCCAAAATTACATTACCCAGACACAAAATACTGCAGCAGCAATAACGCCACCAAAACTACATTACCCACACACAACAAATTGCAATCGCGTGATTGCTGCCAAAACTACATTACCCAAACACAACATACTGCACTCACAATAACACTGTCAAATCTACATTAGCCAAACGCAACATACTGCACTTACACTGCAAAAACTACACTACCCAGGACATACTGCACCTACACTAACACAGCCAAAAATATGCTAACCAGAACATGTGGCAGTTACTCCAACAACTACACTCCCCACAACTTACTGCACTTACACTGCAAAAACTACACTACCCAAGACTTACTGCACTTAGATGATCCTCAGAAAGTAAGAAAACACTTATGCACTTAAGTCTTTGCCTGCTGTTTTCTTTTGAAAATATCGCTATTCAGTAAAGAAATACTTTATCGACTTTAAAATTGATGTTTATTTTACCATTCAATATTCAATTACATTTTTTAAACTGCATGTCTGTTGTGTTCAGATTTAATTTTCACCAGATAGCTATTTGGACCAAACATTTTTTTCCCTGGACATCTGAATAGAGATAACAGAAGCAACAAGCCAAAGCACTGAGACGCTCGATATTTATAGACGTTAAGTGAGCATGCTGAGAGCTAAGGCGTGCTGTGTGACAGCATATGTGTGTCCCCTGCCATGGCTCTCATCAAGTCAACCCTCAGATTGACAGGCTTCCCTGGAAGATCATCGGGAGGGATGCTGATTGGCTGTTTTCCCATCGGGAGGCATGCTGATTGGCCATTTTCCCATCGGGAGGCATGCTGATTGGCTGTTTTCCCATCGGGAGCTCAAGACGATGGGGTCTCCGCTGGGTTCTGCTCTCAGATGAAAGCAGTGTTCCCGCAGCTCCTTTACCTCAGCCGGAGTCCCGCGGTGAAATACACGGCGAAACTCAAACAGGCGGGCCGTAGCGGGAGAGACTGGAGTCTGGGGCTGCTTCGCCTTCAGCTCTCAGTTACAGTATCTCAGCGAGGCGTCTCTGAGCTCAGCACACTCCGAAGGCTCTTTCTTCTCTCCCTCTCTCTTCCCGTAAGGCCCTTAACGAGCCGCCGTTGGGGGCGCAGGTTGTTGAGCGTTATTGCGGGATTATGAAATCATCCTGGCTGGGGTGATGTTGAGCACACCCCGTCGCGGCTGCCAGAGGGGAGCGCTCCGGTAAAGTCCCATTTTCCGTGCGAAGGAGGTACGGTTTGGGGTCAGGGGACAGCAGCGACTCATTAATCTGTGTGTTAACGAGTGGAGCCGGTCGCAGCCCCACGGTGGGGCGGGGGGAATCTCCTCATTAATGGATTGGGTCTTATCTGAGGAGATGTAGCGGGATGGGGGGGGGGTTTGACGAACGCCCGTGGCTGGAGCGGTTCATCTTGAGACGTTATGAAATGAACTCTGCGGGTGGCGCTTATCAGTGTGCTGAATCATACACAAGCCTCATGGGACAGGTGCTGGAGGACTGCCAGCAGGGACAGACACGGTGTCAATCCCACACACGTGTGCACACACACACACACACACACACACACACACACTCACACACACACACACACTCACACAAACACACACACACACTCACACACACCCGCACAGTCACACACACACACACACACAAAATTCCCTTTCATACTGAGGCGATCGAGTAGTTTTGTAGTGAGACCAAGCTTGAGGCTTTGGAATAAGTTTACTCATTTATTTATTTATTTCTGCCCAGCTCATTTGCATTTATATGTATTTAATTTGAATTTGGCCTCGCTCACTGCAGGCTGCAGGTTTTTTCACAGTCATACAACAGTGTCTCATATCAGCATGCATTTTTGAATTTTAATATGGAATTGTGAGTATATGTATTGTGTGGAGCTGATATTGGAACCCGATGGCGTTGCGAACGAAGGTTCTTCCTGCAGGAAGTGTGTGGCAGGGGCCTGTAGCGTGTTCTGGAATGTTGTGTGTGTCGCGCACGCCCTGGCGCGTGTGTTCCGCTCCGGCGGGAGGCGGCCCATGGCAGCGCGTGATGATGTCACCTCTGTTGGCCGCGACCCTTTGGGCGGCCGGTGCCAGGGCTCGGTATTCCACACGCGGTCCTTCCTCTCCCACGCTGTCCACACCACGCCATCTGCTCGAGGAGGCGGGGTTACAACTACAGACGGCCCAAGCAGGGCCCAACCCCTCTGCCTGCAGCATCTCCTCTCCATCCTGCTCTACAGCAGTGCGCTCGAAAAAATATCCAATCATTTATTGTGTTTCTACTCTCTTCAGATACAAATAAAACCTGAAGTATACACTGAAACAGATGGTTTTTACCATCATTTTTACCTGCTCTGGCAGAGAAGCTGGTTGTATTTGCATATGAAGCTGGCTGTATTTGCATATGAAGCTGGTTGTATTTGCATATGAAGCTGGCTGTATTTGCATATGAAGCTGGCTGTATTTGCATATGAAGCTGGCTGTATTTGCATATGAAGCTGGCTGTATTTGCACATGAAGCTGGTTGTATTTGCATTTGAAGCTGGCTGTATTTGCATATGAAGCTGGCTGTATTTGTCTATGAAGCTGGCTGTATTTGCATATGAAGCATGTGGTTTTCCCCTCCACTCTCATTTTAAGGCTCTGCAAACACAAACCTAGAAGAGGCACAAGAAAACATTCAGCTGACCTGTAGGTGAAGAATTTTTTTCTTTCTTATTCCCAATATTTATATTTTCAATGATCTTCCCCACTCTTGTGTGCTGCAGGGTATCTGTAAGTCATATTGTGTGCTCTGGGTATTCCAGCAAATCAATACGAAATGGAAGAATTACCCCTATATTGGTTTAGGGGCCCGTCCATCTGCTTCCAGCTCTGATCATTACTGTACTTTTACCCTCATGTTCTCTGTAAAGCAAAACAAGCCCATCGGCAGCATGCTTAAAAACAATAACACAGGCAATTATGTGTTGAAAATATGTGTACGTTCAATATATGAGTGAACAGAAAAGCATACAATGAAGTTTTGTTTTCCCCTCACCACTAAACACGCATGCCAGCCCTGTATGAGCTGCTGTTCTGTATATCGATGCATGGTTTGATTATGATTTTATGGTTCAGGAAGGTGTACCAGATAAATAGCAGCATCGAAAACCCATTTTTTAAAAAATGGGCATTTTAGTCCTCGTGCTGTCAGAGGAAGTTCTCCGCTGCTGTGTTTTCGCAGCTCTCTCCGTATAACCCGGATGACGTTAGCGAGTGGTACTACGCTAGCTGTGAGACATTTGACTGCTCTCACAGAAATGGGTATGAATGCTAATATCTCGCACAGCTGGTGTGTGTATGCTGCCGCCAGACTAAACCCTCACCTTCATCATGCTCCCTGGTCAGCAGTCTGATAGTTGTTTCATCTCAGTTTTTGCTTGACATTTTGAAGGTCCACTGGCAATTAAGGATGCACAGCTTCACAACTTTCCTCTGTCAGCTATGTTTGTGGATACAGTTAAGTTAATTTAAGAACTCGGGGTTGTACGTTTTGCCTCCATTCATCTTTCTGCAGACTCCACAGTGTTGGCCAGGTAATCTGAACAAATTGTAATTAATGTGAAAGTGAAAACCAATTAAAGAAATTCATTTTCCTGTATAACGGTTGATAGAATTTACTTCAGTCCATAGATAATGGTGCTGTGGTCAAATGCTTCAAAGACAGTCTCTCAGAACACAGGGAGATGTAGTGTTGCCATGGCAGTGTCCATCACTATGGCTGCAGGCTGATGGGTGGACCATAACCAGCTCAGATCACAAACAAGTGACAGAAGGTGTGCATCAGAATCAAAACAGATTTTATGGCACGCTAAGAACAGAATGTCTGATACTGAAGCTCAGAAGGAAAAAGTAAGTAGTTATTATGTGACTTAATTTAACAGAGAAACTAAATCATCTTGAGTCCTGGATTGGGTGGAAGCATTCGGAAATCTGGGTAGTATTTAAATTGAAGAGAATGAATGGACTATGGAGATGTGCTGACTCCCATAGAAGGAAATACAGACTAACACAATGGGTTCATATATGGTAACATACATGTGAATCAATATCTAAATATATTTTAATGACACACTAAGAATAGAACATCTGATACTGAAACTCAAAAGGAAAAGTAAATGTAGTAACATATAATTTATTTATGATATAATTTAACAGAGAAACGTCTTCTGTTTGAAATGTACAGTACTGGATTGGGTGGAGGCATGAGGAAACCTGACAGCAGATGAGTCTGAGAGGATGGATGGGCTATGGAGATGTGCTGGTTCTCATAGGACGGAATACTGACTGGTACAGTGGGAGCCTGCATGGTAGCACAGGAACATAGACGTGGACAAGCCGTTGGTGTGTGGTGTGACTAGGCAGGGTTCCCGTAAGACACTGTGCTTGGGTTGTAAGTTACCTGTAAGCAAATTTTAGACCAGTATGTTAGTTATAAATCCTTAAAATCATGTTCTTCTGAGATGTTGAGATGTCTGCTCACCACAATTCTTCAGATGTCACAGCAGTGTATTGGAAGCTTTTGCTCTCGCTGGAGTAATTTTTATGGCAGTGTTTCACTGTGGACCTCTCAAAACTGACTGGGCTGTTCTTCCACGTGTGCTCAGGGGCTGTGCAGGGGAACCATCTTGGTGAGAGAGCGGGGTCTCGCTGTCGCAGTCATAGATCATGGCAAATGACGATGTCGATGCTGAGGCTGCATCACATGGCCCGCCCCTCTGCGAGGGTGGCGTTCATCGCTTTGTGCATCATCTTCTTGCGCGCTCCGAGTGTTCTTGGCTGCGGCACGGGGCCTGTTGGAGCGGAGGCTTTGCTGACAGCCTGTGGATGCTCCATTCAGTCCTGGCGCCTGTCTCTCTGACCGCCTGCTCGAGCTCCGCCAGTCCCGCCTCGACTCAGTCGGGCTGTAGGACTGGGCTCGGCTCAGTCCCGGGCTGTGGGTCTGGCCTGCTCGGCTCCGCTCAGTCCCGGGCTCTGACCGGACTGGGCTCCGCTCAGTCCGGGCTGGAGTGGGTCTGGGCTCCAGGAAGTGGTCCTTAGTCTCCCTGGTGGATGTGTCTTGCATGTCTCTGTTCAGTGTTGAGGCAGATGTGGGTCTGGGCATGTGGCTCAGCAGCTCAGTGGGGGCTCAGTTGGGTCTGGCCTCGGCTCAGTCGGGCTGTGGGTCTGGGCTCGGCTCAGTCGGGCTGTGGGACTGGGCCCGCTCAGTCGGGCTGTGGGTCTGGGCTCGGCTCAGTCGGGCTGTAGGACTGGGCTCGGCTCAGTCGGGCTGTGGGTCTGGGCCCGGCTCAGTCAGGCTGTGGGTCTGGGCTCGGCTCAGTCGGGCTGTGGGTCTGGGCTCAGTTCAGGCGGGCTGTAGGACTGGGCTCGGCTCAGTCGGGCTGTGGGACTCTGCTCGGTCTCCCAAATCAGTCTCAGGGGGAAACTCCATCTCCTCCATGGGGTTCAGCAGCCATGTGTCGCTCTGTTAAGGTGTTGCACGCTGATATCCTGCATGGTTTCTCTCTCTCTCTGTCCCCCCCCTGAGTGGGCTGTTGCTGGTTTGATCTGGAGAGGCTGTCGCCGCCCCCCCTCCCCCCCATGGGGCCTGAGACACCGTGAGGCCGTCTCCCAGAGGACTAACTTGGGGACAGCCTGTTTTCTGCTCTGAGTCGCCGTGTGCCTTTTCACTTCTCATTACTCCCATCAGAATCACTGCCAGTAAAAAAAAAAAAAAAAACATATGATACCTACCAAACAAACGCCTTCAGCATTTGAAAAAACATTAATTAAAAAGAAAAAGCGCTTTCACTTTCTATTAAAGTTGCGATATAGGAATCGTGCCAAGTGCTAACAAATTTTTCACTTGCTCGCATCCACACAAACCCTCTCAGTGACACTGGGAAAATTAGCGGTGCTTTCACAGTGTTTTGTACGTACACGATAAGCAGTATGTTTAAAAATAAACATAATGTTCTTATTATTACAGCGTTTGCCAAAGACTACAGCAGATGCGGCTGGAATAGGGCTTCTGATTTATGTTAATACAAATGCAATTTAATCTAAGAGCGAGTGTAGGATTTTTACAGAACTTGAAATCATCAAGGACAAAAAAGAATTAATTTGCAATTACTGATGAGGGCGAGGCAATGGCTCTTTAGAGTATGACGTGTTTCCATAAATACGCTCGTAAATGGAGAAGTGGAAATTGAATTAGTATGCTTATCTTCATGGGTTTTTTTCTGTCTCTCTTCCCTACGTTCAGAGGGGGAAGTATGAAATCGTCAAGATCAGAGGTTCCCTTCTGCTTCCAGTAAATGTGTAATCCACAGTGAAAACTGGCCCAGAGTGAGTTTTATCTGCTGACACATGTAGGATCAGCAGACAGCTATACTCCAGCCTGGCTGTGTTGAGATTCAGAGATGAGCTGCTCCTTCAGCTCCTCAGTGCTACATACAATTATAAGTTATAAGCTACATGTTTAAGTCTGGTATTTTAGATATTGTGTATTGTTATCAAAATTGTTAATTTAATTAAATCCTAAAGGATTTATTTAATTTGACTCTTTGAGAATTATATATTGTTATTGTGGCCTTATTTCTTTTAATCCTTTAATGATTAAGATAAATGAATTATGTCGTGTTGCTCATTTCTGTTAAGATAAGTCATGTGCATGAATCAAAGTCTTGGTGAGCACTATGCCCAGCTGGGTCACATGCATGATGTTTTCATGTTGAGGGTAAAGTTTGCGTATCATTTCTGTATTCAGCTTTCTTTATATTTCCCTATAACATGTAGTCATAACAAATCCCTAAGGAAATAATGTTGTTATTGTGATGAAATTTCACTGGGAATAGCTGTGGGCTGGGCTGGGCTGGGCTGGGCTGGGCTGGGCTGGGCTGCGGTGAGAGGGATTATCATGGAACTGTATGGCAGTGAGAAAGCTGATTTTATGTCTTTGTCTTATGAGCACTATGCAATATGCCTGCTGGAGTAACGGAGGGATGAGATGGGCATAAACAGTGAAGATAAGCAAGCGTGCTTCTCCATTCTGTAATGAGATGTAGTCCTGTGTGTGTGTCTGTGTCTGTGTGCAGGCGGGCGTGTGTGTGTGCATGCGTGTGCCTGCGTGCGTGTGTGTGTGTGAGTGCAAGTGTGTGTGTACGATTGTGTATGTGTGCCTACATGTGTGTATGTGTGCCTGCGTGTGTGTGTGCAAGTGTGTGCGTACGTGTGTGTGTTTGCGTGTGAGCAAGCATTCAGTTCATCTTCCCTGGTGTAGAAGTTACAGAGGACCCAATGACAAATGAAATTCCATCTTGAATATGAATGCTTTCACTTGATGGGAACTCTTGTGGAAAATATGGTTGTGTATCTCTGGGTCGGTGAAAACAAAGTGTTCCAGTGACTAAGAGGTCACCCATTACCTTTCTGTATTCTCCTGAACTCTCTCCGTTTTGTAACTGTGTTAGTGTTCATCCATGTTTCACCCGATTTAGCTCCTCAGAAATACTGCTTGCCATGTCACAGCCCTCAGCTTTTGGCCTTGTTATTGTTTTTTGTTGGGATTGTTGTTTCAACTGAATAATAAGAAAAAATACAGCTGTATTGTAGCCCTATTGTAACAGATTGCAAGGTTTGTTTTGCTCAAAAAGCAAAACAATCAATTTCCCCAAAACTTACTTTTCCAAGTTCTAGGGGAAAGCAAGAACTAGTTTCCTGCTGTTCATCTTTGAACCTGGAGGTTGACCTGCTGTGCGTGGACAGAGCAGAGCCGCGATTGTGTTTCTCACTCCTAACAAGGTCGGTGCAGTGGAAAGAGGCGTGCGGTTAGCCTGATGGAGAGCCCGAAAACTCACTGTACCCTAGGAAGTGTGAAGGGGGAGCGGACGCGCTCTGCAGACGAGGCGCTCGGGAGCAGAGCCAGATGGTGCGGGGTTCAGAACGCTCTATTAAACGTCAAAATCCCAGAGCCATCTGCGCTAAACTGCTAACTGATTAGTTTTGGCTTGGGCCAATCTGAAGTCTGCAGGTGTCGTATTCTGAGAGCTGATGAAAGGTCCTGCAGACCAGCAAGGCTAAGACATCGCTCTGCGAACATTAAGGCGGAACAAATCGCCTCTGTGAAACTGAGGACAGGACCTTTTCGGCGGAGTAGACAGTGTCCGTGTGGGACTGGCGATGCTGTTCTAAGGTGAAGATGTGACTCCAGATCGAGATCACCTTTCAGATGGCTGAGTGCCAGTCAGTCAGTCAGTTGTGGGCAGTTGATGGCCATCTTATCGAAACTGCCAATGAAGCACTGTGGCTGCCCAAGCAGTTTGCTGAAGACAAATACTGTCAGACACCCCCCCCCCCCCACCCCCTTCGTACACTCTCTCTCCTATGAGAGTGCATTTACCGTAGGTTACTGTGATCTCATTGGAGGATTCTCCATGGTCTTCCTCCCCCTTGGGGCTTCATCTGTTCCTCATCTGGTTAGCCATGCCAGCCCCCCACCCCGTGTCCACCACCTCACCCCTCCGTCTCTTTCATCAGACCGGAGACGGGGCCCATTGGCCAATTGGCTCAAGTTCTCAGCAGCGCTGATGGAAACTCGTTCATTTGCCATAGCGACATACAGAATGAATAAGCTACAGGGAAATGTTCTCTCATTCTAAGGGATGTTAAATGTTTTCACTGGTTCCCACCTTTTTAAAAAACCTGCTCACTCATGGTAGCTGTAGGAGCTGGGCAGAGAGGATGGACTGAACATCTCCTCGGAGAAAGCTCAGCTTGAGCCAGTTAAGCGTGACACCCAGGATTGAGCCAATCCAGATTGCCCGACATAACTAAAGGGCTGAGGCTCAAAGCAGCGCCCCCTGGTGTTCACAGTCTGCCTTGTGCAACATCAAAAGGGTATTGGATTTATTTATGTACATGAAAGCTCTTTGTCATGAGAGCTCTGAAAAGCTGAAAGTGTTTGGGTTGCACTTTTATTTAGTTTTTTGGCCTGTTTGTTTGAGGTGGGAATGTGGGATTCCACGTGCTTAATCTAAGACTGCCTGTGTCCTGCTGGGTTCTCTCATGGATCGAAAAACACTGTGCTGAAAGCTAAAATAATTTGCTCTGTGGAGAGATAGAAAATGATTTATTTTTCTATATTTTTGGATGCCTGGTGAACATGATTGAAAAGCAGCCAAAGGTGTTAGCCCGAGGTTGCAGTGTGTTTATTTGAGCACTGCGTTACTGTGTGTTATTCAGTGTGTTTCTGTACAGAGCAGCTCCTTATCTGGGCTCATGCTCTGTGGTGGAAGACAGGACTTCAGAGCATGAAAATCTCATCTAGCTCCTCTCTTCCTCCACTGATAGATTTCTGTCTTTCTTCTGCAGCCTGCCTCTCACACAGCACAGCGGACCACAGCCCACCGCTGAAGAGCCTTATTATTTTAGACAGTTTTTAAAAACAAAAAAAAATGCAAGAGATTAACAGCTGCCTTACAAAAGTTTAAAAAAATGGAAGTGGTTTTGAATCTCAGTGTTGCTCAATTTTGGAAGTAATACATTTTATATCAGCTAAGTGTCGGCTATGATTGTCTTTAGCCCGTGTGAGGAGTGTGTTTTTTTTATTTGGCAAACCATCTTTGTTTGCAGCTATTTTGGAGTGTCTGTCTTGGTGAGCTATAGACTGTCAGCTTGTGACAGTCTCTCATCTGAAGGAGTGTGAACTGCTGTTTGGTTTCCATGGCGTTGTTTTTATGCGCTGTTTAAATCTGTCTCTAGGTGTACATCAGGATCTTGGATAATGAGTGGAACGTGTACCGGCGCTACACTGATTTCCGTGGCCTGCACAGTCGTCTGAGGTCGCAGTTTCCCCAGGTCGACACCTTCAGCTTCCCTCCCAAGAAAGCCATAGGAAACAAGGTACTGTACCACATGATGCAGGGGTCTATACCATATGACACAAGGGTCTATACCACATGACACAAAGTATTGTACCACATGACACAAGGGTCTATACCACATGACACAAAGTCCTGTACCACATGACACAATGGTCTATACCACATGACACAAAGTATTGTACCACATGACACAATGGTCTATACCACATGACACAAAGTATTGTACCACATGACACAAGGTATTGTGTCACATGACACAAGGGTCTATACCACATGACACAAAGTCCTGTACCACATGACACAAGGGTCTACACCACATGACGCAAGGGTGTGTACCACATGACGCAAAGTACTATATCATGTGACAGAAGTTAGTGTACCACATGACACTAGGGATTGGACCACATGACACAGGGTTCTGTACCACATGACACAAGGGTGTGTACCACATGACGCAAGGGTGTGTACCACATGACGCAAGGGTGTGTACCACATGATGCAAAGTACTATATCATGTGACAGAAGTTAGTGTACCACATGACACTAGGGATTGAACCACATGACACAGGGTTCTGTACCACATGACTAGCATGATATGACGTGTAGCACTCACAGAGAGCTCGCTGAGCCCTGAGAAGCAGTCGTATTGATGCTTTAGAGATGTCCCTGAAAAACACCCACATGTCCCTCATCCATTTGTGTAAAATGAACTTGTTCAGCAATCTGCAGCATTGTAACCCTGTGTTCTGCAGTGTGGCAGGTCAGCTTTTATGTGTGTATGCGTGTGTAGCGACTGAAAGGGAGGCATTACCTCTCCGGGAGATGTTCGGTATTATCAGAGCGGGAGTGAAAGACCGCTCCCTCCTCGGCGGTTTAGTCGCTCAGAGCGTCTGTGGGTCAACTGGAATGCAGTCGTACTTCTGGGCCATGGTGTGACATCGTGAGACGCTGGTTTATCTGATAATGAACGGACAGTGATGTGATGCCTTTTTCATCACAGAGCGTGACGGACAGGCTTTTGTCGTGGCAGAAGTGCTGGCAGCAGCGTGTTGCTGCATTAGGCTGACGTTTCGGCTCAGGCGAGGAGCGTTCTCTATAGCTCTGAGCCACCATCAGCTCCTAGCTGCGTACTCACACTGCTTATCAATCCGCCTGCCTCTGCTCTGCTCATATCTCACCCTGAACTGGGGACTGTGTCCAATTTTAAGGAAATATTAGCAAATAGGTTTTACGCACACACACACACACACACTCAAAATTTACCCAATGAAAGGTAAAGGCAGGCTACTCTTAAACATATTTTACAGGCTGTAAAAAAATCCTGACAGAGTCTAACAGAGTTGCCTTTTGAGATCTGTGCAGTTTGACAGTGAGCCCAGTGGAGCAGATCTGGTTTGGTGGGGAGGGCCGTCACACATCCTCTAAGCCCATCAGCATCTATGAGAGCCGAGTATCGGTCCCCGGAGGCCCGGCTGCTCAGCGCTGTATTCAGCGCTCTGCTGGAGCTCAGTCTGAGAGGGCTGCAGGCTGCAGGTCACACGCGCAGGTTACATTCCGGCTGCGGTACGCTGCGCGGAGCCGTTTACTGGAGCAAACACAAAACCGCGTTCAGAGAAAGTTAATCCTTTTGCTGGGTTTTTACAAGGTCACACAGTCCAGCTCAGCATGTTTTGCACAATGTCCTTTGTGAGAATTTGCATACAGTCGGTGGGTAAATATGTGGTTGTTTTGCTTTGCTGCGAAATGCACTGCCCTTGCCAGCAGCTCAGATAACCGTGTGCAACAAGCCGTTCTGATTGCAGCTAACATTGCATTGTCCAAAATCCCCAGCACCTGGAATAGCCGTGTGCTGTGAAAGATATTCGTTTGCTCAGATGTCTGACTGCTCACATTTTCAAATTTACTCACAGAGTATTTACAGAAGCCTGTTTATATTGACTATGGAGTTGTCTCGTCTTTGACAGCATTTCTGTGACACGGGCATATCTTTCAGTAGTATTATCTGTCATTGGTGTAGTTACAGTGTTATATTCTTCTCCACAGTTGTATTAGGCCAGAAATAGCTGCTACCTGACTCAAAAAGAAAAACATACAGCTTTTTTTCTACTGACATTCTTACGTCAGGCGCGATTAACAAGTCACTCCTGCTTAAACTGGCAGGACTTTCTGGTGATAATAGTCTATTTTGGACTTGCCAAGGACAAACATGGACATTTTTTTTTAAAAGTTGTTAAGCAAAAAGCTTACATATGAAAAGGCCCATGAAAAGACAAGGAGAGCCAGCCAAAGAATTTTGTTTTGAAAGTCACAGGTGGGTGGCGAAAAAAAAAACCAAAAACTTTTCACCACGTTGTCATGTGCTGAAGGAGGAACGCTGAGAGAAAGAGGCTCGGGTTTGAGATGGTTTGCTGTTGATGAGAGTTCAGCTGTTGCCTTTGGAGAGTTCCAGACTGCCGGGGCCCTAACTGGCCCTGACCTCCTGTAGGGTACCCAGGTATCAGCAGTTAAAAAGGAGTTGGGGCGCGAGGGGTGAACCCCGATCTCACACACGTCCTCCCGCTTCTCCTTCCTGACATCGGCCTGAGTAAGAGAATTTTCCTCTTAAACTTCTTCTTTTGTCTGTCCGCCCATCTTCACTGTAAAATGGTGATAGATTTCACAGTGCTGGTCTTCGGTGTGCTCCCTCAGAGCAACATACATTCTGCCTCACAGCCGTTCCTTCAGCCGTTCGGCTAATGAGAGGGGAAACGCAGAGATGGGGACAAATGCACAGATCTCTTTCTGGCACAAAAAAACGGTCTGAAGATTTAATTCCACACCCTCACTTTTCTGTTTCTCCTTTCAACCTTATAAAGTAATTTGCCTCGGGCGCTCCCTCCTCTCCATGGCGTTCAAATAAACCGGGGAAAAAACGTGCGCCGCGATTCGACCTTCAAAGGCAGGTTTTTTAGAGCATGAAAGAGGAAGCTGATACGCGGGAGCCGGGCGCGTCTGTGGGAGCCGGGCGCGCAGCACAACCTCAGACTTCATTCTCAAGGACGGTCTGTCGCACCACGGCCGCCGGGGGGACGGGGGCCCGAGAAAATGCGCCGTTGTGGGATTCCGTAATTCCACAGATCGTTTGCGTTCCGTGTGCGCACCGGCGCGGTCAAACAAAAGCAGGTTGATTCTCATTTCCTCGTCTGTTAGCGCCCTGAGATACTGTAAACACAGGATTTCTGACTGCCATTTACTCTGCGATTCTCACAGTCCTCCCCCTACCTCCCTGCCTATTCCCAGAATGCACTGGGGTTCAGCTCATATCCTGAGTATGCGAAATGACACCTGTCTGGCGGCAGTCTCACTTTCAGTGGCCTAGAGCCCCCCTGTATCACTCAGAGCTATGCGGGGGAGGGGCATGGGCTGAGAAAACCCTGTCTATAATCCCTGTCTGTCAAACTTCATCAAATCACTTACCAATACCGATCTGATAATGCGTGGCCATGCTATTCCTCTCCCCAGCTCGATAGCTCATCTTGGTGTCAGATTTGATTCCACTCCAGCTTTAGCAGCTAACATTACATAAACCATTATCATAAAAATAAATGATTTCGCTTCCATTATTTCACCCTAATGCAGTGAGATGGAGAGGAGATTCACTGAGGTGGAGAGCAGAACTTTTCAAAGATGGAAGAAGCCACCTATGGAGCCTCTGCCATTGCACGTCTTTGCTTGAGCATCTTTCAAAACCCGCAGAAGCGCTATGGCTGGTGTTGAGCTGAACCACGGGGTACCTCTCCCGTAAAAGCGGCAAAATATCAGTTAATTTAAAGAGGACTTTTTCTGGCGTTGCAGCCAAATACATTCTGAACCAACTGTAGGATTTTTTTCATTTGTGTGGTGATGTTAGTGCTGTTACTCTATGGCAGCTATGTGTAATGTCACAGTGTGTTGTGTGAAGCTGTGGTCCCATGGAGGTGCAGCATTGAGGCCTGGAGGCGAAGTTTGCTGTCCCCGAAAAGGAAGATGGAGAAAGAGGGAAGGCCGTCCTCTCACATGGAGAGGAGCGCTGGGATGTCGGAATAGCGCGGTGGCGGAGGAGCCGGTGCGCGAGTGGAGCTGCGCGAGGAGCTGACAGCGGTAATGCGGGCTTATAAAGAGCTTCACAGCTCTGGAGGTGTTGCATTCTTCACCAGCGCGTGAGTCAGCAGCGCGGGCCCCACATGATGCGGCCATCTGACGTGCCCGTGTGTTATCATTAATCATGCTTATTATGGGCTGCATCACTGCCTGATTATCCTGACTCCAAAACAACTGTGGAGGCTGTTCTTTTTTTTTCCCCTTCCTTCTTACATAAGCACACGGTGGTATGACAGCGGTATACCATGGCCGAGGTGTGTCCTGCACTTTGATACAGAGACTGTGAGTGGCATGGAGTTCATTTGCTTGGTTCGCTTCCCTCTCAGTGTCACAATGCCCCACGCAAACCGTAAGCTTGAGTTCCATTGAAAATGAATGGCAAGGCATTGCTTCTCTTTGCTGCAGTAAACACACACTCTTTGCCATTAATGTGTACTGAAGCACATGGTGTAACAGTGGTATACTATGGCCGATGTGTGTCCTGCACATTCGTAATGGTGTAAAAACTCAGTGACACTTACGGTCTCTGTATCAAAGGGAAAGTGCTGCTGCTCTCCATCCAGACTAGAGCAGTGTGGAGGGGCCCCTGAGTATGCGAGTAATACAGCTGTAGATGTTTGCCGGCAACTTTGACATGCAAATGTGTCTGCGCAGAAGCCCTAAGGGTGATATTAAAACACGAAAGCAGGAGAGAGCGAGATCGTGTCTTTAAAGTTGTGAAACAAGCACCGCCAGAGACTGTGCGGCAGCAGGGTTTTGTTGGTAATCAGTGGGTCCGTTGAGATTAGCTGTCATGTTGTTTTTAATCCCATCATTGTTTTCTCTGATTTTCCTTTTTCTGCACTCATAAGGAGTGTTTTGTACAGATGGGGATCTTTTCCTCTCCCTTTGGTGGCGTGCCTCGACCGCACTCATTCCAGAAGATCTGTTTTCACTGTCTGATTTTACCCCGCTTCACAAGAACATTCATGGCCCAGTGTTTGCATGCTCAGGACCTGCTGTGTTTAAACAGGTTAAGTCTTCTCTTCGTTTTGCACCTTCAGGGTCTTCATTCTTCTGCATTTATTCTGCCTTTGAATCAGTCATTGTTAAAGCCGGCTGGGTAAGATACCTTAGCTGATTTCTGTGCGACCTCAGAAATTTCCTCAAATTTCAAAGGGCTGAATAATTAACATAACTAAATGAGATTTCTAGGATGGAAGCTATCACTCACTGAATAAAATATTTTTGGTCTCCAGTACAGACCAATTGTATAGTGTGCAGCAGTCTTCAACTGGTGCTCCCTTTAGCTTGTGGTCTTATTTTTTTTGTCAGGCTGTCACTGATTGGACGGAATAAAAGAGGAGGTGTGTCCTTCCTTACTGGCTGATCTGTGTTTATTGGCTGCCAATTACCTTTGAATGACTGTCAAAGGTTCTGCCTCATGTGATTGGTGAATGGTTTCTTAGAATTCCGGTCCTTAAAGAACTCTTCCCCTCCCCCTGGACTGTAGCTGGTATTTATTTAACTTTCTATAATGCTGTACCACATCGCTATGAACTTTGAAGTACAATAAACCATTTGTCACAGCAAATTCTCTTCTGTGGTGAGTTTTGGGACAAACAGATATTAAAATTTCACAGCGCACACATAAATTACGTAATTTGTCTAATGACTTTCAAGAAGGCTCACTAAAACAGTGTAATTTTTCATAATGGAAATATGAAACAATATAATGAAACATTATTCATGCACTTTTTCTGTGTTGATGCTAAAACCGCACAGTTTTTTGAAGTTGTTAATTTAGCTGAGTTTTGGATCATTTTGATAGATATTGCCTGACTCATTTGTAAA
Source organism: Albula goreensis (assembly GCA_022829145.1). NCBI lineage: Eukaryota > Metazoa > Chordata > Actinopteri > Albuliformes > Albulidae > Albula > Albula goreensis. The sequence goes on along the minus strand of CM040748.1, from coordinate 1,975,829 downwards.
ATAGTTCTCTTCCTAGCAGTGCTCATTTAGCCAAACATAAAAATGAATGGTCTTGTTTTCATTGCTGTTACTACATAAATGTTGAGACATTGGACACCCCTACCAACAGAATTGTAATGCTTTTAATAATGAACATGAACATCTCTCATCAGCAACATTATTTTGCTGCGAAAATATTATTGTACAAGGAAAATATGAAAGTTAAAGGAATGATTTCATTAAGGAAAGGGTGCCAGTAGAAAAGACAACAGACCCCAGAGTGGTCTGGCTCAGAGTGGCCTACTACTTAGATATTTAGTACAGTATTTAATATTTATAAATATTTACTAGTTAAATATTTAAGTCCATGTTTCACTCTTGACATAATGGCAGACCTTGTTCTTGCATGCATGCTTATAAAGACACAAAGCCTTGGTTGTAGTAAAAATAAGACGAAAGTGAAAGAACCATAAACCTCTGAAAAAAGTGACAATTTTCTCCTCAAAGTTCAGTGGAAGCTGCTCTCTGTGGAAACTGGGCACATGTGCGGAGAGGGAATACGCATCCACTGTTATTGGATACAAGGGAAGACGCGAAAACTTTTGGTCTGGACTAAATTTTCCAACTCATAATCTAATTAGTTGAAAGTGAATAACCGACGCTGTTCTGCCGTTCCACTGGTGGCATTTTAAAACCTGCCCATAGTGACAGTGTGCCACCTGCTTCTTTAAAAGGGTGAAATGCTAATTCTGACCCAGTGTTTTTTTTTTTTTTTTTAGAGGTAAGGAGGGAAAATACAGTTTTATAACTGTAAATTACAATACAATATTTATGCCATGGAAAACTGCTTGCCCCTCAAGAGTCAAGTTCACAGGGAGATGTCATTTGAGATCTGCATCTTGGATAGTTGTTTTCCTCTTCGAAATTCCAGAGCTGAAGAAATTAGACACCAAGGAACCGTTCGTGGCAGTTTAAAAATGCTCAGCAGTAGAGCTCTGAATCTCTGTTGAAATGTCCATCTAGTGCTGAAGCTTTGCCTTGGTCAAGATCAGTAAAAATCACATGGAAACGTAATGCGTTTCGCTGATGCACTAATGTGTTTACCCTCCCAGCCAAAGCCTGTTTGCTGGGTTATCATGCTTATGTCCTGTCTGAGATCTCCAAAGAAACGAGTGCTGTGGAAGATCTTGGGATGACTGTTCCAGTCCATATGAACCCGGGGCACTCGGAGTTTTGTCCGGTTGACGTTGCATGCTCGCCAACGCCTCCATCTCCGTAGGGCCGTTTGCCAGCCACGCGCGCCAGGTTTCTGTGTGTGTGTTCGTGCATCCTGACAGCTCATAAAAAAGATGATTAGTTCATAAACAGATGATCAGAACAGTCATTCCAAACACACTAACCGCTCCCCCACCCGCCTGTCAAACAGAGTCCGGCCACCACGGCAACGCGGCGGGAGACAGAATGATGACATCAGAGCCAGACTGCCTGCACAGAGAGCCTCTGCTGTCTGTCATCCAGCACCTCAAATATATTTTTATTTTTTTTACATTTTAAATATAGAACTTTTATTTTTGTGTGAAACACTTGTTTTGCCACCATTTATTTCTTGTGACAGGTGCCAACAGATGTATAAAAGTGATGGGGATAAAAAAAAAGTAGGAGCAATGATTAAAACAGGAACTGTTCCAAAGTGTGCAGGAAAGTTAATCATTTCAGAAAGTTAATCACCTTCGGCATGCCATGGTTTTCTAAATGCATAACTATGTTTTCTCCCGGTCCTGTCCACTTGTTCCTGTAATTATTGTAGTTATTAATGTTAATGCATTTTTCATGTAGAGCTGGGACGGACTGTTGGTCTTTATCATAGCAAAAACTTTGGCATAGTGAGACACTTTCTGAATTTCATAGTTCGGTTGTTGAAAATCTGGTCAATATGTATATAATGTTCCAGCAACCGAATATCGTGAGGTCGGTGTGGCCTCTCCAGCAGATGAGGCGGTGGAGCGTGTTCAGGGGGCTGAGCGCGAGACCCCCACCCCCACCCACCCCAGCCAGCCCAGCGGGGGGTGTCACCGTGGCGATAAGAGCAGGGCATGTCTCCGCTCCTTCCTGGCAAAAGGCCCAGCTTTTCCTGGAGAGCACAGATAGGATTAGAGGAGGATCTGGGTTTCCTAATGCAGGGGCCACTGGCTCCCGAGCCGAGGAGCCCGCGCTGGAGTCCGGCTTATCGTGAGGGGGGGGGGGGGGGGATCGATTCCTCTGAAAGGAGGGCTTGAGAAAGCAGAACTGTGAGGTGGATACAGACCAGAGACCTCTCCCCACCAGCTTTGGTATTTACAGCCAAAAGCCAGCCAAACTGTGCCCATAGTGTATATAAATATTCACACATAGTCAAGTCATGCACACACACACACACACACACACACACACACACACACACACACACACACACACACACACATATATATATAACAGAGTGAAGCCCAGCAGAACGCTTCGGCTCTGAGTTACAGGAAGTATCTCACTTTATTAAAGTACTGTGAATTCTTACACAGGCTCTTACCACTGCCAGGTCCGTGTAATTGCCAGCAGTCTGTCTCTATAAATGTCATTCTCACCTTTATCGGGCCGGGCTCCCTGGCCTAGATTAAAACTGCCCTCGTTTCTTTGCTGGATGTCAGAGCCCATCCCCTGCGGTCGCATCACCGTGGCGACGCGGCTGAGAGGGTCGCAGGTGTGTGTCAGTGTCCGTCAGTGCGGCCCGACCTCCTGCGAGCTCAGCAAACGGCCCTGCCTGATTTGAGCATCCAGGACACGTCCCCGCCATTTCCTCATCTGACAGCCAGGGTCACGTCTGCTTGACTCACACGTCACTTTCGCAAAGTGGTTTCCCTTCCTCCTAATTCTTTAACAACTGATTAATTCCTCAGATCTGTATGTAGATCATTGCCCCCCTCTCCCCAAAGCAAGTTTTTATTATTAAAAGAAAGTAGGAGAAGAAATCTTTTTACCAAAAAAAAGTATCTTTGGTTCAAACTTAAATTATCATGCAGGAATTTATGGTAATTCGTCCTTTGGTGGAATTAGCTAAGCACAGAGAGCATTAGCACTGCGCCCACTTCATTCCTCTTTTTTTAATACTGAAGATTAAAGCCTCCACACAAATGGAATTTCAGGCTGTGGAGGGAACATTACAGTTCTGCAGACTCAGTGTCTCATCCGCAAACGCAGGGCTCCGCAGATACTCCCCTTTTCCACACAAATTATTTATACGAAATGACACCTCTCAGGATTAATGTTACCAGCCCGCAAACAAAGAAAAACAAAACTCACTTTCTTCCGGTGTAAGTGCACTATAAAATAAAGCAAAAAAAAAAAAAAACAAAGCAAAAAAAGCATAAGCAGGGTTTTATTTCCTGAAGTGCGTTTTGGCTGTGAATAAAGAGCTCAGATGGGCGCGGGAAATGAGAGTGATGAGACTCTGCTTTGCTGTGCCGCTGGCCCCCCCAGGCCCCCCCAGGCCCTGGCTGCAGATTTAATGGGGGGTTAGTAACTCCGCCGTGGAGCGGAGGCGGGCAAACAGCATAAGAGCATCTGTGGGAACGATGTGGGACTTCATCGACACGCCGTGGAGGAGGGAGGGAGGGAGGGAGCCAGCATCGCCGGGAGCCTCGGCTAAAATCAGCCGCAACTTGCTAAACACAACGGGCTACATTCAATCAGACCCGCTTAATCTCTTTAAAGCCGGGCGCAATTCAATCAACACTGGCTTTAGCTGCTTTTAAGGGCATATGCTGCTCTATTTTAAAAGGCCGTTACAAAGACCACGTAACAAAGGACGTGCTAGCTTGTCTCCAGTGAAATCTAGTTTTCCCCAAAGAAAATGATGTTGTAATGCAACGCCTTGTTTTGAATGGATTGCATATGTCTTTTAAAAGACTAAATGGCCTGATGAAATCGTGCCCAGTGTAGAGTGGAGGAAATAAGGTATGGGTAAAGTTTTGGCAGTATTGATTTAGGGACGACTGTTACTAAAAAAATACTATAGAGGAGGGAGGGACTCAAAGTGGGGAAGAGCCTAAAAATACTGAGGGTGTTACTTTACATGCTGTGGAGGAGGGGGAGTGGGCCTTGCTCAGCAGCCCAACAGCAATGGTGTTCTAGCATTGCCCCTCTTGGGAGTTGAACCTGCAACCTTGGGCTTGCAAGCCCAGTTCCCTAAGAATCGTGCATGAGGCGGTATGTTCTGCCTGACAGGTGGCCCAAACGCTCCAGTGACCTGCTCCCACCTGCTTTAGCATTATGCTTCTGATGCAGAATTCCTCTTTTACAGAATCATCTTTTACGCCACTCTCTTAAGGTGCCATCACCTTTGACATGTGTTATGCTAAAGGCCCGTGTTGTCAGAGTCGCAGACAGTTTGCCTTCTCCCGCCCAGTCTGATGTCTCCCCCTTCAGAATGACTCAATCTCCCACGACACCCTGCAATGCACTGGCTTTCTCATTGATTGTCAGCTCGCTTTTAACATTGCCATGCTAAATCAGTCCAACGTCAAGTTTTTCAGCACCATACTCTAGATTTCCTCAAAAATACCAATGGAACCTCTGGAGAATTATGGTTCCTATCCTGCCATATTATACATTTTTTATCAAGTTGAAAAAAAAAAAAAAAAAAAAAAGAAGAAAAGGTTTTGCGGTGTTATGAATAATATCAGAGAGATAGACCTGTTACATTTCAGAATATCTCCAGCATGAAGAACGTGATTTTTTATTTATTTATTTATTTTAAACATCCCACAGAAGCGCGATGCTGAAACTGTCAGATGGTGAAAGTCTGTACTGCAGGAGTCCGACTCATAATTACGCTCTCAGCACTTCAGCTTTAAGGACATTAGGGCGCCTTCATGCCCTGTGCGTTCTTTCATCGTGATGTTTTGGACGCGGCAGATGTTTCCATGCACACCTTTGAGTGCGAGGCGCGCGGTTAATAATTCAGCGCTCTCGCATGTAGCCTCCACCGTTGCAGTTAACATTGTGCCGCCTAATGCATACAGAACGCGCACCTCAGACATATGGCGGAGGGGCCGGGAGAAGCGGCCGCACACAAACGCCTTCTGACAGCGTCGTTCCGAAGGCCATGTCGGAACACATGTTGAATCCAATCGGCTTGCCACGTACCGCCTCTCTCGCTCCCTGTGCTAACGTAGTTCCCTCCTCCCCCACCACCTCCTCCCTGCGCCGGCCGACATCAGGTGAGAATCAGGGTCCCAGGTTCTGCCGTGGAGCGCGATCTGGTTTTGGCACCGGTCTCAGCCTGTGCTCTCCAGACCATCTGTCCCGTTCTCGGAGCCCGAAACTTTTGTGCTTACTCGTCCGTAACGCTGCTCGTCAGCGCTCCTGTGACATTTTTCAGTCCCTTGCTTCCGTCTCCGCTCTGAAGACACTCGCCGGAACAACGGCACGTCATGCTGACGGCTGTCTCATGGCTGATTGATTGATTGATCTATTGATACCCTTGGCTTCAGTTCTGCGTCTGCTTAGTCAGCTTAAAAATATCAAAAGAAAATTCACAGTCCTGTCTAGTTCCTCATTTGCAGTATAGCACTTCCAACGTGCTGTAATTTCTCCAGTTTTTAAATAAAATAGATCAGAGTTTTCATTTCGTTTCAGTGCCCTTCAGTTATGTTTTTCAGGTAGCGCAGTCTTCTGTAAATGCTCATGGGGGCGTGCACATGGACATGTGGGTCTGTGTGTGTATCTGTGTTTGCATGTGCGTGAGAATGTGACCTGCGCACCTGTGTGTGCATGTGTCCACTCACGCCTGCGTGCTTGTGTGCATTTGTGTGCATGCATGTACCTGTGTGTGTGTGTGTGCCTGCCAGCACCTGTATGTGAGCATGTGTGTGTGTGTGCCTGCCAGCACCTGTATGTGAGTGTGTGTGTGTGTGTGTGCGCCTGCCAGCACCTGTATGTGAGCATGTGTGTGTGTGTGTGTGTGTGTGTGTGCGCCTGCCAGCACCTGTACGTGAGCATGTGTGTGTGTGTGTGTGTGTGTGTGCGCCTGCCAGCACCTGTATGTGAGCATGTGTGTGTGTGTGTGTGTGTGTGTGTGTGTGTGTGCGCCTGCCAGCACCTGTATGTGAGCATGTGCATGTGTGTGTGTGTGTGTGTGTGTGTGTGTGTGTGTGTGTGTGTGCGCGCCTGTGTGCACGTGCTTGCATTATGCAGAAAATTAGCTTTCGTGTGCGTACAGAGAGGCTAATAAGCCTGGCTGTAGCGGTGGAGGGGCTGCAGCCTGTGAAATAGACTTGTTAGTGGCAATGAGGAGGGGAAAGAAGGGTATTCAATCTCACACTGAGTTTAAAAGAAACCCCATTACAGCAGGCCTGGCCACCGGCACTGTGGAGACGAGTCTGAGCTGCGTTTGGCCAGAATTCAGAATGAAATCTCTGGCTGGGGGAACATAGCAGCCAGCCCTGCATACATATATGTCATATAAAAAAAAAAAAAAGAAATGTCTTGAGAAATGGAATATGAGCTATATGGACTAAATCTTTTGGCATTTGAGAACTGATGGGCTGGCTTGTGTTTTCCGTTTGCTCATTGTCTGAGAGCTCTGTGTGTGTCAGGCGCTGTTTACTCTTCCCGTCAGAAAGTAATCCAGTATATTTACATCTGATTACCACATTTGCAATTATACGCATTCTCCAATAAGATGATGAAGTCAAGCGGTTTATTCAATATGCGCAAATAGATAAGAGGGAGTGTGTGATTCACCAGATCAGAACTGATGAAGGGAAAACCTTGAGTGGTTGGATTTGTGAGGATTAAAACCAGCTTCCTAATTTTGTGCTGGTGAAATGGCTAATACCCCTCAGAGGGGTACAGTAGACATGGCTTCATCAACGCAAGACGCTGAATATTTGATTGTTTCCATTTTCAGAACAATGTTCAAAGGGGGCGGAACTAAATGATTTAAGTCGTAGAAGAGCAAATTCTGATGGTCAGTCTAAAATCCGGGAGCAAAAATGAACATGTTTAAAAAAAAAAAAAAAAAAAGGAACTCTCATGAGTGGACAGGGTCTAGATGCATACCTTATGACAAATAAGCAAAGCTGGGGCTGAGAGGATTTTGGCCAGAAGTGACTCTGAAACAGAAAAGAAGGAGTGAAATTTAGGGTGTGAAGGAGGAGTGTTTACTGGCTGGGGGGTCACATTGAATCTTACTCAGGGGTATTGGAAGTTAGGATGTGGTATAGACCCTTCCCAAGATGCACTTGTGGAATGGATGCTCGTGGTTATATTTATCGTTGCGAATGTGCAAAGTGACTTTAATCAGAGGGTAACCGGCACAGGTCTTAGGGGTGGAGCTGCTACTGTTCCACTACTTAACCTGAGGTGCCTCACTGAGCATCTCGCTGGATATTCTATAAAAAATTACCGTTTGTATTTCACAGGGTAGCGGTGCTAGGAAAATAAATAATGCAACTCTGTACTTAAGGCATAATGACACTTGGAATTTCCCGCAGCACTCTTTAGGATATGCGCAGAGATGGATGACAGCAACCAATAATCTTCACTATGCAAATAAAGCAGACCTTAATTGCATCTATGGCTGAATTTGTCTTCATCTCCCGCCCTCTGATTGCAAGCTTGGATATAATGAGGGCCTGCTTCATTAGGGGGCACTAGGGGCTTTTACTACAGCCGTAACAATGTTAACAAGCCGCACTGCGCCGCAGACCTCATCTCTTCCCTCACATGTACTTTTCAATCATTGGTAAAGGCCATCAGTAAATTGATAGTCGAAATAATAATCACAGTCATGAATATTTCATGACTGTTTTTGAACTTTATGGTTTTTTGGAACGTTTCCATACCCTTGATCTGCAGTCCATGCGTTTCAGTCAGTGGATGTTTTTGGACATTATTGCCGCACAAGAGATCAGAGGGCAGGAAATCAGAATGACTGATCTGTAGTAACATACAAATATAAATCATAAAATACAAATATACAGTCTGCTGCCCTGATGAAAGCGTAAGTGCTTTATAAACATTGTATACTGTGTACAACAAACAATATGATATATAATTTCCAAATATTTTGAGCATAAAATATTTCTCATGATCTGTAGTTTAATTTGTGAATCCTTTTTTTCTGAATCTTCCTGAAGTGTGCCAGTCATATGTTTTTATACTCTTAATATATAAATGCTTTATTACATATACACTTCATCCATATGTTCTTTTTTAGAGTGACATAAATTGTATTTGTTAATAATTAAAGATTTTTCACCCTCTGTTTTACCTTACTTCTCGTTTAGCATGAGGTGTTTTTGCTTGACGATAATGTGTTGTGACTGAGGTTTGCTAATGAATGGGACTTTTAGTGGGCATTGTTTTAGTTTGCATTATTAAGGTAGCCAGCTGGGAAAGCAGCGTTTATAGCCTTCGATTCAGAGATCTCGAGTGGCAGAAACAGTAATGCGAAGCGACAAAACAGAACATGGTGTGGCAGAGTAGAAAAGAGGACGACGTGGACGGCCACTGCAAAGGGCCAAAGGGCGACTGACCACTGAGGGCGAAGGAACTGGACAAAATTAGCAGGGGTCTCAGCACGGGTTGTCACCAGACCCTATTTTCTGGAGCACGTGCCCCAGTAATATTTTGTTGTGCCTCAGTACAGTTCATGAAAAATAACTAGTTTTTAAAAATGTATCATAAATTGCATGCGTGAGGATGTGAGCGCTGGGGGCCTGTGCCCCAGTAGTGCCTCGAGTCTAGCAGCATCCCTTAGGGAGGGCGGGTGTACAGGATTGGATGATTTGAGGAACCACACATCCCTTTGTATGTGTTCAGTTGAAAGAGCTCCTGTTGGGTTCAGTATTTATATTGTGTGTAAGTGGCGAGGAATTATGACACACTGCAGCGACGGAGTAGACGACAGCAGAATTGGGGGAGTCTGGGTGACGCACCACACAGAGTCTAAAACTGAGCCAGAGAACGTGTCATCACTGTGGGACTCTCAGCAATAGTGTGTCATCACTGTGGGACTCTCAGCAATAATAAAAATAAAAAATCAAAATATCCTAGACCCACGCACACGACCTGTTACTTCCCACTTCTTTGCCCTCATCAATAAACAGCAACGTAACACATGCATCAGTGAGCACGGATCAATATTCCCACAAAAGCTCTCTAATAAAAAACAGCCATTGATAAAAAATATCCGAATTTAAAAAGCCGCTTAGCTTCTGGCCCCATTTCTCATTTGGATCCAGCAACAAGAGCAACACAAAACCAGCGTGTTGTACTCTAAAGGGGACGCTATGAACTCTAAAACAGAGGGATGTAGATTTGAGTTCTGGTACAATTTTTGTATGCATGTGCTCATTTTTTGTCTGTTTTTTTGGTTGCACTTTGGATTAAGGGAGATCCAAGCTTGTTGGCTTTCCTCGTTCATTTTTGGATTTATTTTACTCCATGCTGCTTTGGATTTTGTTTCCTTGTTTCTCTTCTTGTCTCTTACTTATTCGGCCTCTTTTCTGCCAATTTCTCCTGTTTTTCTTTTGTCTCTTTTATCTCCCTCTCTGCCTGGAGACAGGCCCTAGCCCTGGCGGATTGCTTTCATCATGGAGGTGGTTTGATACTCCTGTGAGTTTGCTTGGATCATGCTCTAGGGAGCCCTGTCCAGACTGGCTTTGGTGCTTAAGTGTCTGCACTCTGCCTTCCTGTCTGTTCTATCCAGTTGGGAGGTTAGTTCAGAGTTTTGTGTCATTTTAGCTTTCCCAGTGGACTAAGGGTCTTACAGAGTCTGATACACCTCTAATGACGAGCTGCCAGGGCATGGATGGGAGAACTGTTAAAACTCAGTTGCTGCAGGACGAGGTGTCAGTGGGCCAGTAGGGGGCACTCTTCCCCTTGGACTAAAGAGAACTCCAATGCCCCAGTAGTGATAGGGACACTGTGCCGTAGAAGGTGCTGTGCTTCGGATGAGACGTTAAACCAAGGTCCTGACTTATAGTGGTCATTAAAGATCCCATCAACCTTTTTCAAGAGATTTGGGGCGTTACCCCCCCGTGTTCTTTGTTGACCTTCCTGGTTAAATTAATTGATGAATAAAAAGCGTGGGCTGTCTGCAGGCAGGCGGAGGCAGAGATAGGGAGCTGGTGCTCAGGCTGGGCTGGTGTGGAGCTCTGCTGTTCTGCGATGGCAGCAGAGATGGGAGTGAAAGGCACCAGGTGTAGACAAGAAGAGGGGCATTGCACTGACAGAGGTGGGGAGGCGGAGCTTAGACAGGAAGTGACTCAAAGGCCACCAAATAAGGAAGTGAGAAGTCATTTTTACAGAAATAGTGATAATACAGTGAAAAGACTGCTAACCTCGGTACTGTACTAATCTGCAGTTATAGATCATTTTTTATAGCTTTGTAGATATAAACATATTTATCGAAAAGAGACCAGAGAAAACAACATCTATGTCACCCTCAAAGACTCAGAGACTGCTCAGACTGTCCTCCACCCTTTAGTCTGTATCTGGGCTGAATGGTATTTAATATCAGTTTTTTTTTTTTTTTTTTTACATGTATAACACAATGTCCCTCTGCTTCCCTTCTCCCCTTACCTTACCACTTTCATTATTCTCCATGGATTACCAGTGTGCGTTCGTTAGTAATCAGATCTGTTGTGATCTCGTTTAGCTCTAAACCTGAAATGTCGTCTTTCCCTTGGAACCCCTGAGATTCCTGAGTGCCCACATTAAATGGAGCACCAAATTTAAAAAACTGCACATTCTACGTCCAGCAACAAAATACAACTACACAACTGAGATACTGTTCCCTGTTTAAGGTTATTTGATGCCAGAAAATGGAAAGCTTTTTTAAGTCCTGTTAAAGTGCTCTTTCTATTGTGACTCTCTCCTCTGAAAGTGTTGAAGGCTTCTGCTCAGTCGTGCTGCTCTTCTGGAGGGACTGACGTCAGCAAAGCCCGTTTAAGCCACGCTGTCTTTGCACTTCAGTTCAGTCCACGGAGCCCGTGGCAGAGATATCGAACGCTCACGCCATGGAGGGGGGGACTGGAGCGATCGATTGCTAAATCTGTCCAAACCACCCCCCCCACCATCATGTCGGTTTCTCTCAGTGAGCCATTTTCACTTCGGACAAACAGGATTGTGTTGTGCCCACCCTGGGATGGTCTTCTGGGTTTCATGTCAGAAAAGCGGAGCAGGGGTGTTTCAGAGAGCGCACTGATCTGAGGGGAGCCATTAAATTAGCCTTGGCAAGCGCCCTCCCTCGTGGGGAAGTGAATGTGACAGCATCAATCCTGTCAGCACATCTTCTGTGATAATCAGCTTTTATGCATTCTGTCACGTCTATGAAGTATATAATGATGCATATTACAGTATAAGTTCAAACCGTACCCAAACACGAGTGCTGTAAGGCATCACAACACAAACCTTTGAATGTCTTTGGTAAAATCTCCATTTTAATGCGGTCAGTTGTTTTTCCCCCTTTTGTCAAAGGAGCTCCTGTAAAATGGATGGAAACCTTGTTAACCTCATTTGAGAGTGCTTGTGAGAGGGTTTGGGAGCTCAACATGCATGACACATGGAAGAGAGCCCATCTCTCATCTGTCACTCGGCCCACCTGGCTGCAGATTACAACTCTGTCGCCCAGACTTGCGGTCTCAATTACCTGACCGGCGAACAGCCATGTTAAACATGGCTTGCTACCTCACTTCCTGTGTCATCCGATTGGCTGTTGCTACCTCACTTCCTGTGTGGTCTGATTGGCTGATTTCCTCACTCCCTGTGTCAGCTGATTAATTTACCCTGGAGAACATACGCATGTCAGTTCTCCTCAGTCTTATGGAGGAAGGTTCCCCCTGAAGCTGTAGGATTTAATGATTAGGTTGTGTTCTCATTTTGTCTTTCTGATATAGTTTTTTTTTTGGCTGAATGTGATTGTCTTGTCACTTATGAGAGGTACACTGCTCAGCTGATGAAGGCTGTTCTGACTGCTGTGTCAGTGTCAGTGTGTCAGTGCAACAGCAGAGCCTGCGCTTCCCTGCGCAGCGTGCAGCTCATGTGTGTCAGCACAACAGCAGAGCCTGCGCTTCCCTGCGCAGCTCCTGTGTGTCAGCGCAACAGCAGAGCCTGTGCTTCCCTGCGCAGCGCGCAGCTCCTGCGTGTCAGTGCAACAGCAGAGTCTGAGCTTCCCTGCGCAGCATGCAGCTCCTGCATGTCAGTGCAACAGCAGTAGCAGATCGTGGTTTTGGGTCATGGCTTTGATCCTTGAGCCATTCATTAGAGACAGTCTGCACAACCCAAATCACATTGTGACTGATGCACTGGGTAGGAGTAACCATCCCATAATCCACAAACATGCATAAAAACACCTCAATATTCCTCATATGTACATATGCCTTTATTCATTAAACCAATTGATAACATTCTTGAAATTACAATGCTTTCAAAGTGCCATAGAGGCTAAATATAGTTTTCACATGTGCATTAACCTGTATGTACTGGTGTGGACAGGTTATTACATGTTGTGCTGACAAGTGTGTTGCGGTTTGATTAATTTGAGTTAGTTTAGGCTTGGTAATGTAACAATATAAGAGCTATGCACAGTGAATTTTATGCAGAAAATCAGCAGTGTGTATTTGTGTCTCCTGAATGAAACCATTATCCCAAGTAAGAGATCTCACCCACTGGGCTTTGTTATGTTATCAGATAGGTGGGGAGACTGCTCTTAGACCTCATTTTAATGGACATTCTCAAGCCCTTGTGAGAAGCGTGTGTGTGTGTGTGTGTGTGTGTGTGTGTGTGTGTGTGTGTGTGTGTGTGTGTGTGTGTGTGTGTGTGTGTGTGTGCGTGTTTGGGTGAGAGTGTATGTATGTATGTCTGTGTGTGTGCGTGTGTGTATGTGTGAGTGTGTGTTTGTATGTCTGTGTGTGTGAATGTGAGTGTGCGTGTATATATATATGTGTGTGTGTTTTTGTGACAGATGATCTCTGTGACTCTGTACTCAGGATGCTCGGTTTGTGGAGGAGAGGCGGAAGCAGCTCCAGTGTTATCTGCGCATGGTGATGAACAAGCTGATCCAGACCCTGCCCGAGTTCAGTGCCCGGCCCACCAAGGAGACCCTGCTGCAGCTGCTGCCCTTCTGCCAGTGAGTGGCCGTCACCTGCTTCTGTCGCACTGCGCCTGCTCCCACTGCGCCCGCTTCAAACACACCCATCACAGGGAAGCGCCACACCCTCCAAAAGGGGCGTGCCATGCCCCCTGCTACCACACCTGCTTCTACCACACCCCCTGCTACCACACCTGTCTCTACCACACCCCTGCTACCACACCTGTCTCTACCACACCCCTGCTACCACACCTGCTTCTACCACACCCCTGCTACCACACCTGTCTCTACCACACCCACTGCTACCACACCTGTCTCTACCACACCCCCTGCTACCACACCTGTCTCTACCACACCCCCTGCTACCACACCTGCTTCTACCACACCCCCTGCTACCACACCTGTCTCTACCACACCCCCTGCTACCACACCTGCTTCTACCACACCCACTGCTACCACACCTGTCTCTACCACACCCACTGCTACCACACCTGCTTCCATTCTGGCTGCTTACACTGTGCTGGTTAACCAGTTGTATGGGCAGGTGTGATGGTTTTTAGCAAGCATTTAACACTGTAACATTTATCATATCTCACCTGCAGGAACGGTGTCTCACATGCACTACCAGCTCACCAACCACATGATTCTTTCCTCTGTGTGTTTGTGTGCGTGCGTGCGTGCGTGTGTGTATATATGTGCGCGTGCATGCGTTTGTGTGCATGTGCATGAGTGTGTGTTTGTGTGTGCATGCGTGTACGTGCGTGTGCATGAGAGTGTATGGGTGTGTTTGTGTGTGTATGTGCATGAGTGTGCGTGTGTGTATGAGTGTGTGTTTGTATGTGCGTGCATGTGAGCATGCGTGCGTGTTTGTGTGTGTGTTGGCCTGCATTTATTCAGAAGAAGAAAGGGTTACAGGTGTGGTTTTGCTGCATGTTTTATTCATATTGCTCTCTGTTTTCTCTCTCTCCTCCTCCCTCCATCCCTCGGCTTGCCTTCTTTAATGCTACAATTACCACTTCTCCTGTCACATGCATTCACCTCGCCCCGTGTCTTATTTTTAATCACGAAGAAACATTTATTATAAAAAATGAAAGAGGCTTCCGCTGGACGATATGGCACATGGTTTGTGTCCAGGAATGAATATAAATATTGACGGTTGAGGATGCCTGGCTATTTATAACTTTAATTCAGTCTTATTATAAAAGATGAGATGAGAGAAAACAAAGCTCATCCCTCCCTGTTAATTGATAGAAGAACATGACAGATTAATCTGAGGATTGTACATGAATGTCTTGCATATCTATTTCAAGCAGTAATTAAGACGCCAACAAACTGTCTGGCATGGGAAGCGGATGGAAAATGGAACAGTGATTGCGGCTCCATGATTGCAAGCATGAATAAATAGCTTACCTAGCCGGAGAAAACGACCAGGGATCACTGACACAAATGAGGAAATGACAGAGACACACACGTACACACATGCTACTCTAATTACTGTGGTTTTCTTCAGTTTGATTAGTTATGGCGTAGTTCTCACACTTTGAGTGGGTTGCTCTTTGACTGAAAACGCCTTTCAGTGTGAATGTGTCGGTATGTTAATACTGAATTAGCACCAGGAACTTCTTTTGTTAATCCCTGGCGCTCTGGTGTGACGAGGCTCAACAGTAAACGCAGCCAGGCCGCTGTTAAGAGGGAATATTCCCTCTTCTCCAATGAAACGATGGAGGCGAGCCCGCTTTCTGCACCTGTGATCGGGCGGAAAGGTGTGGCTTTGAGGGGGATGAGTGAAGGAAATAGTTGCGCTTTTCAGGGAACAAAATGGGCTTTAAAAACCTGGAGGGAGCAGGCCTCCTGAAATATTCATCACCTTGGCTTTAATTATTCAGGTGTATTATCACCATAAAAGAATGTTTTGCTCTTTCTGGAAAGTGCTGCATGTTCAGTTGTGGTCCAGCGTGCGGGGCAGGTTGCTGAGACAGGGTGAGGTAGGAGCGTGACCTTGCGAAGGACGGAGCAGCGTGGCGCTCCGCAGCCATTTGTCAGCGGTTACGACGTGGTGATTTGTGCTCGTTTTCACCTGGCCGCCCTGGTCTCTCCCAGGTATCGCTCTGTGCGTCTGTGTATTGACAGTTTCAGCAGTGTGGAGCTCCTGGTTTTCGCACATGAAAGGATCTGCTTTGGAGAAAATAGACTCTGTAAATAACGATTGGCTTTTGGCTGAGGAGCACAGAGCTGTGTGGAGCACATGGGGGAGATGAGCTCACAGCCTCGCACTCCGAAATAAACTGTCACAGGGCAGGGAAGATCCTCGTGCATTGCATGCTGGGAACTGGGAGCTGGTCTAAAATGGCAGTGCGTTCCTGGAATGGACAGACTGAAGCTGAGCTCGTGGTCTGGGCAGCGCTCATTTGATTCAGAGTTATTAAAAAAAAAAAAAGCACAGACTTTGGCTATTAAATGATTGGGCATATGGAGCTCTTGTTTTGACCCACAGGTCTCTCCCCAGACAGTGGGATTCACTGCACAAGCATGAAAAACAGTCATACACCTGATGGCATTGCAATTGTGATGTCATAATTATTAAATTAACATGTATTAATCACCAGTGTATATTCAAACAAATGGCTTTTCTTTTGAATCACGACTATGATCACCAGCACCTCCCTCAAAATTGCTGCAAGATTTTTGCAATTGAAGCAAACATCAAACCTCAAAATATGCCTGTTCCGTCTCACTTTATTGTATAAAATCTGCTCTTAAGTTTTTTTTTTGTGCTCGTTTGAATTCAGAAAAGAGATAGAGAATTCAATACTGCGGTCAATTTCCAAGAACGAGCCTCATTTAAAAGCAGGCTTTTACAGGAAGTTTAATTCAATATCACAGAGCATGCTGTACTTTTGGAGAAAAAAGGAACGGAGTTCGAAATATCCTCTGTTCTAAAGCCTTCAGCATGGATTCTCTTTTTCCAGGCATGAAGTGTAAGGCACTTTTTTTTTTCTTTTGTAAAGTTGGAAAACTTTACAGTACTGTCTGTCTGACTTATGAAAGACACAACTCTGTGTCCTCAGTGGTGTGACATTGCCAGACATCCCTTGTTATTCTTCCCGGAGATGAGAGCGGTACCTCAGTGCCATTCGTAGGCAGAGTGAGTAGTGGAAGATGTAAATTGCTCCTCTGCTCTTGGTGGAAGATGGCGGCTAACCTGAATTTTGCATGTTTTTAGGAAAGGCTCCCAGCATGCACAGCAGGAGGGGACTCTTCCATTCAGGCGTAGCGTTATCCTTCAGTCGTTGTCTGTTTCTGTAACCCTTTATTTAGCAGTGAAAGGTTATCTGGGCTAATGTCGTCTTTCCTCCAGGATCTCCTCCTTATTGTGCCGTCTTACAATGTTTGACATTTTTGCTGCGTGGAAAGATTTGAGATGGGAGTAAGTGAAGGTCAGTGAAGTGAAGTCTACAATGCAACAGTATTAGTTTTCAAACTAGGCTGCTCTTTTTGAAGGAGATGAGGAGAACATTTTGAAATGGGGAGATGGAGTAAAAGCATGTATTTTCCCCCCTCAACCAACAAATCAAAAGTAATTAAAAGGGAATCCTTGATATTGCAGCTGTATTTATCATGGATTGCTCATTTACCATGACTTAAATAAACCAGACTTAACCATCATTAATTCAAACAAAACAACTCTTCTCACAGCATACACACACTCTGTACACACAGCATACACACTCTGTACACACTGTACACACAGCATACACACTCTGTACACACACTGTACACACAGCATACACACTCTGTACACACACTGTGGAGAACACAACTCTTCTCACAGCATACACACATTCTATACACACTCTGGAGTATACTGGATCCCAAACACTTATTTTCCCTTATGTTTGCACAGACCTTCTCTTCTGCTAACGTGTTCTCTTTTTAATGGTGGGAACAACTTATTCTTACAGGAGATTTTTTTTTAAAAAAGATTCTACATTTCACTACATCTAATTTGCCAAATTATTGTTGAAGTTAGGACAAGATGCTGTGTCCCTGTTCAGAGCTATCAGTGCTGCCACTGATTTGGTTTAGATTTTTTAATCTTTTTACTGAATTAATCTTTTTACTGAATCATATTGGGAACAGAGAGGAAGAACATAAAGATGATTGAGAGGAATTCAACTGTATTGTGCGCAACAGTGAAAATAAAGAGGTAGATATTTAAGCTGTGAGATGCGGCAGATTGAGCAGACATATACAGATTTATGTGTCAGGCGTGCGCTGAGTTACTCAAGATTTCAGCCACAGTGAAACACCATTGTACATCGAATTGTTATCCATAATCATTTCTTTTGTCATGTTCATTTTCTAAATTGTTGTAATGGCTGTTTGGTGCGGCTGTTCTGTTTGGTTTTTGTGAAGGTGTTTCAGCAGGATATTGTTGTATTACTGCCATCAGCGCGATTGATTGCGCCTGTCTGAAGAGACCTTCATCAACACTCAAAGCTTTGGAGAGAGCTCTGGTGAACCTGATGACATTTCACCATCTTAAAAAAGTTACTTTATGAAATTAAGACATTCCAGACAAAGCAAACAAAATATTCTGACAGAGAGTGGAAAATATTATTCCATGATGTGGAATAATGAAATGAAAGGATGTCCTAAAAGAAGAGTAGACAGCTAAGGCCTCAAATAAAACTATCAGTGTTCATCTTTAATTTTACTTCATTTAACTTTCAATATCACTCAATGTTGAGTGTTTTATGAACTGATCACAGTGGTGTACATTGTATAGATACAGCATATCTTGAATCGGGTTATTTCAGACTGTTTGCAGAGTATCCATTTCATCCAATGAGCCAATTGCAACACAGCGGGAGGAGGAAATGCCTGGCTGTCTGGTCACCTGACAGGAAGTTAAACCCTGGGGCTAAAGTGAGACGTACTGAGGGCAGTGTACAGATTTCAGTCTAACTCCAGCCTAAATGTTGCTGTCAGACCTGTATGTTTATATGTAAGCACTGCGACAACGTCATTCTGTTTCAGCGGTCAGACACAAAAGTGCCCGTGTGACAGGTCCACCCCGAGGCTATGCTGACGCTCTGCTCTTCTGCTTTTTAAGTGCTTTGCTCCGGCAGAGGGACCCTTGTGTGTCTTATGTTAACAAGAGTAGCGCTCTGCTAACAATCAGAGGGTCTCCTCATCGCCTCTCTCCAAAACCACTAGAGGTGAAGTGTTTTTTTAAACAAAAAGGATGTTTGTTGTTAAAGTTTGATGTTGTGATGGGGGCATGGTGAATGAAGGGCTGCTCAGAGCTCTCTAACAGGACTGCTGGAGAAGATGGAGGCACAGTGTTGCTCTCGCACTGATCTAAACACCCTTTTGGGGGAAGTTGCATTCGTTGGTGTCGCAAAACTACATATCTTGGTTTTGTATGGCACAGCAGAAAAGTACACAAATAGAGCTGCAGTATATTGTGCACACTCCCTCGAAAATCAGAAACTGAAACCAAAAAGCCTACCATGCAGAAGCTGAAGTGAATGGAAAATTCATGTGATGTGGGAGTTTGGGAAGAGAGTTTGTTTTCAGATTCACCGGCTCTTTTCAGCATTCCGAATCTCAGGGTTGGGTGTGGATGGGGAACGATGTGCAGATGGACAAACCCTCAGTGCATCTCGGGACAGCAAAGTGAATCCATCGTATGAGTGGAAAAACCCACAGGCGAAAGCCATGGGAATGCGATTTACCTGATAAGGTCCTTTACGGCAGAGCACCCAGCCAGGTGGCACTGTGAGGAAGTTTACCTGATAAGGTCCTTTACGGCAGAGCACCCAGCCAGGTGGCACTGTGAGGAAGTTTACCTGATAAGGTCCTTTACGGCAGAGCACCCAGCCAGGTGGCTCTGTGAGGAAGTTTACCTGCTGCCAGGTAACCAATGATCTGCATCCATCAGATGTATTTACAGCCAGAGAAAATGAGATTTCATTCTAAAGCTGGAGCTCCAGTGTTGGGTGTTAACTCACACAGCTGAGTATAGCACCTGGACCATACGAGTCCAGCGTGTGCTGAGTACAGCACCTGGACCATACGAGTCCAGCGTGTGCAAGCTCTTTCAAACCTCAATGGTTATGTGGCTGTTGATGAAGTTCAGGGTAAAAGTGGTCGTGTTAAGCTGCTCTGAATGTGCTCAGTGAGAGCAGAGCGGCTGTGTTAAGCTGCTCTGAATGTGCTCAGTGAGAGCAGAGCGGCTGTGTTAAGCTGCTCTGAATGTGCTCAGTGAGAGCGGAGCAGCTGTGTTAAGCTGCTCTGAATGTGCTCAGTGAGAGGGGAGCGGCTGTGTTAAGCTGCTCTGAATGTGCTCAGTGAGAGCGGAGCGGCCGTGTTAAGCTGCTCTGAATGTGCTCAGTGAGAGCGGAGCGGCCGTGTTAAGCTGCTCTGAATGTGCTCAGTGAGAGGAGTGGCTGTGTTAAGCTGCTCTGAATGTGCTCAGTGAGAGCGGAGCGGCTGTGTTAAGCTGCTCTGAATGTGCTCAGTGAGAGCGGAGCGGCTGTGTTAAGCTGCTCTGAATGTGCTCAGTGAGAGTGGAGCGGCTGTGCGCTGCTCTGAATGTGCTTGAGAGTGGAGCGGCGTGTTAAGCTGCTCTGAATGTGCTCAGTGAGAGTGGAGCGGCGTGTTAAGCTGCTCTGAATGTGCTCAGTGAGAGTGGAGCGGCTGTGTTAAGCTGCTCTGAATGTGCTCAGTGAGAGCGGAGCGGCTGTGTTAAGCTGCTCTGGATGTGCTCAGTGAGAGCAGAGCGGTCTGTTCGCCTCGTGCAGCTGCTCAGCCAGCGGCTCAGTGTGAGCTGTCTAAACCAATGTCAGTTAGGAGCGGGAGCTGGACGTGGGGTCGAGGCCCCTCAGCGGGGGCAGATTGAATTTCGGCCTGATGGTGAGAGGGAGGGATAACAGACGTCTGTTATCTGGCCCCCCTGCTGCTCGCTGTTGATTATGAGCTCCTCAGACTCGGTGAGGCGGTGACAGTGTGTGTGTGTGTGTGTGTGTACATGAGGCTGGCTGTACAGTGGCTGGGTTTCTGTCACGTGGGATAGCATGTCGCGAACGCCGGCTCACGCAGAAGAGCCTGCTCTCGATGCCCACTTTCCCTCCCTCAGTCAGCCCCCTCCTAGCCCCCAGCCCTGCTGTGACTCAGCCAGCTTCCATGCAGTGCTTATTAAAATCCACGCGTACCGCCGTGTGTCGGAGAGCCCCATCTGGAGTGGCCCTCTCCTGTGGAGCTCTTCAGTCCTCCTCCTCCTCTGTGGAGCTCCTCAGTCCTCCTCCTCCTCCTGCTCTGTGGAGCTCCTCAGTCCTCCTCCACCTCTGTGGAGCTCCTCAGTCCTCCTGCTCTGTGGAGCTCCTCAGTCCTCCTCCTCCTCCACCTCTGTGGAGCTCCTCAGTCCTCCTGCTCTGTGGAGCTCCTCAGTCCTCCTCCTCCTCCTGCTCTGTGGAGCTCCTCAGTCCTCCTGCTCAGAGGAGCAGGCCGCCCGTCGCAGAGAAGCAGGAGGAGCCGCGGAGCGACATGCACAAAGAGCTCGCCTCACCAGGAGGAAAAACAAACGCACCCAAAACCCGGCGTGGTGAGCCGTAGTGCTCAGGCTCATGGCCAACATTTCAGAAACAGCAAGAGAGCTGACAAATATGCAACCTGGCTTTTCCTGTGCGTGTGTGCTACACGCTAACGATCTGTGACCTTCAAACAGCTTCACAGGAAGAAAGCGCCCTCACCCCCTCTGGCGGGGAGGGGTGTGGCGCTGTGTACAGGCAGAGAAAAATGCTTGTTAGTGCGCAGTGTTTACTCTGTGACAAGCATAGACTCTACACACTACAGTGCTGAAATGTACAACTCTACAGAGTCCTCCACTGACTTCTTGTTAAAAAACAAAAAGCAAAAAAAATCTGATAAAAATCTGGGTAGCTCCTGTTGGAAAGGAGTTTGGGGAAGCTCTCTGTCTGTCTCCCTCTCTGTCTCCCTCACATGCACAGCAAAGGTGGGAGGCATGAATTATTAAGGAGGTCTATTACACTACTGCTGCCTGGAAAGTCGCTGGTGACAGAGCGCCTGGGCTCTGTGTCTGAAATAGCTGGGCGCATCTGGTCCTCCAGAGAGCTTCTGACCCTCGCAACCTCTCAGCCCGCACGAGTTTACCTGGGGCTATGGGGGGGGATCAGCAGAGGAGGAGCTGTGGAAGTCTCCGTACCTCACTGAGACACTAATGAGGGGTTTATATTACCTGTGCGTTTCCGCAGGATCCTCCAACGCTGAGCGATGTTCGAGGCCCCCAGGGTGTCACCTGTTCGCAGCCCCCTCCCTGGTGATGAGCAGGGAGGTGTGGGCCGCATGCTTTAGCTGGGCTGGGGACTGCAGTGCTTAGGTGTACCGAGGGTTTATTCTGCCTTATGCAACTTGCTCAAAGCATGATTCATGCAGTGCTGTGTAAATGCCTCGTTAAGAAGGTCGGTCACAAAATCAAGCTGAATGCAAAGTTCATACGGCATGTCAATGGGGGTGAAAAGCAGTAGAATAGGTTTTAAATTTCAGCCATAAGTACTTTCACAGAAGGGTGTTTCTCTTTTCTCACCTCTGGGTTTGCCTCTTCACAGGGACACCCCACAGGCCAACGAGAGTGGGAGCAAACCGACCCGCTCCAAAGTGTCCTCCAGGTTTCCCAAACTGGGCCGCAACCAGAACCGGGAGTCCAGGAACCCGGAACCACAGAGCGGGGACCTTTGATGAGGCCACGGGTTTGGAAACAGGGACCTGAGGTCCCGTCTGGACCTAGCACCGGAGAGCGCGAGCGGAAGGGCGGGCCCCGGCCCCGATCCACCCCCCCTCGCAACTCTCACAGAGGGAAAACCCGATTCCCTCTCATTCCAGGAAGTTTAGACCGCCACAGAGGAGGACGAGCCAGGCCTAGGACTCAGATGTGAGGAAGATGGGGATTTTACAGTTTTATTCAAATTTGTGGAGAAAATCTTATTAATCAATGTGCCTACAGCAGTTTTTTTTTTCACGGTTTGTCTTTTTTTTGTCAGACAAAAGAGGAACTTGCTCTTGCTGTACTAATTTTTTTTTTTTTTTTTTTTTTTACTTTTGTTGAACGAAACATTGCGGTGCCAAATGGAAAAACTTCCCATCACTCAGTCAGTCCCCCTCATGAGCGAAGACTCAAGGACCCATCTTTTCATTTCAGCAAAACCGAGAATGTTCAGGTCTGCTAGGCACCCGAAATGCACCATTATCTAATCATGCTTATAACATTAAGGATAGCTGGGACAGACGGGTCCTCATCTGGACTCGGTGGTTACTAGAGTTGTGATATGCGATATAGCAAGAAAAATATATGTAAACTCTTATCATAGATGAATGTTTTATGATGGTGAAAACTTGAAAAGGTTGCTTGAAGATTGATGAAATGCATGTACAGCGAAGTATTGCCTTTCCGTATGCGGTTCTGTGCACAGTATTTCCCCCCTTCAGGAAGAGAGCAACCACTTACTCTGCATCTCACTGACGGGGAACTGAGAGACCTTCTAGAGGGTTCCACAAAGCCTGTGTGCATGGTGTCATCATCTCTAATGGCCACGGTAACCTGCCTTGTCGCACAGTGATGATGCGTGATGTATATAGTCAGGGAAGGGCGGACCAGTGTTGAAATTGTGATTAGTGGTACCAGCTGTGGTAGGAATGTAATCGTTAGAGGCACTGTGGCCGACTATTGACGATGTATCGACATGGATAGTGGGTGCCGCCGTGCGATAATCAGCTTTGGGATGATGTTCAGATTAAACATTTGTGCTGTCTGTCTCTCATTGTGTGCAAGCATGACCATAAAGTCTTAAAGAAACACAGAATAGAGTGCTCTCTGTCCACTAATGAAAACAACTTAGCACATTGACTTGTAACTTCAGAAAACATTGATGAAAATGAATAATTTAACAGTAGATAAACTGTTGTAACCATACAGTACACTGTCCTTTTCACTAAATACATAGGTCAACTACATTTGCAGTAATGGAGGTACTGCGCAGTATCTCCTGTCAGTAAACAAAAGCTTTTTTCGTCTGTCCACCTGTTTGTACTTAAGGCAGATTGTTATAGTCGGACTTGTAATCGTTACTGTTGCCACTCTCATGCCACTAGCGTGTCGACTGTCATTGACTGGCAGTCCAGGGGTGACCTGTACAACACGTTATCAGTCAGCTTTCGCCTTCTGTTGGCTTCACATGTAATCACTGTCCATGATCGGAAATGCAGTTGGCCTTCAAAGGAAGTTGAAAAATAAACACTTAATTGAATAAAAGTACAACCTGGGCTAAACTGGTGTATGTTTCTGTTTATTAATGCAAATTTGATAACTTTTCATCCAATCAGGAGCTGTTAAATCAAGTAACATCACAAGTTAACTTTTACTTTAGTAAGCTGATTCAAGTTCTCAATAGGACACATTCCGAAAAACAATGTGAACACAGAGGACCATGGCTGTGCCATTTGACTGCACTCATGATAAATGAAAAAAAAAAACCATGGCCTGAGCTGTGAAGTGTAGTGCTATGAGAGTGATTTGGATCTTTTATTGTAGAAGTAATGATGGCCAACGATTTGTGAGAGTTATTTTTATTGATACTGTATGAAATCACTGCGCTGCCGCTAATTGGCTGAAGTTAACTTATATCAGTATCTCCCTGATTAATTAACAAGCACCCTGATAAATTTTCCCTGACTGCCACCTAGGACCCTATCTGTATCTAGCTTTAGTTATAACATTTTGCAACTATATGCAATAGCACAATAATTACATAATGGTATGATGTTATTACATATATCGTATTTTGTTCAACACCTCAGGTGAAGCAAGCAGAACCCTTCGCTTTGCTGTACCCCAGAAAGGTTCCAGATATTTATGCAATCTGTTTATGTACCTCAGCTCTATTTTTGGGTGTCTTTATTTAATTAACAGCTGTGGATGTCAGATTGCCTTTTCTCCTCGTTTAGACGTTTAAAATAATATCTCATTAACCCGAAATCTGCTGCATCACGCCCCCCGGGGCCTGTTTCAGAATCGCTCTTCAGCTGACGTCAATAAGGGATTTTATCTTATCCTGAAAATATGTGATTAACTCTTTGGACACTTGCTGCAGTGTTCAGGTTTGCTGTGTTTGGGAGGAGGGAGGGAGGCCTCCATGTTTAAATTCGGAGTATGTTCAGGCACTGTTATGCTAGTATAGACTCTACCCCAGTACAGCAACAACTTTGAGCCCCAAAAGACCTGTTTTTATGGTCTCAATTTCACATAATTCACAGGGAACATCGCAATATGAACACATTTTACTGACAATAATTTGGCAGCAAATCAACCATGTATTTGAATCCGCTATTCTTTTCCTCACACACATTGTTAGCACATTGTTCATCCCAGTGTTTTCCTCCTCCTTTCTTTCCCCAAAGACAAACACAGACTCCCACAGGGATTTTCCCACCAAAAATAACATAGCAAGGCCATCTGATATAGAACATTCAATTTCAATACAGCTACACATTACACTTTCACATTAATGAAAGTAATAAAAATGCTTTTTACTACATCCATTTAGAACTATTTTTGTAATGTGTAATATGAGAATTAGTCTAAAATAGTTTAAAATCTTTTTAGTTTCAAATATACCGAAGACTATGAATGAACAAAAAAAAAAATCCCACATACCTATTTTCACATATGCAGGTCTGTAACATTAATTTTCACATTAACTGTGTTGCTCCAAGATGCAATGAAATGAATTTAGTGGGATTCATTAGTCTAAACCGCTAAAACACAAGTAGTTCTCCACAATACTTTATTTTTCATACAGGAACTACATAACATAAAAGTATCAAATGGTAATTCATGTGCACATGCTAGGAATAAGTAATTACAAGTAGTAGCTACTCAAGAAGAAACTGCTGTAAAAGGAAATAACGGGAAAAATGAATCATGAAAGTATAACCAGAACAAAGGGATCAGCAGTGAGGAGCTAAGAACGGCTCCTACTCTATTCTCATTGGACGGTGAAACGAGAGACCTCAAAGAGCGAAGGAAGTTCAGAAGTTTGTGTCTGACTCGAGTATATGCTCTGGAATACAGCATTTCCCTCACATTCTAATGGCTTCCCATTATTGGATTATCTTTTGGATTATCCTTTTGAAATAAACTCACATCAACAATGTGCACAATCTTGTGCCTGGAGATTTTTGAATTTACATCCATATATAGAGTTTGATTGGATTTTTCTGCATATCGCTTCCAGCATTACTTTAAGAAAACTATGGGCTCTTCTCTCAGTCTCACTGAGAGATGAAATCAGACTGCTTTGGGCTGCCCGTCAGACGGAGGCGCTGTGTATGAGCGACAGATGAGTCATATTCACACCTAATGCAGCCATTTCACTGCCTCACTCATGATAACAATGTTCCAAGCATGCCGGAACGGGGCTGTGCACATTACTCTGTGGAAAAGAGGAGAGTCTGCCAGAATCGGGGCTTTACTGTACAGGTGCTTCGCTTCAGCCATAAGAGAGAAATAAGGAGAACTTAGTCATAAAATTGCCATTAGGAGAAATTAATTGAGCTTACCTGGAACTAAACTTGAATACAATAAGTATAATGAACATCCAAATGATATAATGCACAATAAACTTATGAAACTGAACAAAAGAATTACTTAAAATGTAAAAAAAAAAAGACCATTTTTATAATTCAGGATTGAATCAGTAATTATATGGAAATTATATCTGTGTCTTGTAAAGGTTTTGCAGTACTCCTCTTTGGTAGGATTAGCATTAATAGAGATTACTGTGTGATCAACACACCCAAGCTTTTTGTTAGGAGACACCTCTCAGAGGGAGAGCACAAACTGTTCAAGAAATTTCACAGCAGCAGAATATCATGTGTAGTATAATTATTCTTTATTAAAAATGTCAAATCTCTGCCCTCTTTCCTGAGCAGGTGTACAACTATGTCCATGAGCAAGTTTTTTAAATTATTAAAGTTTTTATTATAAAATATTTATTATTATCTTTCAGTGATAACTTGTTTTGAAACAGTCATTTATATGCTTATCTATAACTCTTTATTTATTGAAGCGATTCAGGTTTAAGCATTTTTCCGGGGGAATAATAGCACTGTTCGGACCTGCAGTCTTCATTCTGCAAGTTCTTCTAGTATTCATAGTTTTTATTTGATTGAGGAAGGAAAATAGGCAATTGTAAGACCAGGTCTCAAAAGCATCATTATGTGGACATGCTGTTACACTAAGTACTGAACAGCAGACATTTTCCCAATTACAATTTACTACATGAGATGTAAAATATAAGATATGGACTTAGCATGGTGCGATAGTCTACAAAATATGAATTACGCTGCTTTGTTTCCTGTGGTTTTCATTCTCTCAGTTCGGGTGCATGTTTCCAGACTCAGAAGAACATAAGAACATATTTTATTTTTGAAGAGATGAAATCCTATCGTTTGACACCCCTTCTGACAGACTGGGGCTTTGAGTTGATCTTTGGCGGAGAAGACACAGGCAAAGTGCGTCCTAAGCCGAGCTCCTTCACATTTTAGTGTCTGTTCAGTGTTAGTAACTAACGCAGGCCTCATGTGATCTGTCCAAATGGATCCGCAGTCGCCCGGAGTGCAGCACGTACAGCAGAAACTTCATTTTAAAGTGCTCCTCATTAGAATGTGGCTCAAACCTCCTCTTTCTGCTGGCAGCTATAACTACGTGCCTTACTGCACTCCCTCTTTCATTGGAAACACCAGGCCATCGCTGTAACTCTTTCCTCTGGAAAACACTTTTATTTCTGTATCAAACCAATTACAGGGCTGTAAGTGGTGGCCGTGAGGGACTCTGGCGGCAGTGAGGAGCGTGTTGGAGATCTGGTCCCCTCCCAGGTTGTGTAGCTGCTGTTTTAGTACATACACTCCCCTGAGGCAGCTTCAGGAACGAACACCAAACTGAGACACTTCCCACCACAGTTATTAAGAATATCACATTTTTATTTACTGCATAAGCAGAGGTTCAGTGCTGGTGTGGTGCCATGTTTATGCTCTACTTTCAGCACACCTGGTGGAGTCCCTGCCTGTTCATCTACAGTTTTCTAGAATGATATTTTTGCTTTGCTAATTTGGTTCATATTGTACTTACAGTTCAATAGCATCCTTGCAGATTTTTCCCCACAGTAGTTTGATTCGGCAAGTTCATCCCATTCAAAGCAATGTTTTTAGCTGCGACCAGCTGCTCTATAGGTCACTCTATTGGTTGGTTGGTCGGTCGGTTGGTTGGTCCACAAAAATGTCCCCATGCCACAGTTTTCGGCCTAGGAGGCTGACATTTGGCATGGAGGTCGTGTGTGTGTATGTGTGTGTGTGTGTGTGTGTGTGTGAAGGTGTGTGTGTGTGAGTGTGTGAAGGTGTGTGTTGCTGTTCATGCCAATTGACTAAAAGGGGGCATGGCAGTGGGAGTGGCCTGGTCGTGGCTATTGCAAATACACGCCTGTTTTTTTGTCCTGCTCTGTGTACTGCACAGAGTTTCTTTTATGGAGGTGAACCAGTTTTGCTGTAATTTTGTGTCAGGGCTGTTAATGGGGCAGACAGACTGTCTCGCAGTCCCGCCGCAGCTGCAGTGTCAGGAGCTGTTTTTAGAGCCTCCTGCTCTCTCTGGGCCCGTGCGCTAACAAAGCAAGAGCAGGAGGGGGACGGGCCGACAGGGGGACACGCCGCGAGAGGAGAGCGCAAACTGGGAGCCTTCTCAAACCTGGTGGCTCCAGTCTTTCTCCTGCACCATGAAAACTTATTGCGACAAAGAAACACGGTTCTACCTTGCTGGCTTTGAACCCGTCTGCAGCGGCTCAGCTGGCTCCCCTGCTTTTGTGGGGCTCTGCATTTGTTAAGAGGCGTGAAATTGAAATATCTCTTCAAACAAGAACTTTTATTTCAATTCAGATTTGAGATGCAATGGTCCATGGCAAAATCTCATTCCTTTGATCAGATTTTTTTTCAGCAGCTCGATAAATGATGAACACTAAAGAATAATGGTCAGAAGTTTGTCAAGTGAATTTTTTTTTAAGATAACCCAAATAAAACCAGCTTGAACATGGGAATTCAGTTTCAGTTCCGCAAACGCAGCCACACAGTTTAGCTAGTTGGTATTCTTGTACACATTTACAGAGGTGAGGTAAAGGTCAAAAGAATTGGCCGAGTCATGATGCTGATTTTACCGGCCTAATTGCAGTTCAGTGGTGGTTCTGAGGACCTGTGGAGAACATACCTGAGCATTTCAGCTGTCATGTCCAGGTCCTGCTGCATGACGAGTGGACCCCAGTGAGCCATGGTCTTCTGTCATCCGCCTGATTTCCATAATTAATACCACAGAATGCTGGAGCGGGGCTGGCATATTGAGGGGGCATATAGGGACAGCCAGGCTCCCATGTTGGTACCTGCACAGGCAGAAATTACGGCAGGAGAGGACCTGCAGGGGACGGCTGGCCCAAGCTTTTTATTACAGGGCTGTGTGCTTAGTGACAACCCGATGTGCAGCGCTTGTAAAAACCTATTACTCACTAAATGGCTGTTTGACTGTAATAAAGTAAAATCAAGTTATGACAGCAGCCAATTCTGATTCACATTTTAATGGAAAGTGTCACATATTTAAGATGACATTCAGTGAGCATAGATATGCATTTCATGTCTTTACAAGAAAACTCTCATTACTGTATTTTTTCCTTTTACTGGTATCAAGTGGCTGAAAAATTTTATCAGTCAAAAAAAGTTGTGGTTTAATGAGAAGTGGAAAAAACCCTTCCTCCCAAGAAAAAAGGTATTTTTTCCTTATACTGGTATCGTGGCTGAAAAATTTTATCTCAAAAAAAGTTGTGGTTTAAGAAAAAGAAAAACCCTTCCTAAAGTCATCTGAGCTACAGTTTTGCATTAGCTGACTGTGAGTGGGAATGCACAGAGGGGAAATGCAATTGGCTCTGCTGAGCCTGGAGCATGGGGTTTTGGGTTTGGGGTTTAGACCCTGGGCTCCAAAAAAAATTCTCTACAAGATGTCCTTCTAAACTAGAATTTTACTATGGGGGTATAAGGTCATGAGTTTGGAGAGGAGAGTATGGGGATATGGGTTTGGAGAGAAGAGGGGCCATCTTGGTTCCCTGGTTCCCTAGGTTACTGCTGCATTAGCTCTCCTGTTGCATTATGGGTCTTAGTGAGTGATACTCAATGGCTCTCCACCATTTGCGGTTCACCACTCATAATCTTTACTTAAGTATGAAATGAAATCTTAATATGGGTTCATATCCTTTAGCCAGTGGCCTCCATGACGACGACATGCAAGCATCTTCCACTGGAGGAATGATTTAGCCATATCGCTGACATGAGACCCCAACAATGTTTACACTGTCCTGATTGCTAGCAGTTGAATGGGAAACCTATGGTTTTACCTTGTTACGGAGGTGGTTTCTTAAATAGATGCCATTCATTAATTTGTGGAAGATTGAAACATAAAAACATTGGTGGTCGGTATGGTAGTATCGTACTGTGTAATAAATTATGTATTGTGTTAATAATGTAATAACAAATGGAATTGAATTTCATCTAAAAATAGAGATCTTCAGTAAAATTAAAAATGTATGGGGTTGCCCTGTAATGCAATGGTCAAAGCCTGATGGTTAGTCTGAAATCACAGAAGATGAAAGAAATAAAGAAAAGCCTGAGTTAGTCTCTTTAGCGAGTAAGCCATTGAGATGGAGTTAATATTTTATGAGAGGAGCATTATTATACTCACACTGGTTTAAGCTGGAAATGCTGTTGCTTTGTTTTTCTCTGCCAAAGTTTAAACAGTGGAGATTAAGTGAGGCAATTCACATTTTCCCAATTCTGCTGAGACAAATACACACAGGAGATATATATACACACATATAAAAAACAGTCCCAGAAAAGATTCCTTTATTCGCAGTCCTTTGGAAGAAAAATGACTCTTGCATATAAAGAATAAAAGTGCAGATTGTTTGAGTAGCGCAGATAAATCATGGCTCTTGATTTTAGAAGGATTTTTAGGTGCTGTTTCATACATAAACCATCCTGCAGAATGAGGAGGTTACAGGCTTCATTCACCATGTTGGTTACTGCCGCATTTTTCAGCAAACATGTGGAAGAGGTAACGTTATATTTATGTAAAACCCATGATCACCTCAGTGTTGCTAAACTATTTTTCCGAAAGTCATCCGAGTCACCCGCACCTACTCTCTCTTCAGTGTATGCCCATTCTCTTCAGAACGATGACAGCAAAATCAAATTACATCTGTCAGAAGTTTTTGCCTACTCTGCACTATTTCAGAATGTATAAAACCTCAAGACATTTGGAAAATAGTATGACTCGTATTGTATACATTACAATGCATGTCATTTCATTTTTCCCCCCAAATGTGTTGAGGCCAGTCCGTAAATGACCTCCTCAGAAACGACTCGCAGACCTCATGAAATCGTTTTCCCTCAGCCGACAGTAGGTCCTGTTCTGAGAGACCTGCGGTGATGGATTTTGGTTGGCTGGTGAGAGGCGGTCTCCAGGCCCAAGGTCAGCGGAGCAGAAAGCAGCAAGACATTTTCATTCTGTTCCAGCAGCTGTTCGGCCTAGACTGGTTCTCTCAGAGGAACAGCTCGACGTCTGGTCAGGAGCCCAAAGCTCAGAAGAACAGCTTGACTCTGCGCAAACCCATGAATATAGAAACTGCACTTGGCTACTTCACTCTCCTGGCTCACACATCCTAAACGTACAGGGCGATATCTCCAGATCTGATTTAGTCACTTTGGAAAGCCAATTCAGCAACCATAATCATTCCATCTGTGGGCTTTTTCAAAATGAAAGCTGGACACAGCGTGTGCTTGATGAATAGAAAGGAAGAATCCTTTATATAATGTTGTGAATCCGCCAGGCCTGTTTGGAATCTGATAGTGTTTCTCTAATCCTCTTCTACTCCCTTACATTCTCATCTGCCATGGTGCAAATTAACACTCTTGACCCTCTCAGTGCCTCCGCTTAAGATGTCAACAGCCCTCTTAAAACGCCTGTAGACACGAGAGGTATTAGCTGTAGGGAAGGAGCAGGGACTGTGAGAGAGATACACATGTATCAATGAAACAAGAGTGTCAAAATGAGCTCTTGAGTGTGAAGGCACATAATTACCACCCGGCACAAACAAAAGAGTCACCGGGTATCGTGCTAAGGCAACATCGTGCTACGCGCTTGAGCATCTGAGCCCAGTGTAATCAAGTGGCCTGCCTGTTCTGCATATCTGCTTTGTTTACTCCATCATTTAGTGTCGCGTTTGTGCCGGAACGTTCCAGGTCTTTTCTTTTTAACTGAAGATTAAGCAAATAAATCACTTGTTCCAGCGAACACAAGTCAAGTGGAAATCACTGTTGCCTGCAAGAGTGAAAGAGACAGAGAGAGAGAGAGAGAGAGAGAGAGAGCCACTGTAGCAATTCAGTGTGAAGAAGTGCTCTGACTCAAGGTAAAGATTTATTTTGTGCCACAGTGGGCCCTGCACGTTTAACAGCAGAATCGATGAAAACAGGACGAAATTACCTGTCAGCTGTCGCCGCTAACGGCGCTGCGGCTCGGGCTGCTTAACGAAATGCTCAGTTGAGGCCCAGGAACGCAGAAGTGAGGAAGCATGGAAACACCCGACAGGTTTGGGAATGCAACACGGGGCATCTGCATAAGCAGCCAGGGCTGGAAGACAAACCTGATTCAGACGGCGAAACGCTCTTGGTCAGGGATCGTCTGTTCGTTTTGGCTCCGTCTGCCATCAACAAATAGATGGGAATATGAAGGTTCTGGCACAGTTCAGCCAAACAGAGGAACACCCTTCTGTTTACTGCACTTGATTGGAGTTGCAAAAGCTCCCATGCGCCGATGTGACCGGAATGACTCAGCGCGCGTGTGTACATTGTGTTCTTTTCCACCGTAATTAAACACGTTTGAATTTATTCAGCTGCGTGTACACAACCACAGATAGAGTTACTGTTTGACGTTACCTTTCTTCCATCCACACCAATGTGTGAACGGCCTAATGTCAGCAATGATTGCTTAGTTAATAATAGAATGGACAGTGTGTTGTGTCTCTTTTTCAACATTGTACATCTATCCTCCCCCTGGCTCTAACAGGCTTGAATGATTTTGTTTTGACTGTGGAATATCTTTACCCAGGATACATCCATGTCACTCTGATACAGAGCAGGGAAGGCAGGGCTGGGCAACTTAATGAGGAAAAATTAGGAGGCAGGTCATCTAACTACATGGCCCTGAAGTTACAGAGTGACTTAACTCATCATGAGGATGAAATCATGGGCTATCTTAAAATGTAAATCCAGATTAAAAACCTCATGACTCTTATGGCTGAATGCATTTCCCCTGTACAGGCCAGTGCTTCATCCATAGTTAATGCTCCTCTCGTTTTGAAGCTTCTACAGGCACTATGCACCAGCTTGGTGGGAATTAGGTTAGGAATACTGTAGAAAACTTTCTCACCCCTACAATCAACTTTATAATACACAGGAACCGGTGGGATGCCCTTTTCTACTCCCATTGTTTTATTTTACAAATTATTTGCAATTGGGTGACTAGTGTTTGTTTTGAGGGTTAAAGCATCAGTAATGAGAAAAATTAAAAAAGGTACTCAAGGGGAAAATTCAGTGTAAAACTTACAAGGAATAAACTTTTTAACTGCAACAAGGAAGCATTTATTGATTTTACAGTCTGTAAAAAGTTATCAGTTAGAGCTGGAAAACACACACACACACACACACACACACACACACACACACACACACACACACACACACACACACACACACAACAAAATATACGATGACTCAGCCTGTACACTTGTGTTCATGAGGTATGCAAAATGCTTTTGAAGCAAACCTGGACAAGCAGTAGACTAGCTTTTCACCGACTGTGAAGTCAAATGTTTATGTGCTGCTCTTCAAGGGATTTCTTTACTTTTTATTTGGGAATTATAAACTGCTGACAGAAAATGTGTTCTTGCCAGAACATGCCAAGGGAATCCACTGAGAAATGGTGAGCATTGGTTCTCCAGAATCATAATATAGAATATTCTGCTCACTGCCAGACAAAGGCATTGTGAGAGAACTGTTTTCATTTCTAATAAAACACCAAATGCCTCGTACTGTAGAGACACCTCAGAGAGGATTTCAGAACTGAAGCAACAGCAGAAAGATATTGGAGAGATGAATGGGGGATCCAACAGCTGCACCACAGGGTAAAACAGAACAGGTAAACAACGGAGGGAGCACAAGATGGGAGGAGCAGCGACGTTACAACCTGTGAATATGGATAAGAAATCAAACCATGAGTATATATCCATTTGGTAGGGCAAATAAGTTACCTAATGACAACTCAAACAAATTCCTGTAAAGATCAGATATTATAAATAGAAGATTTGTCTTCAGAGATGCAGTCTTGTCACAGATGTTGTTTGAATCAAAATGATCACTGGGGTCACGCACTGCTGCCCTTTAAAAGCCCTGAGAGGAAGGGCGTGGTCTCATCCTGATTGGCTAAAGGAGACTGCACTGAAAACTGCCCTCAATCACTAATTAGGAGCCAGACTGCAGACCACAGGTGACCCATATAACTCCCCAATCACCTGACAGAGCTGAAGGAATCTGAGCAAACTGAAATCAAAATCAATGAAAAACACACCAAAAGAAATGAGCCGCCATTGCGTTTAAATTGTGAATATATTAAGTATCATATTTTGAAAACATTATAATAGAACCATCTATTTTTATAAAGTCATTATTTTTATAAAGTATTATTATAAGGTCATCTTCCAAATGCAGGCACATCTCTGGGTCCTATTTGAGGTTATATTATTTTGCCTTTGATATGTTCACTTATTGTGTCATGTAACACAACTCATGAAAACAAACAATATAATTTGGTGTACGATATTTAGCTTTGTGGTGCTACAGATATAATTTCTGGTCTGGTAACACGGTTACCCCAGGTCACACATAATCAGTTAGACACACTCTGTTCTCCCACTGTGGAGGTAAGTCCTTATACAAGCGTCAGCGAAATGACAAATGAAATTTACTGCAGCTGTTTTGCTAACTGATGGACAGAACCATGTCACCCCACTACGGGTCGCTTTCCACCTCTTTAAAACACTGACCTCATGCTGTCACAATTTTAAATGCGTTTTTTGGATAAATTAAAGTGTTCCACACACCGTTTGCTCCCTCAGTGACCTGAGTCACATCATTCAGCCTCACCGGCGAGCTCACCGTATCAGTCACAGGACGATGGAGAGCGAATTCGTCTTTACACTGAGAACTGACACAGGCCTGTGGGGATTTCCATGTTGCACAGAGTTTGGAGTCTTATTTTATCTGTACTACAACTAAATATAATACCCCCCAATTCCTCCTTATACAAACCTACCAGGGTATGAAAGTTCAGGGTGTTTGAGAAGATTTTTGAGTTGGAAAGCTGGGGAAACATGTTTTTTTGATGATTTGTCCTGCCAAATAAGCATTAAGAGAATAAACAAAAGAGTCAGCAAAGGAGAACGTTCCCACTCCTATGTTTTTGTATGGTGCACCACATGGAACTCTGGAGACCAACACTGATTAACTTGATTACTGTGTTTTTAAATGAGAACTCTTGGGCATTCATTACTTAAACACACACACACACACACACACACACACACACACACACACACACACACACACACACACACACACACACACACACACACACACACACACACACACACTGTAGACCAGTGTCTGGTCCTGATTGTGTCTTAAATATTTCCCATGTGATTGAGGAAATTAGGAGCAAGCTCTCTGGCACCTATTCATCACCTGGTAAAAACACACCTGCCTGGAGGAAATGAAGCCGGATTTCTACAAAACGGTCAGAATATTCCCACGTTCCCCTGTGCCCAGCTTTTCAAGGACAAAGGTGACTAAGATCGGCTCTATTGTAGTCTAAAAAAGTTAGACAGGAAATCTAATTGGGCGCTTAATCATAAGGGAGCTACCCCCCACCCCACCCCACCCCACCCCCCCGTGAAGAGAGAAGAAGCCAGAGAATGAATCGGACACAGCGATGGCCCAGATTCTGGCCGTGTTAAAACGCGCTGTGCAAAGTTTCCCTCCAGCTCCGGCCTGTCTACATCAAGACATTACCGCACACTGTCAAATTCCCCCATCGCCGCTGATCTGCTTTTTGGTGGGTTTTTTTGTAGGACGAGAGGTCCCTTTGGAGGTGAAGGCACAGAGCTTCTCTGTGGCCCGTCATCCCTGTCAAACGCTCTTATGTTTCGTATTTATACTGGGGAAGGTCAGCGTCAAGGCAATCCATACTGCCAGGGCTGATTCACTTTAGAATGAAGTGTCTGGAGGTCGGCTTCATTTATTTAAGACTTCAAACGGCGTCTCTCTGGCCAGCTGAATGCAGGCAGATGAAAGATGGGGCCCTATGGTAAACGCAGGGAGCTTCTCTTCCCTGTATCACCAGCTCTGTCCACACAGAGATATTCATGAAAACAAAACACAGCCAGACTGCACTGGCTCTCCATGGCCGGCCTCTCCAAATATTACATTTACTTTTGTTTGTTGTTTGGATGTTGCACCTGCATTAGGTGCTCCATGTACTCGTCAGCATGTTTTCTAAATCACGCTCCAAAAAGATCAATAATTATTGGATGTTTTATATATATATAAAGTCAAGACATGTAATTCCATGACAATTTCTCATGTTAGCTATTTTCATGTGAAACATAATATAATATAATACATTGATTTTTTATGTTATCCATGTGAGTCTTGTTTAATATAGATATTTTCTCACATTTAATGTAGCTTACACAAGACGCGTTATTCTGAACAATAATTTCAGTTTAATAATTCTTGTAAGCGAACATGCTCTTGAAAATCTGTTGCGTTTAAATCTGATGTTGCTTCACTATATTTTGGCGTTCTCTAATGGCAAGCCCCTCCTTGGACAGCTGTACTAGTCAGCTCTTCGGTTTAACGCCTTTTACTCATGCTATTCCAGGAGTTATAACATCTTGTTGGCAGAAGATTAGCATACAGTAATGCGACTTAAATTCAAATAAATATATGTGTGCTTGGGTGCTTGATAGAAACTAAAGAGATTTTTTTTAGCATTTGCCATTGTGATTAAAATAATCCTGACCATTATAATGCTAGATCCTGCATGGCATCCCTTAAAGTGGTTAGTTTTGCAAACAACAAAGGATATCCTTTCACAGGGAAAGTGCTAATCCTTTTAGCAATTACAATGTTCAAGTAGGTCATTTTCCAGCACTCTTATTGAGTGCAATAACAAAGGGCTTCGGCTGAGAAAAACAGCGCCGAAAAGCTAAAGCATCTGTGAATCAAACATTCAGCTGTAAGGACAATCGAGTTCAGCTTGTTCAACTGCACTAGTGCAACTCCGCAGCCCTCTGAAATGAGTCACAAGTGCTACTCACACAAAGTTTTTTTTTTTGTTTGTTTTCATTTAAGGACTCTGTGGTACACTGCAGTGATGTCAAATCCCACAGCAATGAGGACTTTGGCTAAATTAAAATCACAGGAGAACATTATAGTCAGGTAACTGTTGCAGCTTAGTTTCCCCTTTGCATTCGGAGGACACAGTCATGTCTAAAACTGTCAAATTTGGAATATTATGCTGCAGTATGTAGTTATGTGGACTAGATCTTCTCTCTTGTTGCATGGTCTTCGTTATTGGGTCAGCTGGTCTTTGGGGTGCTCAGTCTTATCACTGAGTGCAGTTCAAACAGATGCGCAGCTGGGAAACAGTTTAGAAAACAGTGAAGGCAGCAGGCTGGAGAGCCACATGACCAGAGAGGCGGTGAAACATTATTAAACAGACAGACTCAGAGGTGGAACGCTAGCCAGACACAGGGAAAGCCCAAAGGAGACCAGAGACGGTTAAAAGCGAGCAAATAGAATGTAAATGTCCTGTTCTCTCACCCGTACAGAGAGGTTTATTGTCTGGATTTGGATTGTCTGAGCTCCACAAATTCAATTATCAACCTGGAACCAAGCGAATAAGCCAATCGGTTCAAATCCAAAATATCTCTCTTTCTGGCCCGGAATGAAAGGGAACGGAGAGGCGGCTGGCAAGCAAGCGCTCAGCTCATCTGCTAATCACCCGTTCACAACCCTTCCGCAACGACGTGCCAAACACGACACTCAGCTAACCGCCCATCCATAACGACATACCAAACACGACACTCAGCTAACTGCCCGTCCACAACGACACGCCAAACACGACACTCAGCTAACCGCCCGTCCGCAACGACATACCAAACACGACACTCAGCTAACCGCCCGTCCACAACGACACGCCAAACACGACACTCAGCTAAACGCCCATTCACAACGACACGCCAAACACGACACTCAGCTAACCGCCCGTCCACAACGACACGCCAAACACGATACTCAGCTAACCGTCCGTCCATAACGACATGCCAAACATGACACTTAGCTAAACGCCCGTTCACAACGACACGCCAAACATAATACTCAGCTAACCGCCCGTCCACAACGACATGCTAAACACGATACTCAGCTAACCGCCCGTCCATAACGATACTCTAAACATGACACTTAGCTAAACGCCCGTTCACAACGACACGCCAAACATGATACTCAGCTAATTGCCCGTCCATAACTACACGCCAAACACGACACTTAGCTAAACGCCCATTCACAACAACACGCCAAACACGACGCTCAGCTAACCGCCCGTCCATAACGACATGCTAAACACAATACTCAGCTAACCGCCCATCCACAACGACACGTCAAATATGACACTCAGCTA
The DNA here is from genome assembly GCA_022829145.1 of Albula goreensis. Classification (NCBI taxonomy): domain Eukaryota; kingdom Metazoa; phylum Chordata; class Actinopteri; order Albuliformes; family Albulidae; genus Albula; species Albula goreensis. The sequence goes on along the minus strand of CM040748.1, from coordinate 1,937,757 downwards.
ACCGCCCATCCATAACGACACGCCAAACATGACACTCAGCTAACCGCCCGTCCACAACGACACGCCAAACATGACACTCAGCTAACCGCCCGTCCACAACGACACGCCAAACATGACACTCAGCTAACCGCCCGTCCACAACGACACGCCAAACACGACACTCAGCTAACCACCTCTTCATAATGACACGCAGATAGTAGCTCTGGGTTGGAGTGGGAGTGTGGAGCTCCGGGCTGGGAGTGTGGAGCTCTGGGTTGGGAGTGTGGAGCTCTGGGCTGGGAGTGTGGAGCTCTGAGCTGGGGTGGGTGCGTGGAGCCCTGGGCTGGGAGTATGGAGCTCTGAGCTGGGAGTGTGGAGCTCTGGGCTGGGAGTATGGAGCTCTGAGCTGGGAATGTGGAGCTCTGGGTTGGGAGTGTGGAGCCCTGGGTTGGGAGTATGGAGCTCTGGGCTGGGAGTGTGGAGCTCTGGGCTGGGAGTATGGAGCTCTGAGCTGGGAGTGTGGAGCTCTGGGCTGGGAGTGTGGAGCTCTGGGCTGGGAGTGTGGAGCTCTGGGCTGGGGTGCGGTTTCAGACCTTGACATTGGCAGCCATGAACCACCTTGACTTTGAGTAACTCGACTCCTCTGCTGCAGAGCGCCTCTCTCCGTTCTCAAACAGCAGCTGAACGGAGTCTCTGCAGACTCTAAAAACCAGCAGGACAGCTGCTCGTCTCCAGCACTCCCCACAAGAAGGAGAATACAATCACACACATACATATCATCCATAGAGGAAACACTGGACTGGAGATGGATAACTAAACAATGAAACCATGAATGACAACATTCTGCAGATTTACCCTGCACATTATGTAGAAAACAGCCCTTATTTCAGCTGCAGTCCCTGCTGTGGTTTCAAAGGACACCCCTTTGCTATAAAAATTAATCTGGCCTGCCTGCTCCAGTCTTCAGCAGAAAATGTATTTTTTATTAATTCCTCATTAATAAGGTGTTGGAATGAAATTTAGTAATGATACAGAAGGCTGTCCTACAGTGTTATGAATATGATATATCCTGTGGTGGGTCGTGTGTTTTACTCGCCAGTGAAGGGCACCAGAGCTGGCAGACTCTGGATATTTACCCTGAACCTCAACAGCTGTTCCTCCCCATCAGACACTTCCAGCAGAGTCTTTATTAGAATCCCCTGTAGCTCATTTTCAGAATAATTTTCAAGAAGGCCTAAAAACTGTAAGTGGGAACAGCTGGGGCGAGCGAGAGGTGGGAGCCGGGCTCTCGTTCACTGCCCCGCCTCTCCAGGTGTCTCCAGGTGTCCGTCTCCTGGGCGCTGCAGTTACCTGGCAGCCCGACGTGGCCCACCATCAAAGCACCAATGTCCCCAGAGTCGCCAGTGCCTCTCACAAAGGAGCGTCTGCTCTGTCAGCTACCAGCAGCTGCAGAAAAACCCACTGCTGTGTGCGTACTGATGCAGGGGGGCGGCACTTGCAAGACGGCACTATGGGAAATGAAGTTCTTCAGAATAAGCCAAAGGGATCATACTGCTGCCATTTTGTATGGGGCTTCACACGGTCCTTGCCTTGCACCTCTCAGGCTGATTAAAAAGGGGCACATGAAACCCTCTCAGTTGTGACGTCACGGGCCTTAGAATCCATACAGATCCACAGAATGTTCCAGACACTGTGAAGATGGCCGATTCATAAATCTAACACCTCTATCTTTGTGAAGAGCTGTTTTTGCTTCTGATTGCATAAGCGAATTGTCCAGAGGCAGGAGAGGAAAGCCCGGCTCCGAGGCGCTGAAATTCGGCCGTAATCCCCCCCGTGTCTGCTCACATCCCCATGGAGCCCATTCCAGGCAGTGGGTATCTCTGCTGCGTGTGTTTTACAGCGGGCCGTAAATGTTATTTGTTGAGGATTTGCCTCATTCTGAATGTTGGCAGAGTCTCTTGGCCCAGTCGCTGGGTGATTACATAATGTCAGTCACTCTGTCTCTTCTGTTGCTTACTCTGATAACATCCACTTTGGTGGTCACAGCCGTGGTGAAGGGTTTTATTCCTCCCCATCCTTGGCTGGGTGCTGAGCACTGCGTTGGCCACATTCGGAGCGCCACGCCCCCTCTTTAAGTTCACGGAAAGATGAATAAGTCCTGGGGCCCGTTGTTTGACTGTCATTCTTAAAGGCTGTCAACGGGTATTGTATTCTCCGCTGAGCGGGAGGGAAAGTGTTTGTCGCGTTTTATAAGTGACAGCTGCTAAAATTCTGATTCAGTTTGTTAACGACTGTCTGTGGGATTCCCGTCCCGTTCTGTCTTCTGTGTTTATTTGGAGAGCTTTTGACCCGCTGGGTCCCTGCGCTCATCCTTCTCTGCACTGCCATGGCAGCAATGCCAGCTATCCCTGAGTCTGTCTGGCAACTGTCGCTATGGCAACATGGGCTTCAACTGCGTGAAGAGGAGATGTGAAAACAAACCTGGAGTTGTGTTTCAAAATGATTGATAAAAAAAATAAACTTTCAGTGTTTCATACAATATTTATCATTCCTCATGAATACCATCCTATTCCTCCTGTGGAGGGTGGTTAAAATCTATGATGAAATATGCCATGAGATGTGTAGGAAACAACTTATAATACAGAGTTTATAAAGTCCTTTATAAAGACTTCATAAAGGGTTTGTAAATAGTCAACATGTTATAACAGCCTTTATAGATACTTTACATATCATGAATTAATAGTAATGACTCTGTTAAACAATGGCAATTTTTAATTAAATAGTGCTTTATAGACACAGGAATTGGTACAGAAATAAGGTGCAGTACAATATGCTATATGCTTATTAATGCATGCATGTCTGTGTGTTTGTGTGTCTGTGTGTTTGTGTGTCTGTGTGTGTCTTTGTTTGTGTGTCTGTGTGTTTGTATGTCTGTGTTTGTGTGTGTGTGTGAGAGAGAGAGTGTGTGTGAGAGAGAGAGCGTGCGTGTTTGTGTGTCTGTGTGTGTGTGTTTGTGTGTGTCTGTGTTTGTGTGTGTGTGTGTGTCTGTGTGTGTGTGTTTGTGTGTCTGTGTGTCTGTGTGTGTGTGTGTCTGTGTTTGTGTGTGTGTGTGTTTGTGTGTCTGTGTTTGTGTGTGTGTGTTTTGTGTGTGTGAGAGAGAGAGTGTGTGTGTGTGTTGTGTTTGTGTGTGTGTGTGTCTGTGTTTGTGTGTCTGTGTGTCTGTGTGTGTGTGTGTGTGTGTGTGTTTGTGTGTCTGTGTGTGTGTGTGTGTGTTGTGTGTGTGTGAGAGAGAGAGTGTGTGTGTGAGAGAGAGAGTGTGTGTGTTTGTGTGTCTGTGTGTGTGTGTGTTTGTGTCTGTGTGTTTGTGTGTCTGTGTGTATGTGTTTGTGTGTGTGTGAGAGAGAGTGTGTGTGTGCGGTTTTCATAAAACAGGGATATCACGTGCCTTGATGAAAGCATGTCATCTCGAAGCTTAAATTCAGGTGGTTATGTATGGAAGGGTTTGCTGCAGAAAAGTATGATTGTCTTGAAGTATGATTTTTTTTGCTTCATATCTTGATATGGAGGTGTTATAATCTTACTGTGTCAAATGTCCATCCATCAGTTATAGTGTGGAAGAGTGGATTGTTATAGGACTCATTCTCATTTTAGGACCCGATCCTCTGCAAAGAAATACTATATGTTGAAGGTAATATTTTACATGCTGTACAGAGCACTGTTGATTAATATACAGTAGGTGTGTTTTAAATATAGAAATGTTTAAACATAAACAGGAAGGAAGGGAAGTCCTTTCACATCGAGGCTTGCAGAGATAATCTCCAGTGGAACGGCCCGTTCAGCGTTCCCCACGCTCAGCTGGAGCGCTTGATTGTGCCTGTTCTGAAATTTCTGCTCCCTGGATAATGGAGCCAAAGTTCCACGTTCTCTGTTCTCGGGTTGTATGAACGACGGCAGACGGAGCTGGGAGACGGCATCAGTGTGCCTGCACATGAGCTCAGAGCGCCAGGCTCAGTGGATGGGAGGTGTAAGACTCGGTGCCTGATTATTCCGTTCCTCCGGTGGGGATGTGCGGGAAATGTGCTCTGCTATTGGCTTCAACTCCCCGCGTGTCTCAGCGCAGCCTGGTGGGGATGGGAACGGAATGTGCCGGGCTGAAACGGACGAGCGCCGCCGATGAGATGGAGATGGAGACGCATTTTCCCAATGGCTGTCTCCACATGGGGGTTATCACGGAGGTTAATGAAATTCCTCTGATGTTGAGACAACACGGGCCCATCTGCATCAAATCACTCAGGAAGGTAATGTTCCCTCCTCTCGCCCTGATAACGGAGACGAAACCGGCACTAAGCAGAAGGTTGTACATTTCTGTCCACCTGTAACAGGGCTGGGTGAGGAAATGAAAAATGCCCCTCGATGATGCAGAGTAATACATAACGGACGGCTCTGTGGAAGACCTGTGTGGAAATGACGTGTCCATCATGTGTGTTTCTGTCACCTGGGAGTCTGTCAGGGGAGAACTGGCTCTCCTGCCGCTGTGCTGGGAACCAACACGGCCTTATCAGATTCACTTTAACACAGCACTTTCCAATTCAATAGATTTATAGGCACATATTTAAACAGGATAATCTCTGGTGTAAAATAACTTGCCAGAATGTATTCCTGAAGTAACCCATCACTCACACACACACACACACACACACACATATATCTGAGACTCAAGTCAGGAGAAAGTGCTGATTGAATCCTGGATCCAAGAGCCATTTTTTTTCTACAAAAAGTATTTGATGAACTCAAATGATCTGGTGTAACTCTGATACACGATTATTGTCATGGGAGTGGTGTATGATTTCCATGCCATTTCAGATTTCTATTTATTCACACCTGCCATCTCGAATTTGTATTTCACTACAGTGGTGCATGTTTATTTTTATGACCTGTATTTTTAATACTATTTTATTGACTCTTTTGTTGTGATGAATGTTAAAGATCCATTTGTGTATAGATGAGATAAGCAAAGAAGAGTTAGCAGTGCTGTGCTAGCAAATTGTAAATGGGTGCACATGACTCAATAAATAATGCCCATGAAAGAATAATAATAATAATAATAAAAAACAATCTCCCGGTCTGTCTTGGATGGTTCTTTCGAGTGTTCCTCGCCGCTGTGCTTGCGGAAATCTTGACAAATCCTTTGTTGGATGCCTTGCATCTGTAGAGGCATTAATAACCTAATCCACCCTGCAGATTAATTAAAGATTTCCACAGCTGAGACGTGCATTGTGAGGAAAACGAAAAAAAAAAAAAAGTCTACAGGTCTAATTAAGGCCATTTAAATTTATCTCACATATTACGACAGACCTTGATGTTGCCAATTCAGGAAGACCAACAATGACCATACAAAGTGAAAGATTTGTACATGGGAAATGTCTGAGGATTTGTGTTATTGAGGAGTTAATTTCATCGCGTAAAACTAAGTCCCAAATAAAGACACTGAATAAGAGAGGCAGTAATGGTGTGGTCCACATCTATAATCCGCTGGGCTGGACCCAGCTACACAAGTAATGAAGACACAGCGTAGTATGATTGTAAAAACTGTATGCTGCTTAAAAATATAATAAACAATGTTTTATAGTAGATATATGTAGTATACTAGTGCATGTTTTAACATTCACGTATTAAATATTCTCTATTTTCTCGTCTACATTGACAAGTTACATTTTCAGTCAGTAAAACTCACTGTATTTCATCATGCAAAGTTTCAGGGTCACTGTTATTTTTAATTATGTTTTATATTATTTTTCAGATTTTTCATACAAATATATTTTGCCCTCCTGCCTGTTACTCCTGATTAGTCATACTCCAGATGTTCCTCTCTCCTGCAGACAGATGGGAAGCGTTACATCACTGATGGCCAACGTTACTCTTGACTGGACGCAAAGCTCGACCTCTCTATAGCTCCAAATTCACTGTAGCTAGCTGACTGCCTTAACAAGAGCTGTGAACCCCATGGATAAGTATCTGCTGTGTTACTGTAATTCTATATTGGAAGAGCAAAGTCCAGACTCGATGCTAGAGCTAAATCATACTGGCTGGAAAACTTGCTGTAAAACTAGCAGCACAATGCTATTTCAGTGTCTCAAACTCTTAAAAACTGACTTGGGGAGAGCTTATTGTGTGAATACACACATTCACATTTGAATGATTAAAACAATTGTTCTTAATGGCCTGGATTAAATCAACAATGTTTAAAAACATGTTTTTTTTCCTGCACAAATTCTGAATTTACAAATCTCAATCAAGAGAAGATTTTTGTTAAATCCAGTCCAATTCCAAGAGAAATTCAACAAGCCAGACATGGTTTGAGTACAAATATAAAGTTCCGCTAATATTTTCTCTAGAAAAAAAAACAAACAAAAAACAAAAACCCAAATCTATGAAGGCCCAGTGCTCGGCTTTGAAACGTTTGTCTGTTTCATGTGTGTGTTGTGATGCCGTTTAAGCTGATAGGGTATAAATGACGAGCCCGTGGGTCCTCTGGGGATGGGTGAGGGTGGAGCTGGGGATAAATGCTAATTACTGAAGAACCGCTCACTACTACACCGTATCGCTGACACACATCTGCAAGCTAGCTGCTTTAACTCTAATAGACTCTGAAATCCCACTCAGCTGCCCGCCCTCGATCCCAGTGAAGGTCACGCCTCAGAAGCTCGTTTGTTCGGTGGCTGTTTGGCAGCGCGCAGCGAGAGAGGGCTGTCAAACCGCCAGGCCTGGCTCCCGGGCAGTTCTGGCAGGGCCCGCTGGCAGCGGGACGTAAACAGGGCGATGGGGATGGACAAAATAACTGCGATTTCAAAGGATGGAATTGATGAAAGCTTGCGGTGCCGGTCCGCACATTTAGCTCGACGGTGGCGTGTGTTCGGCCATGTTGTAAAGTGTAAGTGGAGGGCCTGGAGGCGTTGTACCTAAGATGAAGGCTCTGAGATGCGTCAGGGGCAGGTGTCTTCTCTTGGTAAGTGGAGGGCCTGGTTCAGGGTCCATTTTCTCAAAAAGCTCTCGGTGCCTAAGACTGTCGAAGGCTCTGAGATGATCTCGGTGCTGAGAGGGGCCAAGACTGTCAAAGGCTCTGAGATGATTGCGGTGCTGAGAGGGGCCAAGACTATCGAAGGCTCTGAGATGATCTCGGTGCTGAGAGGGGCTTTTGAAACCAGGCCCTGACCTGAGATGATTTCTGAGAGGGGCCAAGTCAAGGCTCTGAGATGACTTGGGGATCAAGGCTCTGAGATGATCTCCTTCCAAACTGATTTTACAATGTAAGTGTTCATGAGAATTTGGAGACAAACAAAAATCCTTTTAAATCGGTTATTCCATTCTAAAATGGAATGGCATAGGTCCTTAAAACGACTTACGACAATTTTGATTCCAATTGCACATGAACTTGAAGAAATCTTGTTTGATTGGAGTGGGAATTCGATCAATATTTGTCCTTAATTTTGGGTCACAAGTAAAAGCATGTGTTCATTTCAGTTCATCTTCACGGACACAGTTTGGAGTTTGGAAATATGAAAATTAACCCACCAAAAAGTTAATGTAGGGAAAAAAACACAACACTTACTGAATTGTAAGTACAATTTAAGGACAAATGTTACATCCTGGACTGAGTTCATTAGATTTGGTTCTTGGCCCTCGATGTTCTCTTTGTACATTTTCCCAATGTTTGTGTTTTTTTGTTGTCGTAGTGATGTGTCCTGCAGCACACAGGCCCAGAGGGGATGCAGCTGGTGACCTCTGCAGCCATGTGGCAGCCGCTGAAAGGCACTCAGCATGCAGTGCAGTCCCGTGGGTCCCACAGAAATGACTGATCAGGTGTTTCTCAGAACCTGCAGGGAATGTGATCTCCATCTCTGTATGTTAATGAGTGCCATGCATCTTTATGAATATAAATATAAAAATAAAATCACTCCTATACACATTACCACTATAACAAAGTATTTTTGTATGTGTTATAATATTATAGTGTTTCATGTCCAAGATGAATCTGAACCTGCTTTGGTACAGACAACTACATGTGTAGTAGCTTCTTCTAAGGGCTATTATATCACTGTTTCAGTATACAAGCTGCATAGAAATGTTACAAATATGCCGCTAGTGCTAAATATAATGACTGGAATGTACCCCTCTGATTGGTTGTTCTCCTTCTGTTAATAGATATTCTCTCTGTTCTAAATTTACTTAAAATGACTTCTTGGCTGCATGCTGCTCCGAGGCTGTTGTTTCCAAGGCAACCGGAAGTCCATAAAATGTTGAGCACAGTTTTAGTGGGGAGGTTTTTTTCTTTTCACCAGATTTGGAAGATATAATGTACCCTTTCCAAAAGTTATGAATAATGTATATATAAACAAAGACTGGATCCACAAAGCAAGGCTTAATCAAGCCGGAATGGAACAATTCTGAATCAGAACCAATAATAAAGATAAAAAATGACGTTGGCCTATAGTAGCCCTTTGGGCACTTCAGTGTGTGTAACTGTGCCCCCCCACCATTTAACTCAGATCCATTCATAACTTTTACACCATTACACCTTCCACAGGCTTTACCTGCTACTCCCTCAGACGGCTCTGTGAGTCTGATGCCGTCTGTATCTTACTGGCACATCTGTGAGGCCGGCGCTGAGAAATGATACCCTCCCTTTACCGCACGAACACGCGCTGATTCCAGATTATTATATTTAATTTCATTTTTTCTCCCTCTCTGGTCTGCCCGTACATCTGTGTTTTGTGTGCAGGTGAATTACTGCCTGGGCACACGCTGTGAATAAGGAGGCTGCTCTCGGTGAGGCGAGGTGTCCCCATTCCTGATAAGGCGGGCAGCTCTGTGTTTGATTCTCACATTCAGATAACCTCCCTGAGTCATTCTGCAGAAAGGACAGACCTTGCTTTCCTGTGTCATTCCTCCTGGCGTGTTCGGCTTGTACTATATCATGTACGGCTACAGAAATAATCAGCCGTTGACCTCTTTCTTTATATCTGTAATGTCTAAGTATTGACTGAGGCTTTTAGCTCATATTACCCAACGCTGAGGTCCTGTGTATTTTCATCTTGGCTAATGGCACTCCAGTCATGGCATATTGCCATGTGTGTAACCAGCCCCCAGTGCTAAAGCTGAGATGGGGCTGTAGCATTCAGTGGCTAATTGTGGAGGCAGTGACAGGCCTCTGGCAGTCATGAAGGTGCAGTTACTGTCCCCTGCCACTAGGGGGACTGGCTCAGAACAGCACTCTAATGTCACGTGGTACTTCAGTTGCACTGTGGCTACTGGTTTGTTCCACCAGAGGACTACCTCGTGACAGCAGCAATGTTACAGGCCCCAGTGAAAGATAACACACCTACCCATTTCTGGTTGCCAGAGCATTCTCAGAACATAAGGGAAAATGTTTGTAGATTTTGTTCAGTTTTCACTGTGTTCCTTGGACATATATAATATTCCTCTGGAAATTTTAAAGTTCCTCTAAATTTTCCCCAATTTTCTGGGAGCATTTTCTGTGAGCTGGGAAGGCTGCGCTACGCTTGCATTTCAGTCAGACAAGCTGTCTCTTTAATGACATGCTAATGCAAACACAGCCCCTCCATGTCTCCTCAGTGTTTATCTGTACGTTTGAAGGTTTCTGATTTTTCAGATTACAATTAACATTACGATGCATGGAATTTGCATGACCTGATTTAAGATGAGGCAGGGCTAATGATTTCTCTTAACGCGGCAGTTAATGAATGCAAGCTGGAAAAACAAGTTCCTTTTATTGATTAGTTTATTTATTTATTTATCGTTTGACTGACACTCTCAACCAGGGCTATTAAGTGCAATTAACAAAAATTACCCAGCATGGGAAAATCCTTCCAATAGTGGAGGGCGATGTTTCCATGAGGAGCATCTGTCTTCAATTTACTGCTTTGCAACACATTACAGATAACACATTACAGATAACACAAGGCATGTTGCCTTGTTTTCCCCATGGCAATACGCACAGTGAAGGAATATTCACTCTTTCAGGTGAGAGACCATGATAAGTCCTGCCAGTTCGACACAAATTTTAATTCTCACCTGCATTGCTTTCAGATGCAGCAACAATTTTAACATTTTAAAATTACTTCAAAAACTTTCCTCTCTGCAAAGAATAAAGAAAGGAAAGTATGTTGCTCCAGTTCACGTTTGTATTCTTGCTGGTACGGTGAGCAGTTACGCAGTAGAATGGAAGACTGGATAGTGTAACGGTTAGGGAGCTGGGCATTTCTCTCTGAGGCAATAGGTTTGATTCTCTGGTAAGGCACTGCTTTTGTACCCTTGAGCAAGGATACTCAACCCCAATACCCTCTGTAAGTATAAACTGTACGTGTCCAGCTCAATGCCTAAATATACTGTTAATGTGAGACTGAGCTCTCCACCATACGGACCAATCAAAATGCAAATCCCATTGGCTGTGGCGTAGTCTGTTCTATCATTGCTTGTGTGTGGATATTGATTTGACTGTTTCTCCTGTTTTGATGTCTGCTCTGGTATCTTGTTTTTCCTGTCAATGATTTCCAGCTCCGGGTCACAGGTCGCCTCCAGAAAGCAGAGTCAGAGACGGTGATCACACCTGTCTGTCACTCAACAGTCAGTTTCCTGTTTATCGGGGACCTCACCTGTGCGATTCCCACTCCCCCCGGGGCCAGATTTAGCAAATCACCTTACAAAATGTATTTAGAGGTGGAGTAAAGAAAGCATTGTGTATTTTAACCTAGTACTGTCCTATACAACAGCATGAGTTGTCAGCAGATGAATAAACTGTGTTTAGGGGGAAAAAAAAACCTTCTTGAAACCTAGAGTTTCCAGAAAAAAATGCATTTTCAAAAGAATGTCCATAATGAGAGTAGCCCTTTGGTTTTTCTTGGAGTGAATTCCTGGCAGCCAATGGGAAGCCTTTGAGTGCTGTGGGTCTGCTGTTGTGCCAGGCGTTTTGTGAGGTGCACTGCATGCCAGGTGGCTGGCACACAGACATGAGATGATAGATGCCACTGAGGGACACCAATTTCGGGGGGCTAAACTCCCAACAGATGTGCCAAATGGAGCAGAACGTTCATTTTCACCTGAGCTGAAATCACGCAGGTGCGGTGGGTGGAGGCGATGAAGCATGCTGGGAAATGGGAGGGCTTGAGAAGGGAAAGAGCTTCTCCGGTCTCCCGTCTTTGGGATTGGGAGTTCTTAGCCAGTTCTCTGCCGGTAACCAGCACTGAGGTTCACAGATAGTGGCAAAAAGCAAAACTGCAGACACACAATGTCCTGAGATGAATACAACATAAGACCATGTTATGTGTCAGAGCAAAAATTGGTCTCTTATGGGGAATATAGCATGTCCTGTTTCATATCACATATGTATCTGCTCCAGGATCATTAACTCCTCGATGAAAAGAAGACTGCAAAGAATAACAGATAATAGCCTGAGTTATATGCTGAAACAAGGAAAAATTTTGGGTCTTTTACTTCCATTAAGTTGCTTTAAAAACTTTTTTTTCCACAAAAACATACATGCCAAAATTAGGATAGACAGACACTGAAGATCAGAAAAACACAAAACAGCCTCAAACATGACCACTGAAATGAATGTACACCTCTGTGACCGAGTCTAAAGAAAAGTGTGTGATGAACTTCACCATGTGTGCATATCGCGCTGCTATTTATGGAAGGAAATGTCTGAACTGGTATAATGAACACCATACGAGTGAGAGAGAGAGAGAGAGAGAGAGAGAGTACGAGCTCTCTTCTGCACCTGTGGGCAGACACTGAAAAACTATGACATTAATACATATTAAAAGTGAATCAGGCAGTCTGTTAATGGTTGTCCTTTTGTCCTGGCGCTGGTCCACTTCTGTCTGCATTCTCTCCCCTCTGCCACCCCTCCACCTGACGCAGGAGCAATACGTTTTTGGAGCAGACCACGTTCCCCCATGCCGAGCTGGGGCTGACGACTGTTTGGATTGCACAATACCGAGGGCACGTTTATCTGCGAAACAATACCCTGCCCTGATTCCCATTCAGCGGCCCTGACAATGCCCATCCATCCCCCCTAACCTGGGCCTGGCTGTCCGGCAATTTCCCACAATTCATTTCAGACTTAATCCTTTACAATCGGGTCATCTTGTTTTTTTTTTTGTTTTGGCTTTTTACACACTTTATTTTCCTCATGCAGCGAAAGCAAAATGTAGAGAGAAGAGGAACACCTGGATTATGAACATCACAGGCCCTCAGGTAAAGGTGTGTGTTTGTAAAAGGAGGAAAAGTACCTGATCTCGTTGTTGTGAACAAGAATTCAATTATTGGCAAGAATCTGAGCCTTAATGATGCACTAGCAACTGTGTTAATTAGGTCATTAAACAGCTTTATATTGGTGCATGTACAGTAATTCTGCGAGCCCTGCAGAGAGGAATGCTAAACGCTGGGAGGGAAACAGCAGCAGCAGAATTAAAGACATCGTTTGGAAAATGAAGAAGAATCACTCATGGCATTTTCACCGAGCAGCCACAAACAGTGGAAGTTAATGACGCTTGTTAAAATGGCGGATTATTAAAAATGCGTGAACACATACACACACACTCTCTCTCTCTCTCTCGCACATGGACACACACTGACAAACGCACACACCCACACACACACAGACACGCACACACACACTACAAACACACATGCACCATTTGTGTGCGCTTCATGACATGGATAATGCAATTCATGTAAAAATTCAGATCACTGGCCATATATTATTATTTTTTTTTATTTAATAAAAAATTCAGATCCCAGATCAGAGCTCCATGAACGAATTTCAATAGAAATTCAGAATGAATGAATTTTGAGGGGAACACCTGACCCCCTCCTGGCTTTGATGAAAGGCTTTGATTGTCGTCGCGCTCGTCCCAGCTGTGTGCCAGCCCGAGCGCTCAGGCCCGTGGTGCGGCTGCTCTGATTGAAACTTGATCTAGTTTGGTGCGTGTGTGTTCAGTGCTCACGGCCTACTGGGCCGCAGTAGTAACAGACGTTGGGCGGGGGTGGGGGGGGTTACTGTGCACCTGAGGCTTTCCTCAATCTAACTGTGCCAAAAACTGCACCCCCCCATTAGAAAGACACTTGCCACTGGAGAGAGCCCTGCACCCTGAATCACCAGCAGGGACAGGGTTTCCTGAGCATCACCTTCCAAAGACTACAACCACGCACACAGTAACAGTAGAGGAGATGGACCCGTCTGTACAAGACTTCTACTGATATTAACAAATACTTTACTACCGCTTTGAATGATGGATTACATTAATGTAGCACTTCATAGTGAAGAGAGGGGGGAAACTCACCTCAACCACCACCAGTGTGCAGCCCTCACCTGCATGGTGCATGGCAGCCATTTTGTGCCTGAACGCCACATCAGCTTGGGACAGAGAGAGAAGAAATCACTGAACCATTTACAGCAGAGGACAAGGTGGTAAAGCTTAATACATAGAGCCAAGGGGGGCTGGGCAAATGACCAAAACGGAGGCCATTTTATATTTACCACCAGTTTTTAAAAAAATATTTATTTATACAGCGCACTTCAAAAGTGCAGAGTGCTTTAACAAGCAATAATAATTCATCAAAATAAAGCTCGATAATGTATGCAGGTTTTCTGGTGTACAGTAAAATAACGGCATAGCATTGTCTAGTCAGTGATGCGTAGATGATGGATTGCTATGTGGTGTTTTTCATCAAAATACTACAGACTGTTTGCAACAGGTTTTAGCGCCTGTCAGTTATATATCACATGATATATGGACAGCACGCTAAAGGGGCAACTACACACATTGTATGGTAGATTTAAACATGGCAGTCATTGCACTAAAGATATATAACAATGAGTACTCAGGTCTTCACGGTGCTGGCAGAATTATATTTGTTTTTGAATTGAGTATTGGGGGTAGTTTCCCTGATCATCTGTTAGCCTGGGCTCCAAATTAAACTTTTATATAAGACTACATTAGTTATGGGTTAATATCATCTGAGTCAAGCCATCGTATATGTCAAAAGAAAAAAAAAAAAAGCTGTGCAGATCTAATACATAATTTCAGATGTAATTAAAAACCTGTTTTGTCTACTTGCTGCATTATGCGTAGAAGAACATGGCTATGCCCCATTCAGAACAGTTAGAGTACAGCACAGGAACAGTATGAGAAACATCTATGGGACTTGCAGTGGACAGAGGTACGTTGCACCTACATTTGAGCCCAGTGGTTTAAAGGGAACTGCTGTACGTCATATCACGTTCAGGGATATCAGTGGCAGAGTGCAATAATTATTAAATCTATCAGCTGCCCAGATTATAACTGCATGTAATCTTTCCTTCTTCCTGTCCTTCAGTCTTTTCCCTTCAGTCCATTAGTCTAATTAGTTGTGACAGCATGAATTATTTATGACATTCATGTTGTCTGCTGTGGATCATTCTCCCCAAATAATCAAAAAAGATTATTTCATGTATGATTGGCAGTGCTAATGGTCCTTACTCGTGTGACAATTTTAATACAATGCATTCTTTGCATTTCCAGATTGATAATACATACATATTTCTTCTGTTCCCATCAAGCAGGCATGAAGAAATGCAGCTGTGTTTCTCTGGAATGATGCTGAGTTATTTTACCGCAGCAGTGAAGGTGACTCCAAGAAAGGAACATTTTATTCCAATTTATTGTGCTTGGACCATTTCCTGTCCAGTGTGCCAACAGTTTTATAAATTGTGTGATGTAAAAAACAAAACATCTGTGTTTTAGTGTTTAAATGTGCTAAACAAGATTGAAAATGACAGCACCCTATAGAGAATTCCCTCTCCCAAAATAAACATCAATTATTTCTCCCATGTCAGTCAGTTTCAGCACCAAGGACAGCTACCACACATTCAGCCGGATATGAGCAATGTTATTTGTGTGAGTTCCTTTGCTTTCAGATGGAAAGACACACCTGCACAGCAATGACATGGTTTTGTACATTACGGCCCAGGACTTTGGTGTGGAATCAAGGCATTCCAACAGCAATCTCTGTGTTTGTCCTGTATTTAGACCTCAGTGCTGGGGGCTTTAAGACCTATAAACTGTTCCCAATTCTGGTGAATGGTTTAATGTAGCCACAGTCTCATAAATAAAATACTTGGGACAAAGTGTTTTATGTATGGAGTGTGAACCACAATCCAGAGTCTGTTCCTGGAGTTAACAGGGAACAAAATGTCACCAAGGTGCTGTAAGAGTGTGTAATGCGCGCAGACTTCACACTCAGCGCGATGTACAGGGCAAAAAAATAAAAATAAATCTGGAGTTTTAACTGTACACGTGGCTAATCTATATACAGTACCCACACAATACAAAAGTCACTTTGGGTTTACTAATAAGGACTCAGAGCTTTGATTGTGTATCCTGCATGCTCGAGCTGGTCACCGGTCCGTCTACAGCGCAGAGCGTTTCCCTGGTACAGAGATACATGGGGTGGGGGCACACAGCACAACAGGCTGGGACACAACTGCAGAACACAAAGGGGGGAAAAAAATGTGCCATCAAAGAAGCGTTGCGTAACAACGCTGCACAGATGTTCCGGAACGTTCTCAACGTTTGAGAAATGCTGCAGATAAACGAGTTCCATCTTTGCTCAAGACTCCGGAAGAAAGGGCAGTTTATATAATGAGAAAGAAACACACAGAAATGTCCTGTTCCCGTCAGCACAGACGTGTTCAGCATGTCCCTGTGTTTGTTTCCCCATGTGTGCCTCTGACTTTTACCACTCTTACATTATTTAACCATGTCATTTATTTATTCCCATGGCATTAGCTCAATGTGCAGCAAATATGAACACAAAAACATCACATAATTTATCCATTAAATTGTTCTTCTATGTAATGAATACTCACTTTATATCAAATAAAGACATGAGTGTCAAGATTTAAAAATCAGTTATTTCCATCTCTTCATTTTACAGTATACAATAACCTGAAGTATATTTGCTATATATCTAAAGCTATATACACCAGGGTTCAATGTAATGCTCATCTGGGATTTCTGGTTTTCAAAATCCATTATTGAAATCCACGATACTGCAATGTAAAAGCAATGCACAACTGTATTACCTGTATTACCTGTGTGTAAGCTGCATGTTTTAAGCCCCGGTTCAGATTTTTTTCCATTTGCTCTGAACACCTTAAACATTCATGGAAAAAGTCTATTTCGCTTTCCCAGACTACAATTCCGGATGAAATGTGAATTTAAATTGGTATTTATATTGAAGGTCGGCTGATGCCAGTTTGCTTTAAAAATAGTAGAGAAACTAGGGCAGAGGTGATCATTGCACATCTAATGACTAAAACTTGTATTTTTTGTCAATGAAAAAAGGGAAAACATGATAAAAAAAACTCATATAAGATCATTATGTATTCATTTATCATTGTCTGCTCTACATTTTTTATCTTCCCCACCGACACATAAGAGTCACAGAAGTCAGGTTAACAGGATGTATGAACAAGATGACAGAAGTTATGCATGTATTTTGATAACGATATGTCTAAAATACACTTTTTTGTATATCCACCAAAAAGACACAAGATTAATCATTTGATTTTATGATTGCTATGGCTATGGAGGCATATTAGTAAAATGGTATGGGTGTATTATTCTTTTGAGTGATGGAAATTGCACACCTGAAGACTACAGACGAGCATTGCAGGTTATGGCATGTGATGGATTTTGATGAGAAACGTAATAAGTGTGCAGCGTTTGCGAGGGCATGACTAATTCTCAGGGACTAAAGAGTGATCACGCTGTGCACATTTGCTGTAATGGGTGGGGAAACACTTTCCCTCTCTCTATGGGAAGAGGAGAAAATTACAGTATTCTGTTCCATGACATTTTCTGAATGATTTTCTGACATTGTGCTTTACCGAGGGCAAGATGAGGCGCCTTTAAAACTTAGATTTTTTAAATTATGCACTTGGAATAATATTTTGAGAGAGGGCTGAATCAAGTTCGTAGAGTTTATCCATATGTCTGGAACATTTTACAGCACTAGTTTTGAGTTCCCACTCTGTAGCAAGGTGTAACTGTACAGGATGTTCCTGCTGTTCAAAGTTCCCATCGTTTCAGTGTTTTGTCACGGAGTAACATTTAGCATGTGAGAGCTGTCTGCAGCGTTTCAGTGACCATTTTTCAAATTGCCTAACTGAAAACCATCACTTGCTTCCAGCAAAGCTGTAAGTCAACAGTAAATAAGTTGTTTATGAATAATTTATCTGAATATGAGCTTTGGATTGATTTTTATTTTTGTTTTGTTTTTTTAAAAAGTTGAGGCTATCAAAGTTAACTCAAAATAAGTTAGTCTGAATAGCACTTTTTCTCCAATATGAGGCCATTGAAGCATGTATGTGTTTCACATGAAGCTGTAAACGTATTCAAAACTTCTGCTGCTCAATCATTATTCTGCTTCTGCCTTTCATGATTAACTACTGTAGCCATTACAGTGTAACCGTTACAATGTAGCCTTTACAATGCAACTGTTACAATGTAGCCATTACAATGTAACTGTTACAATGTAGCCATTACAATGTAACTGTTACAATGTAGCCTTTACAATGCAACTGTTACAATGTAGCCATTACAATGTAACTGTTACAATGTAGCCATTACAATGCAACTGTTACAATGTAGCCATTACAATGCAACTGTTACAATGTAGCCATTACAATGCAACTGTTACAATGTAGCCATTACAATGCAACTGTTACAATGTAGCCATTACAATGCAACTGTTACAATGTAGCCATTACAATGCTAACTTGTATCCATGCTTGTTATTCATCCCCTCCCCGCACATCCAGGTATTCCAGCATGTCAGCTGTATGTTCAGATCACTGTGTTCTGTTTAGCGCTCAGTCTGATGGAGGCTGTTTGTGAAGCTGACTGATCTAACTGATCTGCTGAGACATGTGCGTTAAACATGAGTGTTCGCTCAGTGTGCGGTGTGCACAAACTGCCTCCAACGGCGTCATGATGTAAAGCACACAGGTGGGCTCTGAGGTTGAGCGTTTCATCGCTAGCTCTGGCTCTGGTCAATCCTCACTGGGATGTGCGCATTCATCTTCTGAAAGAAAGAATCACTTTTGTAATGCACGTATAAACGAGCAGACATTGTGGGATTTGTGCAGTAACACCGAGAATTCACTCAGATTTCTTTATATGAAATCATGCACCTACTGTACATCCCAGCAGTTATGTCTGAGGAACCTTGGGCTTGTCCCTGATGTGTCCAAACACTGGAAACACTGATTAATCAACCAGATTAATTATCTCCAATAAGGTCTTGCATTTCAAGCTTAGGAATTGGAATTAATCGTTTATCAATACATCTGTCTTTTTGCAGTCACTAAGTTGAAAACTGTTGAATGCTTTTATGTTATCATTCCGATCACACACAAGCAGAATGTAGAGTTTTAGATCACTTTTATAGTCAGCTAAAGTGGGAATATTCATGGAGTGGGGAGCTGCAGGTGTGTTCTGTGAGGCTAATACCCGGCCAAACACGGTTTGAAAGCACTCAGGCAAGAAAACATCATTCTCTGAGCATGGAGCCACATTTGAGAAAATAAATATGTGATATGAAAGAAAATGAAAAATAAAGCAGATGCGTGTGTGTGTGTGTGCGTGTGTGTGTGTCCCTGGGGTGTGGTAGTATTATGTACATTTAGAATACAGATGGCTCTGAGGAGCAGACATGGAACAGGCCCAGCTGTCCCGTCTATAATCAAATCAAACACTGAGGAGACCATGTGACCTGCACACATCCCGTCACCGTGACAATGAGCCGGGATGCGCACACATCCCCTATCTGTGACGATGAGCCCGGGTTCCACACACCAAGCCCACGCCGCTACGGGAGAGATCACTGCCAGGTCGACAAAACCAAAGCATCAGGCTGAGAACGATCACAGAAAGGGTCAGCTCATCCCCCAAGCCCTCCACCCAAAACCTCCCCCCCCCACCTCTGCCCACAGAGGCGTCG
Source organism: Albula goreensis (assembly GCA_022829145.1). Classification (NCBI taxonomy): domain Eukaryota; kingdom Metazoa; phylum Chordata; class Actinopteri; order Albuliformes; family Albulidae; genus Albula; species Albula goreensis. The sequence continues at coordinate 1,918,710 of CM040748.1, read as the reverse complement.
GGGTGGGTGTGCTTCCTGGACCCACTGTTCTGTTTCTGATTTGACCCCAAAATGAACTCTGAGTGAGAGGTGGGCTGAACGGGGGTGGGGCGGGGGTTTTGTGGAGTGGAAAGAGTTTGTCTGGACAGCAGAACAGGGGACAGGCTGTACAGAGCCTGTGCCCAGATAAAAGCTGGAACTCATTAAACATGAACAATCACCCTCCCGATTCCTCACACAAACCCTCACTTACACCAGCTCTGCCTGAGTGACACAGGTAGGTCTCCTTCTGAGGTTTAAATCTCACAAACAGGCTCTCTTACAGCTGTTCCGAAGCTACTTTGAAGATTTGGCTTTCTGTACAAAGATGACAATTAAATTGCCAGAAACGGCATTGCTGCAGATGCAAGTTTTCATTGGCCACTATTCCCTGAACTGCTATATAATTGCTGCGTACACTTTGTATAGAACCAGTGCTGTAAAATAGAATAAGCTTTGCCATTAAGTCGACCCTACAGCGCCTCTCCAGGAATTGAGCATGAGAGTTAAAGGTACGCTTTTTTATCCTTATTTCTGCTTTTTGGTTCATTAGACAATTTTTTGCTTTCCATGTTTCTTTGTGTTCCTGAATTCCCACTGCATCTGCTAACAGCTGTATATGTCAGTACACATGACCAATTTGAACCTTTTTTTCCTCTCCGTCTGAGGGCAGCTGCTGAAAGCTCATTTTCAAATGTAGGTCACATTTTTACTGCAGATCACTACTTTACGGCCGTACGATCAGATCTTTGGCTGTGTTGACTCTGGATCAGGTCTTGTGTCACAGAAGGGTGTGCCGAAACCAGGCCTTGAGAAAGCCACTTATTGTCCTCCTTATGTTAAAAGCTACAGATGTTTGTGTCGGTCAGATGTTACACATGCTCTGCAGCCTTTGGGAAGTACCGCTGGGGAGAGACCAGTGAAAAGAACCGCATTCCAACATCAGAACCACAAAAGGTTCTGCAACCCTTCCCACATTTAAAGATTTTCCATGTTAAACCGGAGATGAAAAGTGAAAGGGTGTTAAACTGCTCAGCCATTGAAGGGTTAAAACATCAGTCTATTTGATCACTTTACCCAACCCCATGCTCTAATCCCCTTGCCTTATTTAATGACTTCATTATTTCCATCGAAAATAATCTGCATGACCTGTCCCTTTAATTTTTCCTCCCACTTTTGACAAAACAACAATTATGAAGACTGATTTAATAATCCTCCTGATTATGGACATTCTGCAAATTCTGCTTCGATAATTATGACAAAAACAACAATTATGAATACTGACTTAATAATCAGAACCATCTCTCTGATTATGGACATATGCAGTGGTCCACATCACTGATGTGTAAGACAGTTATTCCGAGTGGAGAGCAGTAATCAGAGACGAGTGGAGGCATCTGTCCTGAGCAGGGTGAGTGGAGAGCAGTATTATCGCAGCTGCAGCCTGTGTGGAGAGCAGTATTATCAGAGAGCAGGGTGAGTGGAGAGCAGTATTATCAGAGAACAGGGTTTGTGAAGAGCAGCATTAGCAGAGATAAGCATTATTAGCATTAGCATCAATGCTAGCGGAGAGCAGCATTATTAGCATTAGCATCAGTGTTAGTGGAAACCAGCGTTAGCCTCTCCCTGTACTGGGGCCCAAAAGCACTCTGGCCCCAGGGCTAATGGCAAACATGCAGCCACAGCTAACAAGCTAAACAAACACAGGAAGTAGCACTGCGTGGGAGGAAAAAAAATATGTATATATTTGGTGAAGCGATGACACAGAAACACTTTGAATTAATTCAACATTTTTGGAGTTTGAAAAAAGAAAATGGGGAAATGTTTTTGTGTGTTCACTGCCTTGAGACTTCATGTAATTTATAGGGAGGGGTGAAAAACACATTTTAGATATTGCTATTTTACAAAAGTCATTTATTCTAAAATGTCTCTCTGGCTCTCTCTCCCTCTCTCCCAGCCAAAGTAAAAAGGGCAGTGAATGCAGGTAGACAGCAGACGAAGGAATATTTTTGGGCACGTCTCTGCAGACGGCCGTGCCTCTGCTCCAGTTTTCTCCCGTGGAGTGTGCGGCAGACGGAGATGGAGCAGTGCAGAGAAACGAGCCGCATGTCTGCGCATCAGTTATGGGAATGTGGGTCAGAGGTCACCCGGGGTGGGAGATGAACAGTAAGAGCTGGGCAGGTGTGAATGCCCCCCCCTTCCCCCTGCGCCCTGACGTTCCACTATCCTCCGTGACCCCCATTAAGCGGGGGTTCCCCTCTGATTGTACCTGATCGAGGCGCTGCCACAGGTACCAAACCCCGAGTAATGGAGCTTGTCTCCCCTCCATCCTCACCCCCCCAACACCATCCCATTTTCATCATAAATTCGTTTCTCACGCCCTCCATTTTGTTTATCTCTGGTGAGAAGGTTAAGTGCCAGGAACAAGCCCTGTTCCGAAAGCAGGAAAATCAGGAGCTGATCTGAATCCATTTTTTTTTTTTTCCCAGATGTCATCTGGTCTGCTCATTTTCCCCGTTACCATCCCTAAAAATCTATACCCTCCATAAAAGGTCCAATGGTTCGACTGAAGTACTGTCCTTCAGTCATTATTTAAAAAAATAATTTGGTGAAGAAATGAGTTTTAAAAATGTTGGTCATTTATTCACCAGGGGCTGAATTCAGACCTGCCAGTCTCCTCAGAAAGATGGAGGAGCAGGTGAGCAGTGCTGCTGGGAATGTGAAGAAGTTCCCACACCTGAGCACTGTTACCTCACCAGACACAGCTGTTCCACTACCCCTCCTCCTCCACCTGGGGGGGGGGGTAACCTAACAGGGCTCTCCCTCCTCCTCTACTTGGGGGGGAATCTAGTGGGAGCTGACAGTGATCACATGATGGCAGAAGATTAAAATAAATCCACTGGATATTACAATTTTTGGGTTTTTTTCTTACCTAGCTGTCTCTGTCTTTCAGTGAATATCTTGAACTATTGGACATGGAAAAATGACCGTTGGATAGGAGCGAGGACCTATTGATGATCTCCACTGACTGGGACGACAGTTATGTAATCTCCAATAATGGTTTATAGGAGGCAATTTAGGATTAAGTTAGACGATTACATGTAATTACTGTTCTAATTGCTTGCATTTGTCAGACTGTACTTGAATCAATAATGCTACAACCTAGAGGTGATTACAGAGAAGATGCATTTTCCTGGCAGAATGGCCTCACCTGAAGGATAGATTTTTTTCATTCTTGTACACCATGATCCAAAACAGAAGGTAGCTGGAGTACAAACCTCATTCCACATTTTATTTATTATAGTTTTTATCGTAGCTAAAACTTTGTAATGTCTCACTTTCCCACCTAAAGCTGGTCCCTCTCCTCTGAACCTGACAGTAGCCTGAATATGTGGTTCTAAAGCCTGGTACTGCAATGTTCTATTTGGTTCTAAAGCCTAGTACTGCAATGTTCTATGTGGTTTTAAAGCCTTGTTCTTCAATGCCAGCGCATTCCTGAGCATGCTGGTTTTGCCTAAAATAATTTCTCGATACTGTAGAGAACATGAGTTCTGTAACGTTGTGATGAAGCAGATCTAACATGGTGTTGGTTCGGCTCATCATGACCATTTGCTTCATCTTTGAATGCTTCACATTTGATGGTGACTTGGCTCCAGTCGCCAGGTATCCAAACACTCTGCATTCAGAATATTAATGACAAGAGCTGCAGGTCTATCAGTCAATCAGGCTAAAATAATCATCTTTCTACAGGAATCATTCTCTGCAGCTCATTGCACAAAAAATGAGAGCATTAGACGTCTGACAACCGATGCGACTGATTAAAAGTGTTTAAGTGAATGTGGCATATTCACTCTTATATGAATATCTGTTTGAGACAGAACATGACATTAAGAGGCTAAATCACCCCTCATTATAAATTAAGTGTCTAATTAAAAACAATTATCAGCTCTTTAAACTTCAGGCATTGCTGTCGAGCTTGGATTGAAAAGCAGAATACAGAGGAGTACTCCAGGACCGGGGCGGAGAACGGGATCATGCGATTTACAGTAACTATTCATCAACTCATACTGTTTACAAATGTGACAAGTGGGGATTGGCAGAGAAATAGTTTTGAGAAACCCCCACCTATGGGCTGTCAAAGAAGAGTGAATGAATGGAACTTCAGATTCAGAAGAATGAGTATAATTACCCAGTGGTAGGCATGACAACATAAGTGTAGGCATAATGCAATACCATCATGCCATAACTCCACATTCACATCTTCTTTGCAGGCTGAATGTTACAGAAGTAGTTTTCATTTTGTATAGTGAACCTTGGGTGAAATCATAACCAGAATAACTGTATGCATTTTCCACCAACATACCTTGATCTAACCTGCTACATGACAAGATTATTTGTGAAGAAGGGACCAGCAATTGTGACAAATGTACAAATTCTGCTACACAAACATCACATATGTGTTCAATGTTGCCTGTTCAGGCTTTAACCAACTTATTAGTATCGAAATGAATGGGCCAGAGAAGCATGTTACTAGCCTTCAGTGGGAGGTTTTAGCAGCGGTTTTTAACCAGCCACCTCTAAGTGAAGTGGAGAGGAGTTGATCAGAGCTGTTTGTAGCCTGACAATTGCACATTGCATAATAATTGCATAATTTTTATGGGCTGGTTTTATTTCAGAATTAGGATCAATGTTGAATTCATGCCATCAACACATACCATCAAATAAATGGTGTGTGTGCACAAGTGTGCATGTACGCACGGTGTGTGTGTGAGAGAGAGTGCGACAGAGGAGTCAAGGTGCGTTTCATGTATACCGTGTATACTGTATATGCCAAGGGGAAGATCAAAGACAAGTGCTCCAGTCATAGTTAATCCTATTGGCTGGCATTAGAGCTACTCCATTGACAGTCATTTTTATTTTTATTTATAACCACACATTTCTCCCAAATAGTTATTTTCTATAGTAACAAAAAACACAAGTCAGTTCTGATTTAATTGCATATGCCATTAAATGTGTTTGAATACAGCCCTCATTCTCACTGGAGGTTACTCAGCACATCTGTTTGAATGTCCTCTTACAGTCAGCATTCAGAGGAGGCTAAATCTGAAATCCCATGCACGTTCTTCACCTCTGCTTCCCTCCTCCCATGTGAATGGATTTGGGCCAATGAGAAGCCAGTTACAACAGACTCCTCCCCCTTACGAGTCGTTCATTTCACTGCATTGCATCACACATGTAATTGCATCACACTTTGCTGACTTCACTTTACCAATTAGACTGAAATCCTTTAATTGATTCAATCCATAACTTTTATATGCTACGTTTTGACATAAAGTGGTAACAATTATTCTGTGAAATTCAAATTAGGCTCATTATTTTATAAATGCAGCACACTAAAATGAACAATCCCAGTTAATAGCAATGTTTCATGAATGTTTCAAAGGGGATGCTCAGATTTAGGTTTTGGTTTTGAAATAATGAGGATATTGTCCAAATAGAACCTATCAGTGAAAACTTATTGTTATAATACATACTGTCAAAGTTACTGAAAACATTTCAAACAAATTTACCACAATATGCCTTGGTTTTCACACTATCATGACAAAAAAAGAAAAAATAAAGGCTGTTAGGAACAGTTTAAAGTTCCACATGGAAGTACTGAAATGGCAGCTTTATCTAACATTAGTACTGAAATGGCAGCTTTATCTAACATTAGTACTGAAATGAAAGGCCCATTCGAGCCAGTCTTGCTCCATTTTTACTCAAAGACATTCCCAGCGGAGATACAGCCATCCATGGGGCCAGCAAGAGAAGCAAAGCTGACTAATATTATCTGATTTGCAGAGAAGTAAAAAAGAAATGTAAAAGCATGGTCAAATCAGAGTAAGTACTCATTTAGTGCTACGTGTGAGTTACACGGGTTTGTAATTACCAGTTTCATCTCCAAAATCTCCAAACCTTACCACCCTAATGGTCCCAGTATAAAACAAGAGGAATCCAGCATTCATGTGCCAGAAACAAGCAGGTATTTATTCAGAGAGATAAATATGATGATTAAAGGTACAGGTTATTGAGAGTGATTCTCAGGCCTGATGATAGGCAGGTGGAATTAGGGGAGACGTGTTCAGGCTCAGCTCAGACCTGGAAAGGAGACTCTTTGCAATCAGCATGGTGTGACGACAGTCCTCTGTAGCATTTTAATATTCCGACACGGGCTTTGTAGCTTTGCAAAAACGCAACCTTAGTGCAAGCTTTCATCATCCCCCCCCATCCCACCCATTTAAACTTTTACACTCTTAAAACTTTTTTTTATTCCACTGTTAAAAAGTTTCATTTGTGTAGCTTGACTCTGCTTCACGTAGGTTCTTAAATCCAGTCCCTTTGTTGATGGTCCAGACGGCAGTGTAAGACGACCCAGTGCCTAATGGAGGGGAACAGGAGGACATGTGGCTGATGAACGAGTTCAGATTGCCTGAAAAATCACCCACCCACCCCCGGACCCTATTCCCCAGAGAAATCACCAACCCCCCCCTATTCCCAAAGCAGAGAAATCACCACCCCCACCCCAGGCCCTATTCCCAAAGCTGAGAAATCACCCCCCGGCCCCTATTCCCAAAGCAGAAAAATCACCAACCCCCACCCCAGCCCCTATTCCCAAAGCTGAGAAATCACCAACCCCACCGACCCCTGGCCTATTCCTAAAGCAGGGACCTTGAGATCAGGGCCATAAGTCTGTCTCAATGGGAGTGTGGTCGACGGCCCAGTGAGTGCTGGGGGGGACCGGGGGTGTGGCAGGGCATGCTAGGCTGCAGCTGTATAACTGGTGTGGAGAGAGGTGCAGGGGTGCAGCGATATACCAGACAGTCTGTTCCAGTGTGAGCCGCTTTGGGGACGCTGGAGAACCAGAACAAGGGTGACCCACTCTGGGGTTGTGGTCCACGTGTCCGGGTCTGGTGCGTTGAACCAGACCAGGGCTCCTCTTATCTGTTGATATCAGTGTCGTTAGCAAGGCGGACTCAAACACAGAGCCGGAGGGCACAGGCTCGTCCCTGTGGAGGGAAAACCTGCCTGGTGATTTATCGAGGCTTGCCTCTGAGACTGCCACTGCTTACCCAAGGTCACATGACTAATAGCCTTACGGTCTATAGGAACCGAGATAAAGTAAGAACACTTTCCAAGGGTTTAGTGGAGGACTCCTTACAGAGGAATATTGGATGTAGATAAAACGGTCCTGTGGGGTGTGCGTTTGTGCACGTATGCGTCATGATGATGGTGGTGATGAAGAGGGCAACATGCGGGCTTAATTTCCTGCATTTCTTGACAGCTCCCGCTCTTTTTGCCCTCCTTAAATCACAACTCATTCCACACCATCAAAGATTTCCGGCGGCAGATCAACCCCACCCACTTCACTCGTGTTTGCTAGTAATCCCATGTACGTACTTTACAGACGTGTTCACGGTACAGACATTTCAATCCACTCCTGTCCCCTCCCCCACCTGACTCCTACCACCTCAAACATAATCCAATCTCTAATCCCAACGTTTAACTTTAACCCGTGAAATAAGATTTCACATCCTCAAAACTATTTTTAGGTCTAAATATCCTTTATCTCCCAAAGACTGGGACATCTTGAAAACAAGTGCACAAAATAATATTTCTTCCCTCCTTCCTTCCTTCATCCACAAACCCAAAGTAAAAAATCTACAATGATGTAGGCTGCATTTTTCACCAATTACTCATTATAAGTGTGGGCACTACTTAAAAACTGCTTCTCACTGAACACCTCCTCCTAATAGTCACCAGATTCTCCTTTCCGCTTCATTTGTGACAGTGTTGTGATTTAAAATCCTAATGCTTTTGGAAATATGATCTGTAATCATTTAATTTCATCAAAGGAGCTGGATTGGGGCTAATAATTGTGTGGAAAGAGATTATTTGTAATAAAAAAATGTCTCCAGCAGCAATGCATTGTGGGTCTCCGTGTTGATGCCTGGTGAGTGGAAATGAGGGAGGAGAGGATTGAAGAGTGGGATTGTGGGAGCTGAACTGAGTGGGACGGAGATTTCGCAGCAGTTATCTTCGATGCAATCTGGGAGTCAGCCCTGTGTCTACACTGATGTGATGGGCCAGATTGCAGTGCATGATAGGAGTTATGGAGAGACCTCGTTGGACACTTAGCAAGACCGTGTACATCCTGCACTGAAAAAAGGTCTGCATGACAAACACTAAACACAACACTTTCTGCAGTTTAGATTTTTGCTGCGGTATTTCTGGATATCCTTAAATATTTCGGTCTGAATTCTATCAATACTTAATTATTTCACTTGTAGCTCAAATTGCAGAATCAGGCTCTTTGTGGCCATTCAATAGATATGTTTTAGCTGAAGCTATCGCTCATTCATGGTCCGGTACATCAGTGTGCACGCATGGTCCAGTACTCAGTCACATTTATCCATCAGGGTTTGTCATGCAGGTGACAGCTGTGCTCCCTTTCATGTCTTAGATTACCTGCATTCATAGATGAAGTGCACCGCAATCATCAATTAAGTCACTTTACTTCCGCTGCCATACACTCTCCTCTTTCTTAGGAAACGGACATACAGGCTTCTCATATCTAGTTTTAGAGCATGGCTTCCACAGAGCAGTCAGAGACATGTGTGATTATAATTCACATGCCCTTTTCCTTCTCACATATGTAGCATCATCAATGCTGGCCGAATCAATGCAGGCATCATTAGTTTCTATATTTTTTCTTTTAGATGGATCTACTAGGTTATGGAGCCGTGTCACTGTAATTGTTTTGTCATGTTGAAAATTGTTAGCATCTTTGGTACAGAATGTAACGCTATGAGTGTTGAAAAATATTCTCAGCATATAACAAGTTGAGAAATGCTAAGAGACACACACACACACACACCGCTGCAGAGTGAAGTGTGTTTTGAGGGACCTTCGGCTGACCCAGTCACCCTTTTACTGACGTGAGCAGCACGCTTTCATCACTCAATATTTTTACGGCGGGATGGGAAACCCAGGCCTGATACCTGAACAGCGCTGCGGCTGGAGTCTTTGGCTTGCTGGGGCACCGTGGAGACGGGCTCAGACGGGCCCTGAGGACAGGGGCCTGTCCCTCTGACTGCCCCTGCTGTCTGTAACACACAGCCCTGGGGAGGGAGATCATACAGATAAACCACACCCTCCCCCAGGCAGGCAGAAAGTCCCGGGCAGGCAACCCAAACAAACAACCTTAGCCTCTTTAAAGGCACATGCATCCAATCAAAAATAACCTCAGTCATTTTAGAGGGCATTTACCATTCTATTTTATCACAAAGCAAACCTGTTCCTCTGGAATGTGCTCACATCCAATTAAACAGAAAATACTCAAAGAACTACATAATGCAATGCCGAGTCTGCGCAGTCTGTTTTAATTGAATTGCTGAGTGTTTTAACTGAATAGCTGAGTGCTTTAATTGGATTGTCCTTAGAGACAACTGTTTGATTGAATCCCTGCCCAGTTTCTATTCTCAACAAGTCTAGTCTCAACATCATTTCTCTGGTCGTCATGGGTTCTGGTCTTTGGTTATTTTGGACACCATTTCCATTACTTCACTAACATCGAGTGTGAAGCAGATCTAATCATACGCAAGTATCAATATTGTTCACCTAGCCACCATTTTTAAATGAAATGGGGTTTGGGTGGCATGTGGGTGCTGATGCATCAGCTGAACTATCTTTACTGGTCTGTTTTCAGCTCAGTAAAATCCTGTAGAAATCCATGAATCCAGTCCAGTGGAGTGTTACACCCTCATGTTCACTTGTTTCCCCAAAGCAAAGGGAGAAATTAACCATTCAGAACATTACAAGTTGCTCGTTAAGTTGCTAGAGTCTAGTCACCAGCCTATCCATCGATTACTGTTGGCCTAATTCTTCTGTCGCACAAATAGTTGTTTATTTAAATTATCAACACTGCACTAACCTGCAATATTACATGTCACGAGTAACTTTAGGTAAAGCCAACCACTCACCAACAATCGTCTAACAAATTGCCTTTAATGTAATGTAATGTAATGTAATCACCAAATTGTGAAAAGTGTAATACAATAACCAGCAAACTAAGGAGGAAGATTGATAACAAACAGTAAGTCTGGAGGGTAATCTGTCATTAGGTACCATGTCTTGAAAGAGCTGTTATGTGAACAAGATATCCTTTGAAAGAGCTCTTCAAAGACAGAATCGCTTGCAGCATTACTTGTTTCCAAGCTGTTCATTTATTTTAACAGGGAGCAAACATTTGAAAGTCTGACTGCACAGATGCAAAGATCCAGAGAATAGTTTTTGCCCATATGACGGAGGATGGCACACTCACGGGGTGCAGTGGTAATTGGGCTTTAGGGACGTGTTCGGCCGCAGCACTGATCTGTAATGAGTGGAGTTTTTGTGTGCAGGATATTTCATATCTCTGCAAAGTAGCTCTTTACAGCCATTATTTACTTGACACAAGAGTGCAGTTTAAACCATAAAACCATATTTCTACTGCAAATTAAAAGCCACATCAACCTCCACAATGCTATAAAGCCCCGACGTGTCTAATAAATATCAGTTTAGGTACTAAGGTGAGGTGAATCTAGAATTAACACACACTTACAATGTCATTTTTAGATAGAATTAAAAACTAACAGAAACAAAAACAGAAAAGGAAACGGATGACTAGGCGACTTCATATTTATCACATAACACATTTCAGACAAATGAACAATGATATTTCTGAGAAACCAGAAAAAAAAAAATAGAATAAAAAATAGAAAAATTGCTTGTCAGTTCAAGATAGAAAACATTGATTGGGAAGAAAGTGCATTTTTGGAAAAAGTACACGGTAGCTGTGAACTTGTCAATGTTCTACCTTTTAAGGCGTACTCATATGGCTCAGCGTATTTATTTTCAGATAGCGGTGTTTTGGGATGGGATTACGATGTTGGGGCTTTGTTACCGCCAGCCTGCTTGACTTGGGAAGCGTGTAATTGAGTGCACAGCAGCGGTGCAACATTTATGGGATTTATTCACGGACCAATCAGATCAGCAGCCCGAGTGGAACCTCAGAACAGGCCCCGGCCTCAGCGGGCGGCGGGACGGGGCGGCGCGGAGGGGCTGCGGGCTCCAAGCCTGTGAGGCACAGTCTGTTCCAGGTGTTCACTGCTGCAGAGACAGATGTGACCACGGAGGACGAGTGAAACGAGCGAGCCGTGCAGCTGGAAAACCTGGGGAAACCCAGGAATGGTGCTGAGAAACCTGTCGGATACTTCCAGAGGCACTTGGATAGTGTCTGCTGGAAATAAGCGGCTTTAACATATGTTATCAAGTACAGCAATTATATTCTAAAAAGCATGCAGTGCAGTCCAAATGTAAGAGCTGAGTAGTTGTATGTAGTTGTTTGTTTTTGTATACATTTAAAACAATTGGATTTCATTGCTATCATTGTTTCATTGATCTGATTATACTTACAAATGACTTGTCAAGGCCAGAAACTAGTTGTACTTCTAATGGGCAATTATAATTTCAATACGTACTTTTGTGAAGCAGCAGTAGCACTAAGGAACATGGCTGAACTCCCTATCTTGTAATTTGATAAATACACGGTAAACTACATGTTTATCGTACTGAACGGCTGCTGCTGGAGACCGCAGTTTCGACTATAGTACAGGGAAGCCATGTATATTTGCACTGCAAAGCTGGTGTTTTAACTGAACAACTTGCTTAACCCCATTGATTTCTGTTTTGTGTCACCAAGTCTGACTGATAGGAGTGTATGACTTAATACAGGGTTGTGATGCGCATAAGATATGCACCCTGAAAATTCTGAATCCACGTAGAGGGTATTTCAATGTGAAAAGTCCAACTTTTACGAATCTCCACCCAAACGCGCAAGTCTCCCAAGCACAAGTGAAGGTTCAGTGAGAATAGGAACAGACAATGAAAAGGCGCGCAGTGGGTCAAAAAAGCGCCTGAGCGTGGGCCTGAATAGACCCCCATATTTGCTACTCTGTCAGAGACTGGAACAGTCAGCGTCTCATAAACCCGGTGCCTGAGAGCCGTTCCGCTCTGGGCTGAGCAGACCTCACACGCGCTGCTGGAGGAAGGCAGAGGGGCAATGTCGAAACTGTCACTTTCCATTTCAAATGAAATTTTACGAAAATTACATCACCGTAGAAATGTAAAATGGCTTCATCGGCCCAGGACAGCGGGCGAACTGCCAGACCAGAGAGCAGCCATTCAGTTATACTCTGCTTTTGGATAACCCAATCTGCAAGGCATGGAAACTGTTCAACACTGGTTTTTATGATGTCAATAAATATACACAATACAGCTGTATACTGGTTTTTTATTTTTGCTTTGCAGATGTATCCTGTCTCTAAAATGAATTGCAAACCAAAAGTTAAATACAGCAATTATACACTCTCTCATTTCTTTGAATGTACACTACTATACATTTCCACTTTGGCCAAATTTGAGTATTTAATCATTAAGTGTTGTTGAAATAATGAGTTTGAAACTGGCCAAAACAAACATGGTTAACATAAAAAAATTACAAGCAAAACACTTTTTAAAAACAATTTTAAAGGATATGACACCAACAGGAGAAAGACATGTTTGACAATATTTTCAAAATGGCAGAGTGGATTCAGAAAGAAAGAAAACAAACAACTGAAGATGCAGGCGGATGGAGTCTGAACTGCTAATTAAGAGAAGAACAGTGGTATTATCCAGCAGATGGGAGAATGGGGGCACAGACACAAAATGTAAAGAAGCTTCTGCCTCCAGTTCTGGTCTACACAAAGATAGCCTGGAGATGCTCATGAGAAGCTACAGGGATCTGCAAGCATTGGAAAAACACAAAGCTTGTGAGAAATGGAGAAACATGATGAACAGGAAGGGGGTGAATGCACAGCTGAGCCCTGAGAGCAGACGGCTGTGTCTGTGTGGGGAACGTGTGCCATATGGGGAATGACCGTACCTGGGAGAGAAAGGCCTTAGATGCGTTAAGATGCTTGAGATCAGTGTTTCCCAGTGTCCGTTCTGGGGACCCACTGCGTGTGCTGGTTTTTATTCCAACCACAACTGCAACTCCAGAATCTTAACAATTGTTCAATTGTTCATGCTTTTCATGATTAGGATAATTTGCCATTATAGCTATGCATGTCATAAAGAAAAAACCCCTATATTGTCATTGTGCCATACTGCTTTAGAAGAACCCCTGTGTCCCACCTGCCCAAACGTGAGAGTTGGGAACACACTGCAACAGAGAGCTATGGGCTACTGGCCAATCAAATGCACATAGTCTTTATAAGGACATATGCAATTTGATCAAAAACAAACTTACATTACACCAAGGGTCTTTGAAATATTTTCCATTTTATTGGAGACAAGGAAACATTTTATCATGAGAATGTGTCCTTTTCATTAGTAAACAGAATAGCATCTGACTAAAGAATATTTCTTGACTGGATTGCATATGCTCCTACACAAAAGTTGGAGCGTATCTCAGCGTATCTCTGTCCACAGCAATGTGCTCTACAAATGCTCCTCTTGCCTTCACAGAACAGATCCTACTGGCATGGAAGTCAAGCTCAGTTCAGGTGGGAGAAAGGGGAGAATTATTTTTGTAAAAATTCAAGTAATTCTCTTTGGCTGCAATTTGTGTATTTCTTGCCCTGTCAGCTGCTAAATAGAGTGTGAAGCTAATGGCTTGTTTTGCACAGCTATTCCAGCAATGTACTTGGTCAGCAATGGGCTCCTTTTCCCTGTTAATTAATCAATTCTGTTGATAGGAGGACGGAGGGCATTGTGCTGGAGCATCTCATTTCCGAGAGGGTCCAGAGAATACAACATGCAGGATGTCCAGAGCATCATTGTGTCTTTGTATTCCTGTCCATCTGGTAAAGAAACAAATTTGTCCAATATTTTTATAAAGAGCAGCTTGATATTGGTGGTTGGTGAGGTGCCGGGCCGTTATCTTCCACTCTGCGATGGTGTGATCTGGAGAACCCCTGTGCCAGTGACCTGTTTTCGTGGGGAGGCAGAGCGCAGTTGAGCGCAGTTGAGCAGACACAGCTGCACAGCTGCGCTCCTCCGGCAGCCAGCCCACACCAAGGTGGCCATCTGCGGCCGAGAGAGCGGATCAGACCGCATAAACACAAACTCTTCAGTGCATAGATGGGAATTTAATACAGCTGAATTCATGATAGACAGAACCCTTCTGAAATGTGCCGCTTCCTGTTTGCATAAAGAACTGAGATCACTTACCAGCAGGGTTTCAGTCATACCAATGTTGGTGTGAAATCCCCAGCTTATCTCATCGACTGCTGGTGTCTTTGGGAATTCTACATTGGGTGTGTAGCATTAAAATTCTGCCATTAGTGTGTTGATGCACTCCAAAAACGTAGGGCTCCTACCAGCAAACAACTCAAAAGGATCTCAGGACTTTGGGTGCCCACCTCTTTGCAAAGTCAAGAGCGTATGTGCTCTGTCTACTCTCATTATGTTCAATGGTGGGATGTCGTTTTTACGTATACATTTTATTTTTCCAAAATTCAATGGTATTGATTACTTCCAAACTAATGTATTGTAGCCATACTACAAGACTGAAGCGGGCAGTGGTGTCATTGTAATGAGTATTTTTACCTTTCATTCACAGTCCACGAGTCTTTATCGAGTTACCCTAGAGCAGAGAGCTGCTCACTCACACAAATTCCAATAAAGAAAGTTGTAAGTGTTTGAAAAGAAGCGGCTGTAACACTGGACCACTAAACATTTTTTTTAAAGCGCTTGTCGTTTAACTTAAACATTTCAACAACAGCATTGATTAAACTAAAAGAAAAAAAAACACTGTAGGAAAGACTTTGCATTCAGCATTGCTCACAACTCACTTTAAATTGCCCGGCTGACTGCAAGGTCTCTGTGTGGCTCTTTTCCATAAACATCCATCCACAGAGACACACACTCACACACACAGTCTCACACAGAGACACACACACACACACACACACACACACACACACACACAGTCTCACACAGAGACACACACTCACACACACAGTCTCACACAGAGACACACACTCACACACACAGTCTCACACAGAGACACACACTCACACAGACACTCACATACACACACACGACATACACACACACTCACACACACATGCATACACACACACACAGACACTCACATACACACACACATGCATACACACACACACACACAGTCTCACACAGAGACACACACTCACGCAGACACATACACACACACATGCATACACACACACACTCACACACACAGTCTCACACAGAGACACACAGTCACGCAGACACTCACATACACACACACATGCATTCACACACACACTCTGAGTTTCGCATTGGTACTCAACAAATAAAAGGCTGCTCTTGCCAGGACAGGTAAAGCAGTGCTGTTTTTGTTTACCATGCTCCGCTATGCTAAAATGTTACTACTAGCCTGATGCAGGCCAGCATATTCCAAAAATCTGAGAAAAGGCCTGATTTTAACTGCAGGTTAAATCGAACTGTTACAGGATCTGCAGCTCAGGGAGGAATTTTTTGGGCTCTTTACTAAGTGTTTTAGGATGGGCTAAATACTTAGGTAGGAAATGTAACGGTCAACTGCCTAATTATTTGATCAAAACAAATTATCAAAGATGAGGGTTACAGTGCAGGATGGATGTCCATTTCCACGTCTCAAAAAACTCCTTACATGATCCACCACCCCACTAGAAACAGCTTAACACTTTAACTGCACCCACAGAAGACTGGAGCCATTTTGGTCACTGGGGAAATCAGCATTCAAATGTTCAAACGTTTTTTTGCCATTTCCATCATTATGTCTTCCCCCAGTGAGTTGCACAGAATCTCAGTCTAATCTCTGAAATGTTCCGTAGTAGCTTTTCATTTCGGAGATGGGACTGAAAGAGATGTTCCTTCCACAGGAGAATGACAGGTTCTTTGATGCGGGATTTGGTTAGCATTCTGAGCTGTGACTCGATAATCATCTGCAATTAATCAGATGCCGTCAAATAGCTGGTGAGCTGAGAGTGGCTCCCTCTGTTTCCAGGGTTTCAAAGCGACCCATCGAGTATGCGCTGTGTCAACAAGTTAAAATATGAATGCAGGGCTCACAGAAACACGGTTGCAGGAATCAGAGCGTGTTTGCCATTCATTTAACACAGAAGACCATCCAGCCATCTGTGACTGCTGGCCCAGGGCCTGGTGCTCCGATGCAGCCAGTACGGCCAGGCCAGCACTGGAGGGAGGGTGTGAAATTGACTTTGGAAGAGGCGTGCATGAAACTCATTTTCTCCGTTTATTATGAAATTAGATTTTATATGAGAGCAGTGTAAATCTAAGGACCACCCAGAATACTTCTTCAGAAATATTCCTCCGCCTTCCAGTTCTAGACAAAACATTTCAGTGCTGCAAATCTAATGTCCAACAGTAAGAGTAATCAGGGGTCAAAAACACCTTTTAAGCATTTCAGTGGCCTCGGTTTCAGCCTCTCTTCCCCTTTACGGTTTTGCAAGATGCTCAGAAATGGGATGGGGTCACAGTTTGCTGTGATACAGGACTCAGCCCCCATACACAGCATAACAAAGGGACAGGACAGCACAGACAAAACTCAGTCTTTCCTCCTGCAAGTCCCGCATCAACTTTTATATTCAGGGAAGAAACTTTGCATCATTACGTTCCCACAATGCACTACTGTGTGCCCTTCTGGGAAATAACAAAAGGAACAGGAAAATTAGAGCCGAGCTGGAAAAGGGGTTCCAAGAGACACCGTAATGATGTCCACTAAAGAGAGAAGAAAAAAAACTAGCTCAAAAACTAACTAGCTCTCAAACAAAACAAGAAAAAGGAGAGCTTCACCGATTTGACACAAAACTGTTTTCAAATCAAAAATCCCATTTTGGGGTAGTTCTTTATCTGAAATTATATACCTGAAACAGACAAATACTAACACTGATCCATCAAAAAAGGATTAATATGACTTCTGGGACTACGCAAAACCAAATTACTAGGCGCTAGGCGCTAGGCTCCCCCACCTTACCATTCTTGCCAGTCCCAAAGAACTTAGACAAGCTGAGCTAATATACCCTGTGACTGATTAGCCACAGGTTGCCCAAATCAAACAGACTCAGCCAATTAACCAATTAACAAGGAGGTGCCTCCACCTACCAGCCTCAGCCAGATACTGGCTGTATCCCAAATTACATACTTGTGAACTAGTTAGTATACATATCAAGTACGGAAGTTAACGTCAGAAGAGATATGACGTGTTGGTTGAAGTACTTCTCAAATTAACCAGGTTTAACCACTCTAGTTAGTACATACTAGTTAGTGTACTTGGAATATTTACTAACAAGTACACAAGTAACAAGTACACTGCAATCTGAGACACAGCCACTGCCTTTAGGAAACGATAGTCTGTGATTTATGTTTTTAATGAATTACAGATGTAACACAGATATCCTGTTCATAAAGTTATGGAGCAAATAAAGAAGAGCTAATTAAGTTATGTGTAACCTCTCTCTGCTTCTGTTTACTGAGCATGGCATAAACGTAGGAACTCAGGAAGTGCTTTCAGTGGGTTTTTTTTTACCAATGTGGAAAACCTAACCCTAAGTCTCCATGTTTATCCTGGTCATTTTTTCTGTATCTGTTGCTCTTCATTTTCATTTCATGCATTTCATTTAAATTTGCATCATTTGCTGCACACTGGAGTATAGTTTGAAAATGCTGTGTACAGCAAAAACAGAGCACTTTTAATCGTTGAGCAAAAGCTCTAAATTAGATAAGATGCTCACTCCCCATGTTTCTCTATGCAGAATTTAATCTGTTTCTGTGGTGCCTGCAATTACTGACAATTCAGCCAGTATTATTTCTGTGTGGAAAAGAGGAATTTTATTTCTCATATTTCTCATAATGCAGAATTGTTATCCATAAACACTTTTTAAAAAAAAAAAAAAAAATCTCTAGATATGACAATTAAACAAGGCGCAACTTTCATAGTGGTGAATATTTGAACAAGTTAGAGAAAACTATCTATTTACAGGTGCTTGAATATAGTTTCAATTTACTGTCAAATGTGATCAAAGTTAATCGCTTACCCATTCATAAATACGAAAATCTTCAAAAAGAATAATCTCTTGATTGCTTTTTAATGTGCTGTTTTCCACCCCCAGGACCTGGCTGTGTTGTTGGTGAAGAATGGGAGACACTGTTATTGGATTGGGGGTGAGCAAAGGCTGCGCTGAGCCTCTTTTTCCTCATAAATTACACTCCAGCTTGTGACTCACTCCACTCTCGGCTGCAGAAAAGGCACAATTGAGAAGTTTTCCATTTCAAAGACGGGAGATTTCTCTGGGCAAATGTCTCAGGCACTGCAAGCATTAAGCTCTGTGCTGCTGCTTAATTCAGCCTTCTTCTTTTTTAATTTAGTTCATTTATGGCTGTCTTCATCCTGCATATGGACAATTATGCCCTCACAGTATTTACTGTACATTATTTATTTATTATTAGATAAGTAATGGCCACGCCAGAGTCTTATAAGGTGACATGTTTATTTGCAGTTTATAAAGATGCAAGCGATTCTTTCAGTTGATTTGCAGCCAAATCAATCGACACCAGCTTAGCACTGAGATGCTAAAAGGAAACATAGCAGCGCTGTAGTGCTACAACACAGCCATTTCTGAATCACATCCCATTTTTGTGTGATTTTGTCAAAATTGCACAAATTGTTGTCAAGCCCATGTTGACGTCCACTGACTCTGGAAGCTTTGTGATCCTGAATGTGTGAGACTTTAAAATGGAAACGGCTCATTCTTCAGTGTCAGCCATTCCATCCAAACACCTGATTCTGTGGTTCGATATTTCTGATTGTAGGAGAACCCTCGTCATCTTCAGACTGTCTCTGCTATAAGAAACCATTTACATTTACGGCAGGCTGGTGGAAAAAGTATTTATAAGTAATGCAGTAATGTACTGGGATTTTTCATAACAAATTCTGTGCACAACTGGAATATTTGTTCTTTGTATTATAGAGCTGTACAATTTAGTTTGTTTACTGCCTATTTTCTCATAGTATTTCAATATTTTGATCATTAAAGAATAGGACTGTAATTAATGTTATGCACAGTAATTTGTGACATTGTAAACGAATGAACACAAACACATACAAACACAATAACTGGGTTCATTTTACGTCGGATTCAGCATCTTCGGGAGCTCATTACACCGAGCGTGCTCAGTTCTGCCTTTGTACGCCTTGTGCACAATTATGCTGAGATACAAATTATGTTGATTATGTTGTGTCTTCATCAAAGACCTTTTTGATGAAATTAATCTATACCGACAAACATCATCTCCTGATTTTACCATAATGTTGCTGAAAACAAAGTAATTTGGGATTCAGTACTGTTTCTGAACTGTTGGAAATTTGGATAACGCTAATTTGTGTTGAGTGCTGTAGGACTCTTAACCCTACATGCCAGCAGGCCTCACTGGAAGCATCTGAAGAGGGCAATGAGTAAGACAGAATGATAAACTTTTTAGGATGCAGTTTCACTGGGTTTTTGAGTTCCAGCCATACCATCACCTGCTTTGGTCGGAGGTGTACGTTGGTGAGGAAACGTTGGCTCAACCTTGCAGGCAAAGACCAGGATGAAGCCCGTTAAAATCAGTGTCATTGCTCTCTAGCAGCCACTACTGGCCGGCCAGACAACTGCAGGTAAGTGAACCAAGCCTGAATCTCGGCCTGCATATGCAGTGATTGGTGACGCATCTGCAGTGTCAAAATTGAAAGCTTATTTGGCAAATCAGAGAAAGGCATGCATTCAGGGGCTCCCATTGGGTCTGTGGGGGGGGGCTGAAAATAGGGAGGGGGTTGAATGTTTATTTGAATCAGGTAAAAAGGCCCCAACCTGGAGTGAGTTTAGATGGGAGTCAGTGGGTGACTCTGTCAGTGGCACTCAACTTTCTCACGCCCACACCCAAGAGACGGCTCAATCACTCACACGCCAAGTATGAGCTGATCACTGTAATTTAGACTCTTGTATAAATTGTTACAAACCTTATGGCACAGTTATTTCATTAGTTAAGATCTGCAATTTTATAAATTGAGGTTTGTTGTTTTCCAAGAGATGAATGTTCATTACAGAAGCAGGAAACTATTAACTGATAGAGACGTAACGCCCCGTATGGCTAATTAACACTGACTAACTGGGTGTGTTTAGCCGACTATCAAGAATTTGAAAACTTGAACTTGGCAAAATAATGTGCTTCTCCAATGGTGTTCAAAAAGAATTTCTCTTTTTTCAATTGTGTTCCCTTGGACATCTCTGTTGATTTTTATTTTTGCAGTTGTGTGTTGCGTGTGTTTTTGTATCCTGTTCAACTTAATGTCCTTATTGAAAACTCATACATTGCTGGGATATTGTTTCTGATATTATGATCCATAGTGAAGTTTACACATGCAAACAACTTTGGAGTCACTCTGCAATCAGATCCAAACACACCTGCCTTATTATGGGACGTGACGTCAATCATATATGGCTCCTGAGGAACTGGGTCATCGTAAACGCTCTCATTAGCGGCAGGGTATTGGCTGTGCCGTATGAAACAGCTGTGCTCATTGTGCATTTTCCAGTTCATTAATAATACAACATAGTGCTCAATCAACCTGATCTTCTTCATCGGCCTGCCCAAGACTTACATGGGACAGGAGATGGAAAAACGATCTGCATACCTATTCCACATTATTAGTACAGAGATCTTGAAGCAAAATGTCACTGTGTACTGAGCCTCAAAGCTTTAGAATTGCCATAAGGTGCTTGTCCTGTAACTTCCTATAGACTTCCAGTCATTGTGCTCCACAATCATCAGTATACAAGTACTGCACATACAAGACATGAAAATGGTATTGGGGGTTGCTCTACTCAGGGCATTCTTTCAATTTTGTTTCTTCAACAGGTCATCCACAGGGTTTAGTCCATGCTAACCCTCCTGGCACTTGAGACTTTTACCCCCTCTAGCACTTGTCCTGAAAGAAATGCTATGTGTTGTAAGCTTCTCTGGATAAGGGCGTCTACTAAATGCCTGTAATGTAACGTAAAAGTAGATGTAATGGGTGTAATTGTCCAAATATCCGAGTATCCAACATTTCACTGTATCTGAACCCCCCACAACACCCACAACACCGCAGCATTGTAAAAAACACTGGAACATCTGTGGGAATCCAGCGACTCTATTTGGGTATGGTGATCAATCTTCTCTTTGCAATGAAAGCCTGTTTAAGCTTGTGGCGTAATGGCCTTGAGAAATGTGCAATAGCTTCTGCAAAGTCCTGTTTTTGAGCAGTGTGCAATGATCAAATGGAGAAAGGTGAATGTCTACTTTTTTCACTGACATTAGATGGCAATTTGAAAAGTGGGATCATCCATCCATGTTTTTTCTTACCGTTTTTTTTTCTCTGTGGGTGCTAGTCACCGGTCTCTGCAGTAGGCATTTCGCTGCTGAAAGCTTTCAACCAAATAGCCCTGAAATGGAGCCATCAGTAAGAGAATAGTGGATGTCACCAAGATAATGAATGTAAAAAGACATTTCATTCATTCAAAAAAATAAAATACAGAGATAAGTGAGGAAAAGAGAGTCATACCACAGCTACAGAAATAGCCAAAGGAAGTCACACAATTACCTCTCAGGCGAACAGCTGAGAAATATGGAGGCTAATTTTGGAGAAAAAAAAACAAGACACTGGAATGCTAGTGCAGCCAAGGCTTCATCTGCAGGCGGTTTAAAGGAGCAGTCTCAGGACAAGAGCCAGTTATCCAGCCCCAAAAACAGCCTCATTAATTAACACCGTGGCCGTGGAGACAGGACTGAAGAAAGCATGATCGTTCTGTTAGCACGCTCACCAAACTTTTCCTGGCAGAAACTTTCTGTTACTAAAAACAAAAACACATAAACCATCCCAACAGACACCTGACAAGATGACAGTGGAGATTATGCAGGCCTGTCCCCCTCGGTCTCAGAGCAGTGCAGGTACAGAGACTACAGTTTCTTCAGCTGCATATATGGAACACCAGTTACGGCCCTGGAGGCTGCAGTGCGGGACATGGAGACAAGGAAAAGAGGGCTATCAGGGACTTTGAGACTTACAAGCTTGCATTGAATGTAACATTCGGTCGCTCAGCAGGATCAATGTGTTTCCTCCAATGCTCGTCTAATCTGGAGAAGAGGTGTTACCAGAAACCAAAAATATTGCCTCTCATTCCAGGTGTTCTTGCTTCTGGCAGTGAGGATAATGTCACGCAGGTGAGAGTTAGTGGTTGCTTTTGTGTGATCTTCAGGACAGTATATGTGTTTCCTTGTTTCTTCCACAGTTGCTGCTCCCCCATTGTTGAAGAATCGTCATCAGTCATCACTCCCACCCATAAATAAAATCTGATTGATTTGTGTCCTACAGCATCTTCTCTGGGGTGAACCATGAAACAAAAAAACATTCTGGTATTTTATGAGGATGAAGCCACAGTTAATACAGGGTTGGATTTTAACCTACGCACGACTGAAAGATCAGATTTGATCCTATGAACTTTCTTTAAATGAGGCCCCAAGCGTCCTGCTTTTGATGGAGGTCCATGGCCAATACCAGCCATTATTCTGTGCTAGTCTGTCTCCTGATGCAGAAGGCCTCTTATATACTATGGGGACAGAGCCAGAGGACTGCTGCAGCAACATTAATGAATGAGCGCACCCACACAGTTAGGCAACATGATCAATACAATTACAAAAACGTACAAATGCCCATCAAAGCTGACAGAAAAAGCGTGAGTCTGGGGAGCAGAACAGAAATAAAAACTGATACAAAACGTCACAAACCTGTCAGAGCAGCAGAGCGTAGGTCATAGGTGTCCTGTGGACTGACCGTCTTCATTACCTTCGTAGTAAAACAGGTCCACAGTGCTGTGGTCTCTCATCCTGACATTGGTGCTACGTAATTTAATAAATTCACCCTATGAATAAATTGGTGTTATGCATTTTAAAAAAACTTCAAAAAGTAAACAAGTATTGACAAAAATAAAACGGACATGGCTAATTGCAACAGAGAGGTGTCAGACATCCACACTGGAGAGTTTAAGAGGGTATTTATGGAAACGCAGGTGTGAACAGTTTTGAATCGATGCAGAAATATAACTGAACATATGTTCATATACAGACATGCATTTCCTTACAGACAGCCTTGGTTACTACTCATGACTTCAGAGAGGTGCAACAGTCCTTCACTCTTAATAAATGAAAAACAAATGTTGTTTAACACAGCATCGATGCTTCCCTGCCAGCGCCTCGGCCAGTCATACGCATAGCCTGCGGAGAATACTGTTTCACAATCGGTCACACTTTTGCTACAGGATCGATTGGAAGAAGTGCAAATGAGCGGTCTTTGGAAAGCAGCGATGGAAGTGGCGTAGGCCTCGTGCTGTATAGCGGTTAAACGGCTGAACTTGCTTGGTGCTCATCGGGGCTGTTGGCAGTGTACAGACACTAGTGACTTCATTACTTTGGCGGAGCAGCAAACCCTCGTAACCCTCAAAGGCTGAATATGCTGTATTTAATGAGGCAGATCTCCTCAGCGGTCTGACTGCACGTCCATCTCAGAACGGCTGTTATAGCTGCAGCCATTTATCCGTCCACTCAGTCAGACCCATAGGCGCAGAAACAGGTTTTGCCCATTTTAAAGTTAACATGAATGGTTGCATTCCCTGTCCTCATTCCTATGTACACTCCACTGGCAAGCAATGGAAAAAACCATGAACTGAGTTTGTGTAGGTAGAGGTGGGCTGGGGATCCCAAAGACACTGTACCAGTATCTCCTGAATGGAGACTTTGGTGAATAAGACTAAATTAATACTCAGATCTCAATTAAGGTGTAGGCAGACAGCTGGAGGATGTGGATTATTGGTGACTTTTCATTTAAACTGATCATTAAACTCAATCTTTAACTTAAATCTCTGACTTTAGGCTTTTGTAACATTATAGAACTTAACAGCATGCCAACAGTTTGTTACACTAAACGTTTCAACAAACTCCTTTTTTGGGACAGAGAAAACAAATCACCAGGAGACTAATCTCCTCACCTCTCGCCATTCTCAGTCCATCTGAGGCTGGGAAAAGCCAAGCTTATGAACCCCGAAGGCAAGCTGCTTAGTAACCAATGCCCCAATAAAACAAACTCTGCCCCATTGTTACAGCTAAGAAAGAGCAGGCTCCACCCACCAGCCTCAGAACACAGTAAAACCAGGCACAGAGCTCAGGAAAAACTGACCTGGCTTCAACAGCCATGGCCACCAATAACAGCTCAGGATGCCTTTCTTTGGTCAGAGGGTCAGTGTTCAGGCCACATGGGCCGGTTCTGGATTTGTGGGGCTTTGGTCCAGGATCTGCTGCAAAGTGCATCGGGACAAATATTTTGTGAAATGTGTTTTGGGCTAAACTGGATCTGATGTGATTCAGTAGCCTGTGCAGTAGCAGTTGTGTGAGAGTGGGCGCTGAATGACTACTGTAGGGGGAGGACAAGTCTCCCTGTTATTGCCTCAAACAGAACGTATCTTCGCCTGTCTTGGTGGGTAAAGTGATAAGGCACAGTGCGAGGCCTGGCGACAGCGTGAATTATTCATGACTAAGGCATCGCTGTGAGACACTATGTGTAGCAGAGTGCCTGACGTCTCTTTAACCTTAACTATACTCATAATGAAGCCAGGTATAACCTTTATAAAGGCATGGTTCAAGTATTTATTAAACAAGAAATATATTTATATTTATTGATGTAGTTTGGCTTTACAGTGATTAATCACTATATAATCAGTGCAAAAATTAGTTCCAGCCAGGTAATCAATTTTTAAATCAGCAAAACAATTTAAATTGAGCCTGCTATATTGACATAATCAAATATTTAATAAGGCCATTATTAGTAGATATAAATGTTGTTTGTCTACTGAGGCCTAGAAGAGGTCTGTAATAAAAATTGCCAAAACACTGGCAGTTAGCCAGCTGACTACAAGCATTAGCTAGCCTGGCTTTCCATTCCATCATAAATCTGTGTTGCATCCTAGTTTTGAAACTCTCCTCTCTAAACCCACACTTTTTTTTTCTTTATTTCCCAGTATTGAATATCTTTGTTATATTGAACGTGTAAATCAATTTCTAGTTTTTAAATTTCTTTTTATACTGCTAACATTAAAAATCCTTGAAAGCTGTATTTTCCACTAGATAAAAATACTTTTGTCAGATTGAACACACACAGGTGGTCACAGGAAATGGCCTGTTTCAGTCATTCACCGTCTTCAGCTCACAGAATGATCAGCAGTGTATATATGTGCAGGACTGATGCGTGGATTAAGTGGGCTTTATCCTCACTGAAACTTCAAAAACATCAGCACGAGGCTGTGGATCTCACGAGGCTGTGCTTTAGATAATGCCAATTATATGCCATTAACCCCCTGAGATGGTAATTAAAATGAATTTTACAGCTACTGTATGAACATCACTCCATTCCCCCATCCTGCAGGTGTTTACACACAATATTATATATACAAAATATGAAATATGTAACACACACACACACACACACACACACACAAACACCACGCATGCACGCACACACACACACACACACACACACCACACATGCATGCACACACACACACACACACACACACACAAACACCACGCATGCACACACACACACACACACACACACCACACATGCATGCACACACACACACACACACACACACACACACACACACACACACACACACACACACACACACACACACACACACACACACATATAAACACATAGTGCCGGCTATATGCATTTGGAAACTGGTGTTTGTGTTGTGTTGGCTCTGTAGCACATTAGATCTGAAATTACACTTTGAGCTTTGAGGGGCGCACATCCATGGGCTTTGATGGAATGGGGACCCCGTCTGTACATCATCCTCCAGTTTATTTTAGGGAACCAAAAGTAATTGAACGATTGGCTGCTCCATTTTTTTGTCATTTTAATTGAATGTAGACTCACTCACTTTTATCGTCTGCTTGTGAAGATGTAATGGAGTGATTAAATGACTAAATTAGTAAGGTGCCCCCCTGATAATTGCCAATCTGGTTATTCAGAATATATAGAGGTTAATCCTAATTAAGAATATAATTGGGTCTGGTGTTAAAAGTGTTTGAATATACTGTCACTTAGACAAGTCATTCAAACAAGCCTCTTACAGAGGAGGACAGCACACTGTGCCTCACTTCCTGTCACATGACCACATGTCCATTTCCCTCCTTTCAGGGTAATGACATTTCAATTAATGTTTTCCCATTTCTGTTTGTATTCTTCATGAACATCTTAAATCTTATTTATAGTTTAAAAATTTGATTTAAAATATGCTATGATATGAACATTTTGGTAAATAAGTATTTTATTTTGTAGTATGGTTAAGCCAAGAAATTACCTAGCATATGTTTGTCTTTGGGAATGGATATCCGGTATGAATTAAATGACAAAAAAACAAACACTTACACTTTTCTGAATCCTGTTTCAACTGCATTAAAAACTCAAAAATACGATGGATTTCATCCAGAGCTGGGCATGCTATGTGTTCTTCAGCAAAAAGCTTTTGGGTGACATACAGCAGGAAGGATGGTTTCATGGCTGTCAGACGATTCCCTGGCTGATTAGTAGTCAGGCCATTTCAGTTTTGATTCACAGCCGAAGCACGTCTGCGTAACTTTATCTAATGTTTAAGGACTGTTACATCCACACAGCGTATATCTGCTCATCAGCAGTGTAGGACAGTAACAGAGTAATCTGTTCAGCACAGCCCACCTCTCCCCTCAGCCACCCCTTCACACCCATCCACAGCCGTTACCGTGGAAACATGAAAAGAGGTCTCTAAGCAGTTTGAGTATGGGTTCTGTCACTGTGGCAACGGTTGGATTTCTCTCCACACTGGGGTCCTCTCTGTATCTCTCCCCCAAATATGTCAGTCTGACCACCTTCAGAGGGCACCCTGGGCCGAGGTAACACTCTGAAATTGGATCTGTCATCAATGCCGTCATTTTGACGCAGGTCATTGGTCAAACTGAAGAGAAAAAAAGTTGGGAGGGGGGGTGATGGGGGCGAGGGCAGTTTTAAATAGTAATATTTTACTGTATAGAATGCTGTTGAACTGAGAGTAAAACAGACATCATGCATATATCATAACCAAAATGATACGGAATGAGCTTTGATGAAATATAGTAGTCATAGTCGTCCAATGCAATATTACAGTACTCCTACCAGAATATAAAATCCATATAAAACAGCAGGAGCCGGGATTTCATCAGGCTGGCTGATGCTCTTCCAATCCTCGGCTGTCAAGCGACTGCACCACAGCATCTTTATCTGCCCCAGCATCTTTATCTGCAGCAGCATCTCTATCTGCCCCAGCATCTTTATCTGCACAGCATCTTTATCTGCCCCAGCATCTTTATCTGCCCCAGCATCTTTATCTGCCCCAGCATCTTTATCTGCCCCAGCATCTTTATCTGCCGCAGCATCTTTATCTGCCCCAGCATCTTTATCTGCTGCAGCATCTTTACCTGCTACAGCATCTTTATCTGCCCCAGCATCTTTATCTGCACCAGCATCTTTATCTGCACCAGCATCTTTACCTACTGCAGCATCTTTACCTGCCCCAGCATCTTTATCTGCCCCAGCATCTTCATCTGCCCCAGCATCCTCATCTGCACCAGCATCTTTATCTGCCCCAGCATCTTTATCTGCACCAGCATCTTTATCTGCCCCAGCATCTTCATCTGCACCAGCATCTTTATCTGCCCCAGCATCTTCATCTGCACCAGCATCTATATCTGCCCCAGCATCTTTATCTGCCCCAGCATCTTTATCTGCACCAGCATCTTTATCTGCCCCAGCATCTTTATCTGCACCAGCATCTTTATCTGCCCCAGCATCTTCATCTGCCCCAGCATCTTTATCTGCACCAGCATCTTTATCTGCCCCAGCATCTTTATCTGCAGCAGCATCTCTATCTGCCCCAGCATCTTTATCTGCCTCAGCATCTTTATCTGCCTCAGCATCTTTATCTGCCCCAGCATCTTTATCTGCTGCAGCATCTTTATCTGCCCCAGCATCTTTATCTGCTGCAGCATCTTTATCTGCGCTGCAGCATCTTTATCTGCACCAGCATCTTTATCTGCTGCAGCATCTTTATCTGCACAGCATCTTTATCTGCCGCAGAATCTGTATCTGCTGCAGTGTCTTGTCCTGGTCTCCATTGTCCAGCCTAATTCAGCTTCAGCTTCTTGCCCTGCACTGACTAGCGTGGGACTCAGTTTTGTCTTCAGCGGGCATGCCCTTTCCTAGAGCAGATACAGGCAGGGGTGGGTCTGCTGTGCCTCTTTCAGCACCACTGTAGTACTCAGCTGCTAGGTGACTGACTGTAGCTCATGTACACAGGATGTTACAGCCTCCTTTCATCAAAGTTCTGTTCCCCAACCACAGGACCCCCGTTGGCTGTATGTTCTTTTGACAGCTGGGACATTGTCATGCATGAAAACCCCAGCAGGGATGCTGTTCCTTATATACTGATACTGCCTGGCACCCATTACTGTATCTGTATTCAAAAACACTTTTGTCTTGCCTGTTACCCTTTAAAACGCATGCACAAACAGACGTGCACAATCCATAGGTGGCCGTTTACCTGCTCTACAGAGCATATAGTCTGATCATGTGATGTCGTCACTGACGGAGGAGTCCATTTCTACTGATGTGGTGTATGTGAGAATGTATCTGTGCATTAAAGTCATAATGATGCTATTCAGGGGTGTGATTAGATATGAAGTCTTACTCTTCTCTGGAGTCAGAGGATGAGTTAGTCAGCAGTAATTTATCATCATTTCCAGACCACAGCAGTGAGAGCCTTAATTACTGGAGTCCTTAATTAAGAGCAGACATCAGAACAGACCCGTGTGAGAGCTAACGGGGCCGCGACACCTCCTTTAACACGGAGGCAGAAGAGATCAAACATTTCAAGATGCTATTTGTTCAATGCGCTTCCTTTTTATAACCCTTTTTTATTATACATCATGTCTGGCAATAAATCACATTGAATAACAGCATATAAAGTAAGTATTGCACTTTGAGAGAAAATTAAAGAATTGTAAGGGTAGCTAGTGCACAGAAACTCAAGGCTTTGGTTCAGTGCAGGACTGTCCCCCAGGTAGAGTGCTCTCCCCCAGGTAACATACCTGTGGAGACCCTGGGGCTGACCAGGAGCCCCAGGTGACAGCAGCACCTCTTCACTTCCACACGGGATCAAGGAAGGTGGACAGGCGCGATCCTCTGAAATCTCAGATTTGTGTCTTGCCTCTGGCAAAATCAGGAGGAATCTGCATTAACCAAAAATCTGATTTGTGTCTTGCCCCTCTGCTGGCAAAACTCAGCCCTCCCTGCTGTGAGGAATCTGCATGCTAACTCCAAAAGCACTCTGGGCAGCTTTGCCATGAGCTGAAAAGCTCTGTGCTAAGGCTAACTCTGCAGCCCTCTCTGCTGTGCTAAAGCTAACTCTGCAGCCCTCTCTGCTGTGCTAACTCTGCAGCTAAGGCTAAACTCTGCAGCCCTGCCCTCTAACTGCAGCCCTCTCTGCTGTGCTAAGGCTAACTCTGCAGCCCTCTCTGCTGTGCTAAGGCTAACTCTGCAGCCCTCTCTGCTGCGCTAAGGCTAACTCTGCAGCCCTCTCTGCTGTGCTAAGGCTAACTCTGCAGCCCTCTCTGCTGTGCTAAGGCTAACTCTGCAGCTCTCTCTGCTGCCATCTCTGCTAAAGCTAACTCTGCAGCCCTCTGCTGTGCTAAGGCTAACTCTGCAGCCCTCTCTGCTGCGCTAAGGCTAACTCTGCAGCCCTCTCTGCTGCGCTAAGGCTAATGCTAATGCTAAGGCAATGCCACTCTGTGGGTAACCGCCTGAGATCTCACCGGAATACAAAGAATGCATCTGCAGGATCAGGCTAACAACTGCTGCACGCATAGTCTGAAATCTAAATAGTTCATCCCATTTCGTCTTATATCCACGGTGCGTGAATATTCAGTCAGAGCTTAGCTTGTATTGACATGCCCTCCCGGGACCGGTGGCTCTACTTAAGGAAACTGTGTTCAACACTGAGAGTTTCTGTGAGCACCTGGCCTCCAGACAGCTTGTCAATAGGCTAACCTCCCTGACCGGCCTCAGCAAATGAACTCCAGAGCATCAGGGCCCTCATGTAATTACCCTGGGTTGGTAGGGTACATTCAGATCTGCTTGCTTAACAGTCAAATTAAACTTCAGTCCCCTGTGTTCTTCCCCAAGTCTGTGCCTGCATCAAAAATGCATACCTGTCCTTCGTGACCACTCTCTGACAGTACTCAAACTAACATTAAATTTGAATTATTATAAAACATTATTAATATTCTGGAAAAAATCATCCCAATGTTTTGGATCCTGAAGGTGCTCAGGTGGGTTTAGAAGGAGAAATAACAATCCTGGAAAGTGAAGAGAAGTTTGTGCTGGAGATGAGCTGACATTTCATCACTCCCAGTGCTGGCTTTCCCCTTAATTGTGTGAATTGTGTCTTGCTCTGTTCCAGGTGCAGCCCTACTCAGGTGTGCAGCTGTGCGCTAATTGAAGGTGGTGTGTGTGTGTGTGTGTGTGTGTGTGTGTGTGTGTGTGTGTGTGTGTGTGGGGAAACAGAAACACTAACATGTTTCACTCACAATGATTGTCATGCCTTTCCCTTTCTTTGGGAACTGTCACAATATTCAATATTTGGAGGTAAAACAACAGCGATGACAAAACAGCGGTTTTGACTGAGCCTGGCACATCTCTGCTTATTCAATTCTGGGCACATTCACTGACTGGCTGAGGGTCAGTGACCACGGAAACAGGTCTGTGACATCACAGAGGAAAATGACATGGGGAGACAGGAAAACAACCAAAAATAAGTGCAAGTAAGAATATTTGTTTAAAGAAAGTGTGTAATCAGTTTTATTGCCACGTAAGAAATAAATATAGTACAGTGAATATATAGATTACAAATCAACACCCTTAGGGAAGAAATCCCCAACAGCCAACAGAAACAAAATAAAGGGTAAATAAATGTATTCACACTACTGGTACCGTGAATGATATGCTTGAACAAACACTGGTTCACCTTTTTCTATTTATATTTAAAAATATTATCCAAACATACAAATATTCTATTCATGAATCCCACAAATCAAGGGTGAGATTTGGGAGGGACGGGCAGTGGGGGGGGGGGGGTCACACTGTGGACTTCAGTAACTGTGAAAACACGGAGACGGGAAGGGGACTACAATAAGATATTTTAATTAACTCCAAATGCAGTGCAAAGTCATTCTGACAATAACAATACATATATATTTATATATTTACCACATGAATATTATATATGTATATTTGTGTTACTGCATGATTAACATTCTATTGATCTAGCCTATACGTAATAGAAACAAAGGAAAGGGTGAGGGGTTTCCTATGGAATTAATTGAACGGTTTCATTGCTGTATACCTTGGTAGCTGCAGTGTTCGTACCCAGAATGATAGTTCCTTGAAAAAGAAAGAGAGAAACATGTCATCCTGAAACTTAGCTATAGCTGCAGTGTGCATAGTTACTGTGTGTCTTGTTTTATCTGGGGTTTCAAAGTTCTTTAGTCTGATACACCTCAAATTGGAAATTGTTTTATCTTTAACATGAAAACATCAAATTCTAAGTATGAAGTGTTCTCAGTACATAATGTATGTGTGTGGGACAGTAATACAGGGCATAAAACTAGCCATTTTAAAACTCAGATGCTAAATAAATAAATAAATAATCATTAATAATGAAAACAAGTGAAATTTACAACATGTACTGTACCTTGTCCCTAAGTGTGTATGGGTAGAGTAACTGCTCAATGACCAAAGATTATTTAGCAAAACGAATGCAGGAAGATGATACTGGAGAGATTAATAAAGTTATTACATTTACGAATGTTTCCACTATCCAAAGAATTTCAAGAGTGCATACTCTCTTCAGATACCATTTGTGGATATTATATTTTGATAAATAATCTGTAGTTTATACAAAGTGGCCAAAAATATACAAATGCCTCTTATCAGGAAATATATGACATAGCTCATATATAGCTGCATGACTGATTAAAATGAAGCAATGTACAAGACCATGTAACGTCTATGGCATGACATATGCATGTGCCAGTAACGTGTATGGCATGACAAATGCATGTGCCAGTAACGTCTATGGTATGACAAATGCATGTGCCAGAAACGTCTATGGTATGACAAATGCATGTGCCAGTAACGTGTATGGTATGACAAATGCATGTGCCAGAAACGTCTATGGTATGACAAATGCATGTGCCAGTAACGTGTATGGTATGACAAATGCATGTGCCAGTAACATCTATGGTATGACAAATGCATGTGCCAGAAACGTCTATGGTATGACAAATGCATGTGCCAGAAACGTCTATGGTATGACAAATGCATGTGCCAGTTACGCTTCAGCTTATAAAAGTTGCAACTTTAATGTGACATAATAATTTTATCACTGGCCTATTTATAGTTTTTTTCATTTCAAAGTTTGTTTACATTTCTTTGTATTACCATTTTTTCTGTTTCATTTTTCTTTGGGTGGTTTATAATTTCACATTTTAAATAAAGGAAAAGTAAAAAACACATACAATTGTTGACTTAATACATTGTGGAGCTTATGAGTCACTAAAAATATTGAAACTCAAATGAGTTGACTTTTAACTTTGAAATAAAAGAAAATTACATAATCAAAAATACAGTTCTCTCAGTACCCATTGAGTAAACTGGATTAGTTTGTGTAAGTATTGAATTTATGAAGATTACAAAATGATTGCAACCATGACTTCAGCCCAAGCTGATAAAACACTGTTTCATTTCCCTTCCATCCAGCAAACATTTAGTGACTAAAAAAGTATAAAAGTAATTCAAAGCCCTTGAAATAACATTCTGAATAACTGGCCCCACTGAAACCTTTTTCCAATAGTCTGTATTTTCTCACAGTCTGTATTAGTGCGTGCTGCACTTTGAATAATCATAAAATTATGTAAAGGTGTCAAAGGTTTTCAGAAACAAACAGAAATAACAATGTTGTATTCGTTCCATCCAAAAGCATCATTGTTTGATTGCTGTGACTGGATTTTATTTCAAACGCAACTCACACAGCTTTCTGAAGATGATCAGCACTTACAGAATGTCTTCTTTTTTCAGTTTGCAATATAGAGTTAAATTGCATAGGTTCATGTGACCTACAGAGATTTCTTTTTTCTGCATTTTTCTTGTCATAGCACTGGTTTTGAACCTGAAACAATGAGATCCATTTTACTTACAAATAATGTTTTGTGCCCACCTTTAAATTGCATTGTAGTAGTGAGATTTTCGGTGCGCCTCTCCTCTGCTATAGGAGATGCCTTCTACAGATCAGCAGATACTTTAAACCATCAGGATAATCCTGTTATTCTGGCCCCATTAAGTGAAACAGTCGAAAAATCTGAACTTGAGATATCTGAGCAGTGAAGCTTAACTCACAGTCCTGTCATACGAGTCCGCATTGATCTTAATTCTCTGGTGTGAAAAGAGACATCAGCTGTAATTGGGACCGGATACGGTGCTTTTCGAACCATTTTTTCTGTACCATTGATAAAGGAAATGAGCCATAATTGCAAACCATGTGTTCTGAGGCTTGAGAGAAGAGCAGCATTCAAGATTCTAGTGATTGCCATTCCAAAGAACTATCGTAGCCCGGAGGGTTCCTTCTCTTCTGAACACTGTGAAGATCACACACACACTTCTGTAGTTTTTTTAAGGGGGATTAGAGGTGGAGGAGACAGGAAGCACAAAAAGGACTTAACCCTGGAGCAAAGCCCTTTCGTAAGATTAAGGTAATGCAAGCGTATGTGTGTGTGTGTGTGTGTTTGCCTGTTTGATGTGTGGTATGCATGTACCAATGTGTGAGACCGCAAGTTCTATACAGTAACTTTTTCCTATGCATATTAGATCTCAACCTGCAAACCTCTACCGACATCAGCAGCATCTCAGCAGTGTCTCATAGTCTGAGTACAGTGCTGTGATTGGTCAGAGTCCTATCTCACAGTCTGAAGACAGCACTGTGATTGGTCAGAGTCCTGTCTCACAGTCTGGAGACAGCACTGTGATTGGTCAGGGTCCTATCTCACAGTCTGGAGACAGCGCTGTGATTGGTCTGGGTGCTGTCTCAAAGTCTGGAGACAGCGCTGTGACTGGTCTGGGTGCTGTCTCAAAGTCTGGAGACAGCACTGTGATTGGTCAGGATAAGTGAAGGGAGATGCAGTTTCCATTTTAAGGCTCAGATCAGGGATAGTTTTCTCTTTGTCTTTTTGAGAATATCTAAAAGGAGGAAGGGATCGAATGAGAGTTTTCTTTTCAACCTGGGAAAGATCCTGTCTATCTCCAGCCAATGAGCCAACACAGCCAGTAAGTAAACACTCGGGACAGGTGGATTATGCACAGAACTCAATACTCCGTTTTTAGGATTCAGCTTGTTTTTCTAGTACAAAAATAACCTTTCCTAAAGCTTTGAATGTATTTCAAGATTACCCCTTGTGCTTTGATTGAATCCACTCCCTGGACCTCTAACTAATTTACTCTGTCTATTGGACAGGAGTGAGAAGGAGGGGGTTTCTCTAATTACAGAGCTTCTAACTTCGATCTTAATTTTCCTCTCTTAAGACTGATTTTTGGCAAAGAAACACAGCCGCCCCTGGAACGAGCTTACTCACCCGTTCTCTCATTTCAGCCACTTGTTTTAGTGGTGAATAAAAGCTGGCTGGAAATCTGATTAGCCGATTTGCACTTGTGCTCAAAGCATAAAGACTAATCAATCGAAGGACCTTTGTCTCTCCTCTGCTTTTTTTAGCTGCTCTTCCAGTTGTCTGGCTCTCCGGGGGACTCCTATATTTCACATGCAGTGCAGATTAATCCCCTGTTTAACATGACACCCTGCAGAGAGGGGACAGCAGGATCTTTTCCAGGAGTCAGGAGTTCTACACCTGCACAAGTGCATCTAGAAAATGGAAGCTCATTTACCTCATGGGCCTAAATCTACCAGGAATATCTTCAGATTAATCTTTCTGTTTGGTGAATGACTTTGGCTTGCAATCAATTATACTGTTAAGTGCTTGCAAGTTTCAGAACTCAAATTATGTTTTATTTATTTATTTTTTTTTTTATTTATTTTTTTTTTTTTTAGAAGTGACACCACAGATACTCGAACTTTGCTCCCTATTCACAGTCATGGGGTCCAGTTTGGCCCCCAAGTAACCGTCCTGAGGTCTACCACACAAAATGGGTTTCCCAAACCAAAGAGGAAACTACTGATTCTGTAGGAGATGGATGTATAGAGTATGGAAATGTGTTTGGCATGTACAGAGGATGCTTCAAACCCAAAGAGAGAAGCAAGGAGGAATGGCCATTAGCTAAACCCATCATCGAAAACATCCTCCATGGCTAAGACTATCTAGCTGTTCCTTGGCTGCGGCCAAAGCATGAGGAAATCGGCCACAGCCTCACCATGCACTGCACAAAAACACACCTACACTCCAGAGATACCAGATACACAGTGGCTGAGAGCGACATCACACAAACAATGATTTTTAACATTAAAGCAATGTGGTTGGCATGGGGACTGCTGAGTGAGAATTCTGTCTGTTTTCCTTAATATGGCAATAACTGAGCTCTTATTTAGAATGTCATAAATACAAAAATAACATAATTTTATATTTTTTTGTTTATAAAGGGTCTGTCTTGCAACACTCAAAGATTTTTATTTGATTTAATTAAATTATGCCCTTATTGATATGTACAAAACAGTCAATTACATATTTATGTACTTTTAATACTCTATAATATCTGTTATAAGAATAGTTTTAATATTATGCATAAATTTGACATAGGTATATCTTTTAAAGTGCTATACTATATCTGGAAATAGCTATCAAACTGTATATAAAGAAAACAAGACAATAAATAAGACATTACAATAAATACGAAATGTCCTTATCACAAGATAATATATAATTGTTACAAAAATGTTTTGCATGTCTTGCAATTAATGTTTTCTTTTTTACATTTCTTTACTTTACATAACTTTTTTTTCATAATGAATTAACATAATTCTTCCCAATATTTACCATTAGAAGTGCTGAAATTATATTTTGGGGGCCGGGGGACAGAAATCTTTTTGCTATGTAGGTGCCTTGTGGGTTTCATTTTCCACACTGTAAGTTTCTATGGATCAAACTGTCTGCTGAATGACTGCGATGGAATGACTGCTGAATGACTGCGATGTAATGTAATTTTCGTTTTCACGTTTGTATTTAAGTTTTGCAGTGGATGATAAAAAGTAATAGCACAATATAACAATATGAAACATAAAAGGGGTACATGCATTAAATCGGCTGTTTAAGGTCATCCCAGTCCTCACATCGCATTGAGAATGACTTTAAGCTATATGGCCTCAGTCTGGCACTGGAGAGAAAAGGCCATATTGGGTCCAGTGATGTGCTAAATGACATTATGAAAGTAAATGAATCTGAAACACTGAGAACCTGACAGGTTGAGTTGCTGTAGATGCTCAGAGAAGATATTAAATTGTTAGCTCTATTATAATCATCACCATTATACACACATTATTTAGCTATATAATAATTAAGTTTTGCTTTACTTGGAATAATTCCCAGTGTTTAGTGCACCCCATTATAAAAGTACTGATTGGCAGCACAAACATTATATTCAAATGCACCTGCTGATCCACTGTTCTCTTGTCTCAGAACTCTCCCCATGCAAAGACCAGTCTCTGGCAGATTACAGACTTTAGCTTCCAGTGGTGGTATTGGCCAGCATGCTTTCAGTATTTCATTAATGGCATGCAAATCACATCAGTGTTGTTGTGCTTAATGGGCACCGGCAAAGTGTCTGGAAGAATCCCAATATTCAGTTTTATGCAGCTCAAAATAACAGCGTACTGCCTTTTGGTCTGGTGTAGCATCAACTAAATCTTTTATGCACGTACCCCATGATGCTCATAGCAGATAATTGGTGTCAATAGCGAAGTATAATATATGTCAGACCTAAAACTGTTCAGATGCAGGCTGAGGTCCAGAGCATATTGTTTCAATTTTGAAAAACTGACAGGGATTAAAAAATGGCTTGGTGCATTGTTTTTTGTTTGGCTTGGTTGATGGTTTTGGGGTCACCCATGATGGGTGGTGTTACACTGGGCTAGACTGAAGGCAGAAGCAGCTTTAATGAGCGCAGTGTGGAGTGAATCTAGCCTGTGCTGGATGCTGCCTTTGTGGCCATTAAGGCCTCTACTCCGTCGAGAGAGAAGCCATTCCGGCTCTACATGTGAGAATCAGATTTACTGACAGAGACAGCTACATCCCAAGGAGAAAGAGGCCATTCCGGCTCTGGATGAGAGAATCAGATTTAGTGAGGGAGTCGGCTGCATCTCACAAGAGAAAGAGGCCATTCCGGTTCTGGGTGAGAGAATCAGATTTAGTGAAGGAGTCGGCTGCATCTCACAAGAGAAAGAGGCCATTCCGGCTCTGGGTGAGAGAAACAGATTTAGTGAGGGAGTTGGCTGCATCTCACAAGAGAAAGAGGCCATTCCGGCTCTAGATGAGAGAATGAGATATGCAGAGATCGCAGAGGCAGAGTCCATTCTGGCTCTAGACGACTGAATCAGACGTATTGACAGGCCGTATGGCTGTACCTTCATTACCAGTTTCAGAAATCAGAGCAGCGCAGGCGAAACTGAGAAGTCACAAGCCCTTTTTAGGATTATTATTGTGAATTACTATGAACTAAATGACAGTGACTGTGATCTTTCTCATGTTTCCCAGGAAGGAGTCGTTTATAGCTCTGTTTCGTATTTTTAGCATAGCTAGGTTAGCTAAATTCAGTGACGTACATCCTTGAAAACTTTGTCTCAGTTTGCCTGTTATGGTGTTTATTAAACTTTTTCCTTAGGGATGCATGGCATGAAACCTGTATTCTCCACACTGTGTGTATTAAAGACTTGTTTTCCTCTGGATATTTTGTGTAATAAAAGCACTACAGAAATTACAATTTATTTTTAATGTCAGCGTTTGCATCATTTTAATATACTGTAACACGTTTATACTGCATAACTTGATACTGAAATTAAAGTGTATTTTAAGGGCTTTTTTGATAATGTTTGAACTTGTATACATTCTTGCAGGCCAATTAATTTATTGGGTTTCACAAAACAAAGGAATTATAAATCAAAAGGGATGTTTTGGCTGGTTTGGAAACAGCAATCTGGATGCAGTAGTTTACCAGTCACCGTCACCGTATCGGCTTTGAGTACAAAGGCTACATCGCGCTCTCGCTCAGTATTATCATGAAAGGAGACTAGCGGCGGGGAAAAAAAAGAAATTAAGCTTCTGGATAAGCCTCAGCCCGGCACAACGTAATATACAGACCCAATGCATTCAGTGGCACTAATTTTGATGACACAACGATTCTCTTCAAGAAGGTGAATACTTCCAAGATCAAAGAGACCAGGAATCTTTTTTCCCTGCTTGTGAATAAAAAAAAAAGAAAAAACTGGCAGAGTTTTTTTTTTGGCAGGGCCTTGGTACAGTACAGATATGATTAATCACATAAATAACACTTCATATTGGTATTGTTTATCAATGCTGTTGCTTCTTTATCACTTCCTTTTCTTTGACCTTTTGTTTCGGGAATATTTCAGTCGTCTTGCTTGATTGGAACATACAGCAGCATGACCTAAAGAGAGCCCTCTTGGTTTGACAGTGTTGACCTCACAGACAGTGAGAAGCGACTGTATGAGCTTGATCTCTCAACAGTGACTTCCAACGCAACGTTGTGAACTGGACGGAACAGAGAGATTCCTATCTAAGCAATGTCGTCTCTCTACTGTGCTTTCAAAATGAATTTATGCTGAACCAAAGTTATTGAAAATGGACAGTAAGAAAAATAAGAATGAGAGAACAAAAGAGAAAACAACATCAACATTTGGCCAATCAACCTCCAAAATCTTAATGAGCTTTGAGGATGTGTGTTTGTTTTTTAAGAATTAGTCCTTTAGTTTGACTTCCTCCTCATCCTCTCCCTTCAGACTGTAACATCTGCAGAGTTCTGTGAGTTTGGCAGGAGTGTGTCTATAGCAGTTCTTAAAGAGCACGGGACAGACAGAGCCCGAAAACCATGACCATGGAGTCTGACAGGGCACCAGTGGTGCAGAGCGTTCAGCACCAAGTGCAGCGTCTCTCCCAGTTCCTCTCTTTCCCACACTCCAGCATGGCGGTCGGATCTCCGCAGGCCTCTGCCGCCAGTTTGTCTCCCTCTCCCACGGTCTCTCTGTACTCCACAAACCGCACTGAGCCCAGGTGCTCAGGTTCAGGGCGGACAGGTTACGCTCTTTGAAGAGACGACGGAGGCCTTGGACACCTCACTGTCGGGAACTCAAAATCAGTTTGACAGGTTCCATTCAGAGTGAGGGACAGTGTTCCCTCATTGACCCACACTTCCTGTGGGCCCGTTGGGCTCAAATGGAAAAGACCCATTTCACACCCATCCACAGCTGTGGATCCAAACGGATGAGCTTCATTAAGAATTTGCAGGAATGTGCTATCAGTGCAGTCTGTTTTTGCAGTTTGGTTCACACCCACATTCCTGCTGTTCTGTATCTCCACCCTAAACCACCGTCATGTAACACTGATCTATTGCTTGCGTATTTTGGTATATCCCTCCATGGAAGTCAGTGATGCTTAATATCTTTGTTTCTGCAATTAATCTCATTATTATGGTTCATTATTATAAATATGATCAGTATTTTAGCGATGGTTGTGATTATTATAAACGCTGCGAGTGTATTTATTCAGCGATGATGTTGTCATGGTTTCTGTTGTCATGGTTTCTGCTCCCCGGTGCTGGCAGGAGTCCAGTGCACGCTCCTGACATGCACATATCACACGCAAAAAAAACGACACACACACCTCTGCTCTGGGATGTCACCACAAGGACTGCAGTCGTCAAAACCATTTGCCCTCGGACAAGCCCCTGAGGAACTCCTTGCCTAGGGCTCTACACTCTCGCTCGCTCTCTCTCGCTCTCTCTCTCGCGCGCGCTGTTGGGGTTGTGGAGGTGTAAAGCCCTTTCACACAGTCACCTCCGTCTTGCTGTTGGTAACAAAGTAGGGCTGCGGGGGCAGGAAGTGTTGGCTGCGGGCCGTGTGCAGCTCGTTGACCTGCTCCACGGTGCAGTGCTTCTTCGGGCCGTAGCTCTTTCGGCGCCCCACTGTCTCTGTCCCGTTCCAGCCCTTCGCCATCCCAGCGTTGGCCATGGTGCTGGAGCTGTAGGCCAAGGGGTGGGCAGAGTGGCCCTTGCTGCTTTTGGACTTGTGGCCGTTCTGTTTTGGGCAGGGCATCTCGGGGCTGTAGGGGGTGGCCGGTTCGTGATCATGGCGGATGGGATGAAGGGGGAGGCTCCCTTTCGCTGCCAGCTCGGCCAGGTGGCGCCGCTTGTTGTAGAAGTCGTCATTGGCCTTTTCAGCTGCAGACACACAAAAAACAAACACAGATTCCATAAACATTAAGACAAACAAAAACAGATGAAAGCGTTGAAAAGTTTGGGGACAAAAATTACATTATTTATAGTGCAATTTTAAGATTGTATAATATCTTTACTTTTCTGACTGTATCAGTTCTGCTCATGAGTCAGAATAGATTTGGTGTGATTCATAGTGTGTGCATGTGCGTACATCTGTGTGTGTGTGTGTGTGTGTGTGTGTGTACATCTGTGTGTGTGTGTGTGTGTCTTTACACACAGAACACAACTGGGCTATCTCTGGATGATCCAACACCTCTGTCTGTAGAACAGACCAGGCTGGTGATGGTATTTGAAAACTCCACAGGCTTTTTTCATAATCTGACAGCAGACAGGGGCAGAGTGTGACAGGTAGGATCTGGGGCCGCTGCGGGAAAGTGAAAGAGGCACCTAATCAAACACCGAGAGTCCTGACGAGTGAAGCGGACTGACCTGTCCGAATCTGGTCTCAGATGGCCAGAGGCAGGAAAATAATCCTATGAGCTGTGCTCGGCCGCTCCCCGGTGGCTGGGGCCATCCCTCCATCCCTCTTTTACCAAGCAGAGTTTTTATAGTCACATTAGAAAATAGTGAATAGTGACAGGGGTTAATCCCAGCTCCACACTCAAAAACCACAGATTCTCCTTCACTGTAATGCATTATCTTCCCTGTTTGCTTCACACACATACACACACACACACACACACACACACACACACACACACACACACACACATCACACACACACACACACACACACACACACTGGATGAGATACTGTCAGATAAGCTTGTGGATGAAGGATCATCACACACAGATTTGCACACACAATACACATGCACACACACAAAACAATACACAGCAACCACACACACACAAAAACATGCATGCACACACACAAGCATACACATACACACACACACTGAATGAGATGCTGTCATATAAGACTTGCGCAGTCTGTGTGTAAGTGTGAGTAGCAGAGTCAGAATGAGCAGCTCAGTGCAGTCTGTGTGTAAGTGTGAGTAGCAGAGTCAGAATGAGCAGCTCAGTGCAGTCTGTGTGTAAGTGTGAGTAGCAGAGTCAGAATGAGCAGCTCAGTGCAGTCTGTGTGTAAGTGTGAGTAGCAGAGTCAGAATGAGCAGCTCAGTGCAGTCTGTGTGTAAGTGTGAGTAGCAGAGTCAGAATGAGCAGCTCAGTGCAGTCTGTGTGTAAGTGTGAGTAGCAGAGTCAGAATGAGCAGCTCAGTGCAGTCTGTGTGTAAGTGTGAGTAGCAGAGTCAGAATGAGCAGCTCAGTGCAGTCTGTGTGTAAGTGTGAGTAGCAGAGTCAGAATGAGCAGCTCAGTGCAGTCTGTGTGTAAGTGTGAGTAGCAGAGTCAGAATGAGCAGCTCAGTGCAGTCTGTGTGTAAGTGTGAGTAGCAGAGTCAGAATGAGCAGCTCAGTGCAGTCTGTGTGTAAGTGTGAGTAGCAGAGTCAGAATGAGCAGCTCAGTGCAGTCTGTGTGTAAGTGTGAGTAGCAGAGTCAGAATGAGCAGCTCAGTGCAGTCTGTGTGTAAGTGTGAGTAGCAGAGTCACCTAGCAGGCAGGGTCTCCGGGTCCCTGTATTGCTGGTGCAGCTAAAGAATAAAGGATTCTGAACCTGTACTGGCTTGAGAGTTCATTTTTCCTTCCGGTCTTGATTCCTGGCCAGTTCCACTACAGAGCAGACGTGAGCGGCTGACCACATTGAGCAGAGGTGCAGTCTCATCACGCGGCAGACCAGCCACTGGGGTGAACCGAAAACATGCTTTCCCAGTCACATGGCAGGACTGACGGGCCTTGATGCTACGCTTGCTCTGGGCTATCTGTCTCCCACCGCAGAGGTGCACCTCACAATTTCACTTTCAAATGATAGAGGAAACCAATTTGCCGGTGAAAATGTATATTGTAATTCAAGAGAAAGAGAACATTTTTCAGCCTACCCTAAGTTACCTGAGTTGACATTACCTTACTTGGTGGCAAAAGTAAAGTGTGAAATTGGATCCTTGACAAAAACTTTTCATCGTGTGCAACACTACAGAATTTCCTATTTTGCTTTGCTAATGAAATCTGTGCACAGAAGTTTACTGCTCCCTTGGTTTTATAGTAAGTTCAGGGACAATGGTACCTGACAGCTCCACAGAAGTATGGGTTAATTGGAGAGCAGGGCATAGGGTTACCTGTAAATGCACTAATCAGTGGGAAATAACAATTTGAAAAACTGGAACAATAAAAGCTAGAAGGTATTAAAATATGTTTTAGGTGTCATGAATTATTCATGTTTCCAAATAATTCTTACTTTATAGTTCTTCCATTTTACTTTTTTTTTACAACTTATTGCACATTTTCTTATTGTACATTAGCATATTTTTTCCTCTCATTTTCAAGCTGCAGTAAATGCAAATACCGTTTGGTAAATATTTCTGTATGCCCATGGGCATAGCAAGAGGTTTTGTGGGGCTGGTGGTGGGTGTAGGGGATAAATCATTTTTGATTGAAGGTATTTTTTATCATTAACAGGGAATAAAACTATACATTTATTCACACAGTTCTTTCAAATGTTCTTTCTCCAATTTAAATGTATCCATTTTTTAAGATAAATAATTCTATAATTTTATCATAAATACATTTTAATAATGTATCATTGTAAAATACTCAAATGAATGTTTTTTTTTCTTTTCATCCAATTTCTTTATCATAAAAAAGCTATAATGCAATAATATTCATTACCTCTGAATTCTTCTTAGTAGTCTCTAATGTTAGTTTTTTCAATTTGTCTGAAAATGTGCACATATATCCCTGACATTATACGACTAAATATTATTAAAAATTTTGTATGAGACATATTATGCTGCTGAATATTTTATCTTAAGTTCAACAGTGGTGCCAATGTACTAAATGTTATTGTTTCTAGTGCAAAGTGTATGGCTGGCTACTGGAGATCAGTAGCAAGCTGTTTACATTCTGAAACCTGATTGGTGGGAACTGTATTCAAGTATAAGCATGTGGGGAAAAACTGAATTCAACGCAATGTCAGCATGCCACACAACTTTTAATGAATCACTTGCATTAGCATTAGCATCGCTAATGTGCGAACCATAACATCAGATCCTGCAGGTGCCCCCTAGATCCTGGAAGCCCTGCCAGTCTTATTAATGGGCCCAGAGGAGAGATTTACATAGTTCAGAGAGAAGTGACTGCATTACAGGCCGTTTGTTCTGAAGCGTTTAGCTTCCAGTCTCATTGGCATGCTGATCTATAACATCTTTGTTTCACTAATCATTTCTCTGTCGTAGCAAACCTCCACGCTGTAAATGTGTAAAGGGTTTCAGCGGGTTTTCACGTTTTCACTGGGGGCTCTGATCCTGCGCGGCACGCACCTCCTGAACGCTTCCTGTCTGGCTGACAGCTGTCAGCCGACCGAAGGCATCTGAAAAGGTTCCACTTTGATGTCAGATGAATCGCGTCTGGTGGAACTCTCAAACTCTTCGCTTGACTCGACATGCATCACTAACGAATCATTTCACATTTCAAATTCCCCCTCCACAATTCAATAACCTTACAAATTCTACTATACTGTATATAAATAAATAAGGATTACTGTTTTGTAAGATTGTTCATGTTGAGTGTGCTATCATTTCTATTGAGTTTTTGGTCTTAAAAAACAAGGGGAGTCTGGATCATCACCTTCTCACCCACTGAGTATAAAGGTGGTGTGCTTTCAAAGTTGCCTTTTTTGTTGGGTGATAAATCTTGTTAATCGCTCTTCATCTCTGCAGAAAACTAAGTGACACACCATGCACTGTGGACACACTCATACTGATAACCCTCTCTCTGAGCTGACAGGCGAATC
Source organism: Albula goreensis (assembly GCA_022829145.1). Classification (NCBI taxonomy): domain Eukaryota; kingdom Metazoa; phylum Chordata; class Actinopteri; order Albuliformes; family Albulidae; genus Albula; species Albula goreensis. The sequence continues at coordinate 1,874,009 of CM040748.1, read as the reverse complement.
TGCTGGAGAATTATAGCACCATAAACCACGCACACACACTGAGAGCCATGGAGAGGCCTGTGGAAAAATTTGGAAAAAAGCAAAGAGAAATCTTCCCAGCATCGTTATACAAAATTTAAATTCAGTTTTGTGGCTAGAGAGTAGAGAAAAGATCTTCCAACTAGTATCTGAACTCAATTAAACAGGGAAACATTTCTCTTTTTTTGGGGGAAAGGTGTGGGCGTCGCTGAAAATAATTGGTCCCGGTTTTGCAGGTACAGAGAAGGAGATATCGAAATATCTCCAGGCTACAGTGCCTGTTGGTTTGCTTTATTAGGCCGCTCTACCTGCTTCCCTGTGTCAGGTGGAATCCAATACCGCGACCTTACAGGTGCATTCTGGGAAGGGAGCAGAGCACTGACTGCCAGCGTTATGTCTTATCGGCTTTCAAGGTGAAGATTTTGGTTCTTTTGGAAATTTGAGGAAAATAAAACAAAAGAGGAAAAAAAAATAATAGACAAAAGCTGCATATTAATTTTAGTGTGACTCTGATAAATACATTCACCCCATTACACATCTGTATGTAACTGGATGGCACACATATCTCTGCCTTGAGTGTGAAAGTGAATGTAATGTTGTCCTTGTAGTTGGGGTGATCATGAAGACGGGTCATGGGGTACAGAGGGGGTGTGGCCTAGCAATCTCTCTCTGATGCGAACCTTACTGTCACTGAAATTTGTCTCTCGTGAACAGTGAGCATCTTCACAGGCAGACCACTGAATGAAATCCACAGCCTGTCTGTTTCACTCCGTCTCTAGGTAAGCTTTATAAAAAGTGCTGCTTGGTGCAGAAGTGATAGCAGGGTCTCCTCAGCTCTTCGGTTTAGTAATTAAACAGATTAAACAGCTGGAATATGTTTCCATTTCATCATTTTAATATACATTAATACACAGAGGCGTCATATTTTTTTTCCGTTTTGAAAAGCAGTCTCAGTATGAATTTGAAATAGTGGCTGGCAGGCTGAAATTCTGTAATACCGCAGCGCATTGCAAATGCAGACGCGTGGCGCTCCATTCCAACCTCATATTCACAGAGATGTGTGTCCTGTGCAGGGGGGTACGAGGGCAGCTGTCAGAACAGTGGTACGCTGGGGTCTGTCAGTCTGGTCTCTGTGACATTCACACTCAGCCTGGAGGATCTGCGCAGGTATGCGGTACGGCAGAGGGGTGTGTGCCCGGCACGGAACTCAGAGATGCAGAACAACGAGGAAAAAGTAAGGCACTAAAGAGATGCAAAGCTAAATAATGCACTGGATTAAGGCACCATATTTCTATAAACCTCCCTGCTGGATTTCAACTCCAACAGGCCTATTTTATTTATTTATTGCAGTATTTGCTGGAAAAATCAAGAAATAACCAGAAACTTTCAATTTTCACTTTCTCTGTTTACTTTGCATTCCTCTATACCCATCAACTTATGTAAATTAGTGGAATTGATTTGGTAGGAATCCTGTCCTCCTACTGCGTATTGAAAACATCTGGGGCCCAGTGGATAAAAAACTCTGATGCACAGATTTGATTTAAAAATCCATGTAAATGTCTTTATTAGACCAGATGTACAAACTACTGTTTATTATGTTGTTTAAAAGCAGTGGTAGTGTGGTGACTGTTTAAGTTCAAACTTAAATGTGATTATCTTGAGCTATGTAAACATCTATGAAGAAAAGACATGAATATCTTTAATTTAACCTATAATTGTGAGACATCTGGATCGGGGCTGAGTTGATTTTTGTAGTTTGAAATTTTTTTTGCCATATAACTATGACGACACTCTCCTTGTGGAAAGTTGACACTAAACAAATATAGGAGCAATTGTTCAACAGTCTCCTTTGACTGTCGTGTCATGAGACAGAGCAAACTGTCTGAAGGGCCAAATCAGCCTAATTCATCCTTTTGTCTTTCATACTTCTGAAGATGAACGACAATTTAATCTGTATTGTGCACACAGCTAAACACAAGTAGATCTTCTGTCCAATTGAAACAGCATTATATATGATTAAGCAGCTCTCAGTAAACAACCAATCTTTCACTTGGTAAAAAAATAAGATGGAAAATAAGGCCAAGGGGTTGGAATGGTAATTAGAGCTAACTGCACACTTTCTGCTCTTCGCCTGGTTTATATTTGTAAAAGCTTCATCTACACTGCGATAATTGGCATCCCTCTTAATCTTGTGATTTTAGAAGGATTTGTGAGGCTGTGATTATACAGAACTTCGACAAGATATGATAATTTGCCAACTCCTGCTATACAGCATATAACCACAGACAAATATCGGGCAAGTAAAATAACAACCATATTAATTTTGTGCATATCACAGTATCCCCTAATGTTAAGCCAAACTCACACCTATGAATCTACAGTGTAATTAAGTGCAGTGAAATGATATTTTACATGTAAGAACAGAATGTGGTAACATGTTATGGATTCCATCCATTTGCTGTTGTAAATATGTATATTAAATAGTCTGTGCTGGTTGTGTAATTACACATGTGCAACGAGACTTGTTAAACGTTCTCATGTGTGTGGACACATGTGGCTTGGTATTTACCATAGCAACTATAAATACATGGCACATGTGAATGCAGCCATCTGATTGGCTGAGTCAGGGGTCACATGTGCGCATGCACTATGCATGAGCTGCTGTTGTGTGAGGATGACTAGCAGGCTCGGCTCTTACCCACGGCCTTCAGTGAGGCGTACTTGTTGAGCTCCTTGCTTGGCTGCTGCTGGTCATAGGCGTGGCCGAGCTGACCCAGTGCTGGGTACGAGTGCGGCTGGGTCATCGTGGGCAGCAGCGGGGAGCCCGGCCCGACGTTGTTCATCTGTGTGCCCTCTGCAGGGGGAAAAAACAGGACATAAAACACCAGGCCTCGTTACGGCAATCTGCTGGAAACAGCCAGCGCACAGCTTCTGACCTAAATAGGATGCATCCAAATAAAAAAAAAAAAGGGCCTCTAGTTTTCCACAGTCTCAATTATTTCCTACTAAGCACTTACTCGGTTTGAAAAAAATCAACCAGCCGCCATGTATCTGCAGATGTGTTTGCGTACGCTGAGCACACTCGGTCACATGGTGTGACATACGCGGTTTGGGACTAAAATAATGTGATTGCCCCTGTCCCTCATAGTGTGAGCAAATGCGTCCATGAACACTTTGTGCCTCTTTAAAAGCTGAAGAAACAACTGGCATCAGAGAACTAATTTCAGTCTAAAGGAAACAGAGAAGAAAAGCCAACGATAAGAAAGTGCAAGAATGATCACATGGTACATTTCAAATAAACTTTGTTTGACAGAGCTTTGAGAACAGGGCTTTGTGTTTTTATAAGCGACTTTTTTTTAGCGCTCAAAAAAAACTTTCATCAGGCTTTTAATATGGAAATCAACCTGAACGCTGCCGCAGCCTAAAAAAAGACAGATGCCGTACTCAAACGTGATTGAGGTAAATGTCACAAAAAAAGCCACTTTATCTTTTCGGTGTGGTGACAGGAGCAGACAGAGGCTGGGAAAGCATGTCTTTTCAGAACGCTTTATTGATTTTTACAGATTCCCCACATCTCATGCGGATGGGTTGGACAGCAATGAAAACGCGCAGATCAAAGGCGCGCAGCCTGCCTGCCATTGCCTTCACAGATGCGCTCATGTAGTCACTAATTAATCAATTAGCCTTGATCCAGAGCGGCTGACACAAATCCCAGTGAAAAAACACCGCAATGTATCGCCCCACCATCATGTTTACTTTACATAAAATTTTAAACTGGCCTCTTCATTTAAATTATTTACGCTAGGTTTGCTTGGGCTTTGCCGGTAAAGCTACTGAGGTCACATAGGAGAACAAAAGCCGTTTATAACCCAACATACTGGGGTCTGTTTACGCGGTAAAATGGGCAGACCCCATCCCGGGAGGAGCACTTTCCAGTTACTCAGCCACTGTATCATTCCTGTGACCTCGTGTATTTCCATAACTATCATTTCACATTTATTTTTGTATGATATTGAGGTCATTCATTAAAAAAAATCAATGATGAACACACCAGCCGCCGTTCTCTGGTGCGAGGCCTGCAGGGTTTTGTGGCTGTTTCATTAATTGATATGAAATTGCATGCTTTTATTTGGCTGTGTTTAAAAGCGGTAAACAGGCAGCTGCATAATCTCTCGTTTCAAATCACATTGCTTGGAAAATACCTTCACAGAGAGGGCTTTTTATTTTGGAGAGCAATTATTACATTGTACATTCAAATTATAATTTGCAATTAAGTTGCTTTGGAACATCCATTTAAAACACAGGAGCTTAGCTGCATCTATTTCCTGGATAAACTGATGAGCTTCAAGCACCTTCTCTCTTAAATGTTCATTTCAGCGGGGGAAAATGTACATCTTTCTTTGACACTCCTTCAGTATTTATACCAGGGAAGTAAACGGCAACATCTATTTACAATCTAATTTCCATACAGCATTTCATTGGTCATAATGAACTGTGATCTATTGACTCTGCTGCAGTAATAATTCAGACCTATTACCTATAAACAGGAAAAAAAAAACTTCAATCAAATTCTTTACGGCACAAAATTCTGCAAGTTTTATTTTATGGATTACCACGCTTGATATAAACATGATTTAAAAGTTAATGTATACTGAAGTTTTAAATCAGTCAAACTACATTGATAAACAAAAGAAGTATGAGTTGGTAGAATTACACAGTAAAATGTTCATTGTTAACGCTGAGTTAATATGGGCCCACTCTCATAATAGTAAGACTAAATGCACTCTATCACCGTTGACCCGACACTGAAAATGATTATCTCATTACTGAACATTTTTCTGCATGTGCTCAAGCCCAGCTCCGTACCAAAAACAACTATTAGTACAGTGTCCTATCCCTTGAATTTGTGGGTGTGTGCGCAGCTCTTTTAAAATAAACAAATTTGCTTCCGCCTTTTAAACAAAATAAATTATTAATACAACTCTTTACACGCTAGAGAGGCCCGTTTAAAAGAAGTACTGAATATTAGATTACCTATTTACAGCTGACAGTTTCATTCATTTCTTTATTCACTGATATTTGTGCTAAAACATTATTTGTAACTTGATAGTGTTTTGTAATGGAGTTTTAAGTACAGAGCCCATCACCAAAAAGCTGGAGGAGAGCCTTCGTACCCCTGAGATACCTTAGGTACTTACATTTACCGTAGGTACTTACTACATTTAATTGCAATACATTTGCAGCTGTGTGTATGAATTATATTTTCAGCTATCCTGAGTCACCACAAATAAATTATTTAATATCCGGCAATGTAATTTAGTATATTCTACCGAGAATGCTTACTCTCAGCTGCTCTACCTGTTTGAATGATAATCTACTCCCATTATCATAGAGGAGTCAACTGTGATTCATTGAATACCTCTGTTAACCTGAGCTGTATCAGGTAAGATTTACAGGTGCTTCCACCGTGGGAAAGATAGTCTCTTTCAAAGCAGCCATCTTATAACTTGATGTTTTTCCATGTGTTTTTAGGATGGCTAAATGAAAAAATGTAAAAAGAGTGTGTGTGTGTGTGTGTGTGTGTGTGTGTGTGTGTGTGGTGGATTGCACTATGGGACATTTGCCTGCATGTGTGTGAGTCCTAGAGAGTGTATGTGAGTGAGAATGTGTGTGTGTGCAGGGCTGATGGGGTAAATGTAGATAAATGTTCATGCCTGTATTGTGATGACTGACGTGTGTTTGGAGGGCGGCTGGAGGTAAAGATCACGCTGTACAGATGCACATTCACTGAGGAAAATATGCATGTCCTTAGCAAGCATCAGAATATGTTCCTGATAATTAATATTAATATTGATAAGTATTGAATGTTGTGGCATAGGTTATAAGGTTGTACTTTATTTAATTCCACTAATTCCATTTGGCTGTTCTAAGGTGGAGCAGCAGACAGTATGGCCATGTTGCTCACCAAAGGGTAGCACTTAAAACCCAAAAACACAATAGCTCTTACTGAATTCACTAGGGGATCTGCAGGCACACTCTGCCTTAAAGTGATCTGATTACAGTCCAGGAGCCACCTCAGCTCACCAGAAGTGAGCTCCAGAACGTGTTTTCACACCAAGGACCACCAGTAACATGCAGGAAGTCCCTGACATGAAGCTGAACTGTCATGACACTGAGAGTCTCCGTGAACGGCCTCGATCTGAATGACTGATGAAGAGTCTGGTAATCGTTCATCGTAAGCATGAAGCTGCGGGGGTGACGGTAAGAGTCAAGGATGGCTCAGTCTGGTCCTGCAGGACCTACGGTGTGGCACACAGCATAATACCACAGCTGATGCATTTCAGGGCGAGCAGGAGTGGCCCCCAACGCCCAGCCTAACCAGCTTAATTGCTATTGTTGTCATACATGCTGTTCATTTCTTATACAACAGATTTCTCATCCCACTCGCTGAAACGCGGACAAAAGGCAACGCAAGGTGGGAGTCACACATGATCAAACTCCACAGCTCAGATATACTTTGTTTTTGTTTTTGTTTTTGTTTTAGGTGCTGATTCATCCCCATCGGGACCCTATCCTCCCCAGAATGCACTTTTCCTCTCCTCCATCTCCGTCTTTTGCTTTGCCATGGCAACATGCCCCAGGAGAGCTACTTGAGCCTCTTGTGTGGTAAGCCTGGTCCTTGTCTGTAAGACACGCTGGTCAACAGAGCGAAAGAGCTTGTTCAATACAACACTCCTGTTCGTTTTTTTACAACATTGCACCGATTATTCTCAACCATTCCGCTGAAAGGCTTATGAATAGAAGTGAACCTTCAGCAGGCACTGGACTGGCCTTGACTTGCCATAAGGAGCATAAAGAGCAATGTTTCCATCAGCTGAAAGTCTCAGCCATCTCTGAAGGCACCGCACCATAATCCATTCCCTGCGATGATTTAAAAATGAAAAATACCTTACAGGCCCGTTTGGATAACCATGCTGATATTACTAATTCAACATTGGAAATACCGCCTGATTTCCAAGTTTCTAGTTCTGCTACAGATTGAGGGGGACGCTATAGCTGCAGTTTTAAATCTCATTAGTAGACCAAGCATCATCTACTGTGGGACTCATGTGGTCTTGCGCCTGGTCCCATGGGGTACCAGCTGCCTTTAGGAGATGTGTATTTGTTCTAATCGTACGTAGCCCTCCTGTAGTACTGTGTGGAGTTCAGGATGGACATGTACTGCCTGGCTTTGCAGGAGAGGATGGCAGCGAAGGGGCATTAGAGAGGCCAGCAGTGTTCTGTGCGGGCACTGCCCATGACACACCGGGGCAGGAGACGGTCTCTTTCACCCAACAGCAGAGCACGGCAACAACACGGCATTTCCAACATTTTTTTTGGGATACACATTTGCTGTACCAAACGCACATTTCCCCTTAAGAAGCATCTGTCTTTCTGATATGAGGTCCGAGCCGTTTGTTAAAAAAAAAAAAAAAAAAAGATTCTACATTTCTAAAGATGGATGTTCTTCTGGTCCTTATGTGGGAGACTAAAGTAAGCGGAGAGGCAGAGACTCGAGGGAGATCAGCCGGCGGTACAGAAAAGCAGCGTGTGTGTTATTGCCAGATTTGGGGGCTCTGGTTGGTGCTTTGGATGTGGCTTTGATGCCATTAGCAGCATCGCAGCGGGAGTGCCCGGTCTTTTGTCTCTAATGAGCCGATTTATCCCTGTTTCTAAATGTGATGCTGTCACTTAACTGTGATAAACACTTCTAAAATCAGGACCACTCCATAAGACCTTACAAACAAGTCTTGAGTGGTGACGCGCTGCAGTCCGTGTGGATTTGAAAACCTTGTGTTACACAACCCCTCCAAACTCCCCACTGATTCTGTTCTATGTGAAGGAAAAAATAAAACAAAATGGTTAGCTAAGGAACAGAGGAGAAATCCACTCTCTAATACGCTCCCTCAAGCTGAGAGGCAGGTCAATGATGCTGGATGTTAGCGAAATTGCCGTAACAATAAAGTAAAATAAAAAAAACCCACAGCATTATTTCCATCCTTCTCATCACTCTGTTGTCGATGAGTTTTGAGCTGACAGCGCTTACATTTTTGACTCACTGAGTCTGCTCTGTGTCCCAGCTCTCTCTCTCATCACGGAGGCCCTGTTTATGACCTGGGACAGGGCTGCTCTGTGTCCCAGCTCTCTCTCTCTCATTACGGAGGCCCTGTTTATGACCTGGGACAGGGCTGCTCTGTGTCCCAGCTCTCTCTCTCATCACGGAGGCCCTGTTTATGACCTGGGACAGGGCTGCTCTGTGTCCCAGCTCTCTCTCTCATTACGGAGGCCCTGTTTATGGCCTGGGACAGGGCTGCTCTGTGTCCCAGCTCTCTCTCATTACGGAGGCCCTGTCTATGACCTGGGACAGGGCTGCTCTGTGTCCCAGCTCTCTCTCTCATTACGGAGGCCCTGTTTATGACCTGGGACAGGGCTGCTCTGTGGGTCTCAGCTCTTTCCGGAGCTTGTTTTTCCACATAAAAACCTTCTCTCACTTCATATGGAACGGTAACAAGCCCAGCCATTATGTCATAAGTGCAATGAGCCAGGATCCAGTCTCTTCATGCTGCTAAAGCAGTCGAGATGTATAGAATGGAAAAAAATTTGGTTTGTTTTGGTCAAATAAAGGGTATCTACACATAAATAAGCACATTAAAACTCATACATATTCTTACATGATCTAAACGCCACTCCAGTTTACTGCTATGCAATGAATTGAACAAGGATTGCTAAATGTGCGTAGAATCACATTTAGTTTTGCCGTTCATACACTGGGATAGATTTGCTTCTCCTTAAAACTGCCATCACAGAGCCAGCATAAATGCCATTTCTTCACTTTGGAAAATGTTTCCACTGTTCACCTGGGCATAGCGAGCCAGGTGATGTAAAAAAGCTGCATTTTAACGTTCAGTCCATGCTTTCATGATGTTGCTACTTCCTTCACAGTAAGCCCAGGTGGGTTGAATGGGCTGCTGTCTTCATTATGCATGCTTATGCTCTTACCTTTCTGCATATACAGCACTGTGGGAGTTCCACACTTCCTGGAGCTGCACACCACTCTGGGTCAAACAAGCACTTGCTGTTTCACAGGGGAGTAAACTAGTGTTTGCGAGTCATGTTTGACTGACACAGCAATGGGAGGGGCTACTGTGTGGTATCAGTGATTCAAGAATTTTGACCAACGGTTACATTGCAGAGTAAAACATTTTGATTGGTACATGTCAATTATTGACAACTGAGAGTGGCTCCACCCTAATGGAGTTCAAAAAACTTTTCCAGTCATCACTACGGTAACTCAGTAATATAGATAGGTGCAGAGAGGGACTAATTAGTGTAGAGGTGGCATAACAAATAATTTCATGTACTAGGTGTTTTGGGGGAGAAGGCCTCTGGCAGTGTTAGTTAGAGTGTGCGTTTGGCCTGCAGGTCTGCGCATTCCCCTTCTGCAGCTGCTTACTGCGTTAGTGCCCAAGAGACCAGCCTGCATAATGCCAAATGTGATCCAGACTGAACAGTATACACAGCATCCATTTCTCTCTCAGATGTACTCAAAGACACACGCAAGTTTCAAGCCAAAGTCCTTGAATTGTTCCCTGACCTTGCATCTAATATTCATAAGATACTGCTCAGTGGAAGTGTGAGAAAGACGGATAGAGAACGCTAGCTGGAGAAAGGGAGAGGGGGAAAGCAGAAAAAGACAAAAGGAAAGAAGAGCAAAAAGGAAAGGAAAGTGATGAGACCAGGCCGTTGTTTTAATGACCTTGTAGTTGATTTGATAAATCGTGGAGGTAAATGTTGCTTGGTTTAAGTTGCAGCTCACAATAAATGTGAGAGAAATACGCAAGAAACAAAAACATGATACAGATACAGAAATAACGTTCAAGCTAAAAACCGAAAACAAGAATGCGAGAAAATGCACACTCATACTTGTATATGAAATATGTGAAATGTTGTTGCATAAGTTATCCTGAAAGGATATGCATTTAATTAAGAAAGTCCAGCAGTTATAGCATGTATATACATATATATATATTCAGAATAAAACAGTGTTGGCAGCGTTCAAAGCTGTGGCTCAGCTGCTCCCTGGCTGTTACTCTTTTTGACTGGTTGTGTGAAAATAAATAGTCTGTTTGTGAACAATTATAATTTATGACACTTACCATAACAGATTTTAAAGGCCAGATAATTATTATATAATTATAAATATTAAGATTTCTAACTCCTCATGCATATGTGATAAACCCCATTGTTGGGGATAATCCTCTTCATTTTCAATTTGGCACCCTTCTGTGAGAGCAGGTTTATGAGATTAATGTTGCACATGATTATTGGTAAACATTTTAAATGGAGGAGTGTTAGCTAATCCCCCGTAGTTGCCGGTTTTTTAGCTTGAACGTTATTTCTGTATCTGTATCATCTCCGTTTCCTTTCCTAATCAGCGTTCGGAGAGAACATTTTTTCCCTCCATGCAGCTATTACATAGTCAAAAACAGACTTCCTGTCATTTTCATTTTCTTGCCCTGAAATCGATCAATGAAATGATCTGCTTTATTTTAGCGCACCGGTATCGTTTCTTCGCTAGGCAGGCGCACTCTTATGCAGGGAATTTTATAAATCATAATCATGTTTTCATATCATCTCTCCACACCTCTGGATATTTACCGAAGTAATTCAAGTTGCATAGCATGCTCAAAGATAAAATAAACCACCTGGGAATCAACATGGCAGTCTTTTCCCGGTTTAACCACGTCTCTTCAGCAGCTGCATAAGTATCACCTGGGACATATCTGATGCAGTAGATATTTAAATATTCTCCTTGTATTTTAATTATTTATTCATATTTACAGGATAGGAGAAATATGGTAGTTGCACATTAACTATACCAAATTTTTTCACGGGAATGTTATGAAATTTTGAAATAGTTGAGTTAATGGTTTATAAAAAAAAAAAACGCACACAGCTTGCATTTCAATCACTCACACAAATGTGCGATCCAAGTTTGCTCACACTGCGAGGTCCAACAGAAGCTGGTGCTCTGGCTCATGGAGGACATCGCAGGGAGATGGAGAGCCCAGATTGCCTGTAGGTGCAGCTGAAATCATCTCAACGCCGCGTAATGAGTGATCTCTGTCTTCTGTGACATGAAAGCTGATTATGATTATTATTATTATGTGATGGCTCTCTGTATTGTCTTTGTAACGGTAGCCCTGGACTCTCTGTCCAGCACAGGGAATAAAGCAACAAACAAAAGCAACAAAGGATGAAAACTTGAACATGGGCGTGCAGAGCTCTTCCGACATACAGAAAGAAACATGGCCGTCATGCGTAGAGGAGAAACACATATAATGGTGCATCTTTAAAATGGAGCGTGGCTCTCTGACTGAATCCCAAATGAGCCCCCCCCCCCCGCCCATCCAGTGTTTGTGACAGATTACTGTCTGAGGCAGGCCTGTGTTGCCTGCAGCCCCCTCAAAAGCAGCGGGATTGGGGCTCTGTTCGCAGTAATGAGGAGCAAATGGCCTTGGCGGGCGAGCCGCTGGGGGACAAACGGATTCGCAACTCTCAAAGGGAGCATCACTCCGTATTCACATACAGAGCGCCACATACGCACATAAAGGACTTTAATCGTCTTCTTTGAAATATTACTTTTTTTTTTACTTGCTTCTTATACTTTGATGAGCCTTCAAGTCTTACTGACAAGTCAACTGCAGAGGTTACAGCACAAAGTATGTCTGGTTTGTGTAGAAGTGCATAGACAGCAGGAAATTACATTCATTTTCTCTTAGACCTTCTCTCTTCTCGCTTACTCTGTGACACACTCCACAGAACTTTTCAAAAGTGTTTTAATGCACTTAATTTATAGTCAGCATACTGTGGTCCTCAAGTGATGGAAATTATTAGCACCAAAAGCAAACATTAGCATTTTTACCCTGCCAAACTGAACTCTCATTTCTGATTGGCTGTCATTACTTTTTGACACCAGGTCGGCTATGAAGCCAAGATGTTTATTCACTATTTCCAAATTATCACCATGTATGAATAATCTTCTGATTGTTATCTACTACCAGAGCCATACCTTCATCTTCATCTCTGGCTGCTACAACGAGTAACTATAGCAACATAAAAAAATAGTTTGTATATGTTTATCCAGTCTGTAAATATTAACACATTAAATTCACTAATTTAGCATTACCAAACTGGTTGTCACAGCACTTCAGAAAACCAGCAAATCTACCGCAGTGAGTTCACAATCCAAATGATAAAGTTTAAGGTGACCTTTGGCTATGGGGGCATTACCATTGGTCAGCACAGACTGGAACCACGCCCACCTGTCTTCCACTCTCACTACAGAATTGACGTCCGTCATAAAGAAACTTTAGCCAATTAAAACAATTTTTTTTTCTTAAAGTTCAACTGTAAACTGTTGAACAGTAGACTCTTTTCATTTGTATAGAAATAAGAATATCCTTCAGACTTTGTTCAGCCAACTTCATACAATGACATCTCATTCTATATATGAGCACTTTAAAGACTCTCAGCTGATAATACGTTGGTGAACTGATGGGTGTCACACAGGGGAAAAAATGGCGAGAAATGAAGCAACTTTTAATTTACAGTATGGTTCCATTATTCTCCCTCATCAGACATTCAGTCAGCACCGATCTGAAGCCCATACAGAGGAATGGATTCTCATATCCGGTGACAGTTCACTGTGTCTCCTGTTTGACATGCTCGTTATTCAGATAGATAAATAAATGGGTGCTCTCCTGAACATTAAAATCACCACAGTCAGAACCATTTGTCACACTGATGGAGCACCACACGGTTGGAGGAACATACATCTACCTGTTACCCTTTAAAATATTCCTCTAACAGCAGAGATGCCAGCATTCCACTTTAGAACAATACATTCTGAATTCATACACAGACATTGAAGATGTTTCTGTACCATTGTCCCTTCTTTTTGTCCCCAGATCAGTTGTGTTGCATTGTCAGTGCTTTTGACCTGCAGACCTGTGATTATTGTGATTTCTTTTGGCATTAAATAATGATACACTGTCTGGGAGATACAGGCCTGCAGGGTGAGAGGGTACGGTTCACCCCTGGGTCAGTTTTAAAGAGGAATAATGACAGAGTATTCAGTGACATGACTGTGACATGACTGTGACATAACGCAAAAGCTGATGGAAATCTAACTTTAGGTCATCTTGTCACTATCTGTACAAGGGAACCAGGATATAATATCATTTATTAATTTATTAATATCAAATATTGTTTCAATCACACTTGAAAGTATACTGACTACCCCCAAATTAAAAACAATATAAATAATAGACATTGTTCACAGACCACATTTTGGGCCATGGAAAGATACATAACAGCTGCCAGAAGTACTTGTTTTTTTAGACCAGTGAAAACAATGAACAGGCAAAAATTGAACAATGTGTAAGTTGTTTAGGAGGCTGTTTTTTCCTCTCAGTGCATCGGCTGCGTGATGAAAGAGGGCAGTTAATGCTGAAATTAGACTAATTTGGACCAATTATTTTCACTGAGTCCCAGCCGTCAAGCTGAATGTCGGCGCAGCGTTAATTACTTAGACAATACTGTGAGTCTCATGAAAGCCAGGAAAGCTAGCACAGGTATTTCTACATCACTGGAGTCCTGTACTGCATTATGCTGGTGTAGTTAGCCTGTGTGTCCAGGTAGTATTTCTTTAATGAGCTCCACCTCTCTGTCAGTCCCAGCTTCTGTGTGCCAGGGCTGTTGCTTTTTAACATGGATAGCACTGACTTTGTTATCCACTGGAAAAAAAATAAATATTTGCACAATATTTTTTTATGATATTATGACAAAAACTTTACTTGAAATGCAACAAAATATCATATTACTGCTTTAAGAATCCACTGTACTGCGGCGTGCAGAATCAGACGGCAGAACCATGGAAACTGTCTCAACTCCCGATGCTGATTCACAAAATGTCAGATCTTTGATCTGAACGATCCATCAAGTCCATCTGTGCGGGCGACAGATTCAGCCTCCTGATGCAAAAGGGTCTGGCTGGGATTCAATCAGAATTTGACCTTAACTTTCAACATCTGGTCTGCTGAGGTAATTTTCATGACAACTGAATTTGCCAGACTGTGTCGGTGAAGATAAACATGAACACTTGTGTTTATACGTCAGCCAAAGTTAAGGACAAAATCTGAACCTCAGCCTGATTCTTTGAAGACTTTACCAACAGTAACTATAAAGGTGACATCAAACACGAAAATAAAAGCAACAGATTGTTTAAACCACTTCCTGATATCACAATACTTATCCACCAGCCTGTCTCTTTCTCAGCCGATCTGCTTGCAGATATCCTCGATGTGTTTGTATCCATTTTAGATCCTCTGCGCCTCTACTTGTTTAATCCAGTCTCTTAAAATCCTTGGTAACTTTCTCCATCTTTCCCCTCCCATCATGAATAACGGAGACACTCATTCATTTGGGACATTCATATAATATTGTTAAATATATCAAGGTTGCAGGAAGGTTCAGAGAGAGAGAGAGAGTGAGAGTTAGAGAGAGAGTGACTGAGTGAGTATGTCAACACCATGGCGAGACGCACGCTCCCTGCAGCTCATTAAAAATGCAGGGGGATATTTCCTGGATGGAGAGGCCCTCAGGGATGGAGCTCTGGGCAGGGCACGCTTGCTCACAGGTAATTTCCTGTCCAAACTGGAGCACACTATTTCAGGGTCTGGACAGGATTTATAATGTAAAATTCAAGGACTTTTCAAGTAAAACGTTCAAGTTTTTCAGTGTCCTCATTTGTGATTGAATAATGTGAGAAAACTGGCTTCTGGACCAATTTAAGGCCTAACCTCGATAAACTTCCTCATTTTACCCAAATACTCACAAAATAGAGGCAGTAGGTAATGAGCTAAACCTCAGACCACTTCCTGGAAAAACAAAGCTCCTTCACTTGCTCAGTTACTTCACGAAAAGGACAGCTATGTCAAATCAGTAGCATCTGCTCAAAATGTACTGAATTACTCTTTATGTAACACCGTTCAAACAGCAGGATGTAATATATAGCTAAAACATAAGAATAAGTTAAGCTGGCCTTTAAATTACAGCTGTAGCGAGCAAGTTTGATGCAGAGTTCATACAGGTGTGCAGGAAACTATTTATTTTGGGATGGGCCCATGGGCTGGCATGTGAGTTTTAATGTAAGGGGTTTATTGACTTCTTTGTGCATTAGCAATCTGTACCGAACACTGAAGCTACATGTTATACAGAGATAACTACTGTGGACCATGTACAAAGGACAGAGTACCATTACAGAGACCCATTATATTTTTTATTTGTTTGAATTAAATTCCAAGTCTTAAATGGCTACATGTCCTTTTCATGTCTTTTAACACTTTCTTTATATTGTTATGTATGTTTGTTATGTATTGGTCATGTCTTGGATGTTTTTTTTTGATGTGCCTTTTCTGATGTAATGTTTAATGTGGACCCCAGCATGAGCAGTTGTTACCTTGGTAGCAGCAAATGCAGATATGAATAAATGAATAAACATGCTTGGCTGTAATTTCCCCTGCATGTTTGGCGAGGCCAGATAACTGTAGTCATTCAGCACATGCGTGCTGAAATCCCACCCACCCCAGGTTAAAGCATGCCTGATGCTAATGGCTTCTGTGAGCTTCTTACAAACCCAATGTGGATATCTGCCCTCCCATGCCTACAGCCGATGGGAAAATCACCATGCAATAAGGTGATGTATAAAAAAATATGTTTTCTGCAGGAGAGCTGTGGAAAAGAAAACAATAGAAAAGACTTGAGAAGCAAGTCAAAAATACACAGCAGACAGTCGGAAGCTGTCTACTGTCTACAGAAATGTGTTTAGCAGTGGCAAGAGAATGGATGTTTATTCAATCTGTATGCACACAGCTACCACTATAAACAACAGAAGCGAGTTAAGCAGAGTGACATAGTTTTGGCAGCTTGATAGAAATTCTGTTGTTTTTTTTTTTCCCACATTTGGTGCTGTTTTCTGAGCGAGAGCTGTGGAGAGTGAATTCTGTCCTGATGGGATAGAGTCAGAGAACAGTGACCAGGCCGGCATATGGGACTGAGATGGGCTGTACATCACATGACTATCTACTCTCAAAACTCATCTGGTTTGTCATCTCTGATTCCCCATATACGGCAGTAACTCAGCTGTGATGCGTGTCATGCCTGCTTGTCATGTCTGATAGTGTTTGTGTACTAGGATTTAGTCATTTTATTTGTCTGTGTCAAAAAGAAGGGAGAATTCAGTTTAGATTAGATGGAGTCAGACGAGTAAATAAGAATCAAGCAGAAAATTGGATGAAGGAGACATCAGTCCAAACCGAACATGTCACAGAAGGGAAGGAGTCACATAGCAACAACAGGGGAATGTGTTATTAATTTAAAAATTCAGCAATAAGCATTGATTTGTGCACAAGCTTAGCAACGCCACATGCCTGTGCACTTTGCATACCTTGAAAACCAGACTTCCAGAAATTCACTTTTCATCCCTTTTATTTCTTGTCTCTGGTGAATTTTAATCAAGCTTTTCATTCCAATATTTAAACCAAGCCCTCATTCATGTGCCTTCAAGGACGGATCAAGAATGAATCTTTTTCAAAACTGACCGATTTAAGGGGCTCAAGGCTCTGGATAGCTTTATCAGTAAGGTTTGCGGAGTTGCGTGCATGCCATTTCTTTGGGTCTCCCTTGAATATGTACAAAAAAATTCAAGCAAAACTGAGGGTTCTGGCCTTGGGTCAAAGTTTGACGAATACGCCAAACAATGCCTCATGACAAACCAAAACGGGCAGGGACACTCTCCGGTTCCCGACGGTCACATTAAGAGATGAGGCTGAGTGTGACATGCCGGGTGACTTCTATCCCATAATGATCAGCAGAGGCGTAACTAAGCACTCTGAGTCATGGGTCCTGCTGTCATACACACAGCGGGGCCCACAGATGGAGCTGCCCGGCCCCCTCCACGTCCCCCACCCACCCACAGTGGATTTAGTCACACAGAGTCTCTCACCTGCCACTCCTGACAGGGACACCGGCACACGTCACCTGTTTGAGCTAATGCATGCGGAAACACTGATCCACACAAACATCCGTGGCTTTTAAATTGCTTTTAGCAGTGAAACCCTGAAACTAGGAGAAACTGATTTTTTTTCCCAAAGGGTAAAAAGGCTGTAATCAACATCAGGTTATTTGGTCTGTACTCAACTTCTTTAAACATCGATCAACAAGTATATCTGATAAATGTATCTGTAAATAAAAATTTCAGGTCCTGGCACTGTATTTACATATTAATACACCTTACATTCTTCCTCTGGTATTTTTTGCTGTTGCTGATATTGAAGGTTCTCGGTGCCAACTTCAGTCCTTTTTGTTTTTTTGTCATAACCTGGACCATATTAGGATATAGGATAATGGGGGTTTCGGGTCTCAGATGATCACACTGATCAAAGGGAAAATTGTGATCGTCTATGAATGGTGGTCAGGTGATAACCTTCTGCCAGGTGTCACTTCAGAATTCTCTTGTGACCTGTGACTGGGTGTGATGGGGTACGGCCAGGGGTCTGATGAATGAGCTGAGTGTGAGATGAAGCAGCACCTCAACACTTCATTTTATTATCTGTCAAAGCAAGAAAAACAGCCAGAGCACCACATGATGCTAATGTACATGCTATAGATCTGCTCCTCTTTACAAAATATATACAATAAATACATTCAGCATATAGTATGGATTCCTATCTAATATTGCCACCTCTGGCTCTTCACTTCTGTGTAGGAGTTTTGGCGCTGCTGCCCCTGACGTATGCTCTTTGGGCTGTCAGTGTCTTTGGAGTCTGCTGAACACCTGTACTCTAACGCAATATAGAATGAGATGTCTGAAAAGAATAATTAATGAAACACTCCAGTTCTAAAAGAGAAATCTAAAGTAAATTCAGAAGTCTCCTAGCTTGAAATGTATTATATTTCCAACTGCTTTCCAGGCAATATCAGATGAGTGAGTGAACACGTTGGACAAGTGCAATGTCTAGACTGAGAGGCAGGAGTTAATATATATACGCCAATAGCACTGCAGCTGGTATGGGGTATCAGTGGACTGCAAAGGGGTACCAGACATTTTAGAAAAAATTAATGTAATACCGAGGATATGTTTCCTTTATTGGATGTATCACTTTAATTACAGAGAATAGCAATGTCTGTATTCATCAAGCCCAGAAATCTCCATTGCAAATGTACATCTCTATGGAGACATCCTGCTGGTTATTGCTAAAGCGTGAACTCTCACTCTTTGTCACTGTCTTCCTCTCTTACCTGCTGCTTTTGTCATAATTGCTTTCAGGCGTGTCATGAGACCCGAGCCCCCAGAGAAATCTGAAGAGAGAGATTCTGGGCTCCTTTCCAAGTGACATTATCTCCGTTTCGGAGCCTTTGTCATCGCAGTCCTCCTTGATTATCGCCGTGGAAACCCGCCACTGTGTGATTGGAGCAAATCAAATGGAATCAGACGTAGCCTCATCCGCTCGTGTGTATGTTTAAAAATGATCAGCGACTTCTCTGACAGAGCGGGGGACCCAGGTGTGAGAAAGGGAATTATTAGCCCTGCTTCTATGGGAAAACATTCAGAGGGTCACTGGAGATCCAGACATGGGATAGAAGCAAGAATGGAGTTATGTGAATAAAGAACAGGAGACACATGGCCAGAAAACCTGTTCAGGCTTTCAAGTCAAAATCAAACCTCTGACATACCCCATAAAGCTGAATAATGTTGCAATGCACTGCAATGTTCTGCTAATCCACTGTTTTCAGACAAACACTGGAATATTTCACCTAGTTATGCTAATGTACGAGGACAAATTATACATCAGAAACTTAGCTGGAGCGGTGAACTGTTTTAATGATGAAATCACATTCTAATAGACTCCACACATATACGAATATAATAAGCGAAAATACTGTACATCCTTAAAATAGATTAATATCTGAAGGGTTTTTTCATGAAACATGAAATATTTCACTGGCATTTTGACTGGCAGAGGGTGTAGACTGTATTTATAGATTTATGAATAATGCAAACATTGTTGAAGTTTAAAATGCGGTACAATTGTTTGACTAATACGATAATTATAACAACAAACACCATCACTTCAGACAGATGGTGCAGTTCTCAAACACTTTAATGTACAAACTGACATTTACATAAATATACATATAATACCGTCTTTTATCATCTGTCATTGTCCACAACTTTGAACTTCTTAAAGTTTGTTTTATGTGATGCTTGAAAAGCTTTGAAACTGAAACCAGTTGAGCTCTTATTATATCAGCATAGGAATGATTCAGTGATACTTTTATAAAAACTTTGATCATAAAAGGACATTAATGAATATTCTTATCATGACCTTATTCTCCTCTGTGTATAAAGATCACTTTAATTTCCTACTAAAATAATTATCTCAGTACCCAAAATACCTCAGTATTGAGCTTCTACTGTGGTTATTCATTTTAATATAGTTTATCTTTATTTTACATGCTTTCTTTGGCTGGGAAACGAAGGAAGCGGAAAGATTCGGTGTGATGTGTTCCTGGGCTGATGTGAATCAGACAGCATCGCTCACACAGCCTGGCACAGCCAGCCCTGCCCCTCTCTCACAACGGGCTCATACTGCCGAAAGCCCCCGCCTTAATGGGGTCATTCCAGATTCCATTCACACAAATCTACATTAACGTAACAATGCAAGAAATGGCTGGAAAAGAACAGACTCAGATATCAAATGCTATCTATAAAGAGACCGGAGTCATGAAAAGCTTGCAATGAATGATCAAGAGCTTAATTTAGTAATTTATGTGAACATTTATGATTTTGCAAACAAAAAAATAAAATTTCTTAGGCAAATGAGTAGCTGTCATATACACAAGCGCTTGTTTCTGATGTTGTGGTGTCGACAAGACTGACGCTCATTGACATTCGCTAAAATGTATGGGTCTGAAACCCTGTTTGTGATTTGTGTAACACACGTGGCTACATTCTGATTCATAAACCCAGAGAGACCGTCATCTACGCTCCCTAAAGACAGAAATCTAACAAGCTTTTCAATCAATGGTGTCACCAAGAAAATATAATCGCTTAATGATATGCTTCAGCTGATATTTATATTGATCATATTGTGGGACAAATTACAGTACACATGAATACAAGAAACACACTTTTATAATTCATTTTTGAACAATTCCAGCTATTTTTGGTGCTGTAAGTGCTGTTTTAGTATAATTCATAACATATAATTAATAATAATTAAAAATAATCATTCATTTTATAGCATTCCTTCACTAGACATGAGTTTGAAACTGTACTGAAACATTACAGTCACTCTGATAGTCTCAGTACCACACATTATCAGTGAAGGTAATATGTTCCTATATGTGGCAGTTGTTTCTATATGACGAAGAGGAGGGACTGTGCAGTGTATTGGCTAAAGTGGGGGGGAAACTGCCTGGGGGCAAAATATCTCCTTCTGCGGCATAGAATTAGCCCTTGCCAGGCTTATTACCCTTTAATAATGAGAAGTGGGTCAAAAGGCAATCCCATATGGACCCGTTTTCCCCCCACTGCTAAGACAGCGACTCCGGGCTCTCAGCTGCGAGTGTTTGTATGTTCTTAAGAGCCTGCAGATCGCAGCGGGATGGGATGGGGTTCACAGCAATGTCAGGAAGCAGCACAATGGCACTTAAATGACAGCTGGAAGGCCACGTTTGTCATGACCGTTCCAAGTACATCTGCGCTAACAGTCGTTTCCTCCTTTAGTTTGTGGTTCTCGGAGAAACCGCAGGGCGCACATTTTCACCTTTGGAATATCCAGTGTGGTGATAGCTCTGTGGGTGAACTGTAATGTTCAATGTTTTTATTTTGAAAGTTTTCCTTTCATTTAATCCCTTCCCTGAAGCAGCAGTGTTAAAATTATCAGTTTGCACATCATTACATTGTAAAAGGAAATTATATTCCATACTGAGCTAATGCATTGCAATCTCATAGTCATGGTATATGATATCAGGAATGCAATATTCTATATTGAAATTAAAACCGAAGAGTCACAGGTTCACTGTTAAGGACTTACTCCAGACAGAAAGAATGGTTCTGATGTGTTATCAGATGGATTAAGTATTAATTTTCAAAAACAGCAGAACCTCTCAGATATGAACACCTGATGGTCTGTAACTCTGAAAGTGACATCAAAATACAATACAAAGAATATGAATCCTTTATTGATTTACTGAAAACGGCCCCAGGACAAGCCGGCAGGTGCTGTTGTTTTTCTGAAATCATGCCGTGCAAAACATAGCTTTTCAATTGACCTCTTCGGTCACGTATCACGGTGCGAGAGGTCTGTTTCAGACTCTTATAACCAATGAGAAGAGTGATTTATTTAACTTCCCTTTTTGCATTGGTGATAATAAAGATAATTATAAAGCAGATATTGGCACTTCATCCTCATTCATACACATATATCCTTCCCTCCCTAGCTCCCTTACTTTGCCATAGTTTCACTTGTAGCGAAATTTGCTGGCTTAGGAATGTTGTTGATATTACTTACTATTAAGGTTTTTCATTTTGATTCTTCAACAGGTCATCGACAGGGTTTAGTCCATACTAACCCTTCTGGCACTTGAGACTTTTACCCCCATCTCCACCTCCAACCCCCTCTCCACTTTAACACCCTCGTCCCGAAAAAAATGCTCTTATAAGTCACCCTGGATAAGAGCGTCTGTTAAATGCTTATAATGTAATGAGAGGTTGAATTTGCATTCACATGACAGCAGACAAACAAGAGAAACAACTAACCGAGTCACATGACCATAACCACGCATTTTTAACAACAAAACCCACCCCGCTCCAGAAGTGAGAGTGCCGAGGAGGACCCTGGGGCAGGGCTGTATGATGACCACACAATTCTGTGACCCAGTTTTAGTCTCTGTCACATGATAATGGCATTTCACGGCTCCCATTTTAAAGGCTACGGTGCATTTCACCATGGTCTGATACCTCTACACTCTGTATTTTGTCTCACACACTCGTCCCATTCGTATCTGGGGTTTCCCCGTTGGAAAACAATTGCCGTTCATTCACTGTCATAAGAATTTCTGGGCTCTGATAGGATGATGTCCAACATTTATACAATTTCCACTTCTCATATATTACATAAATCTTACTCAGGACATTGCTGTGGCGTTTTTGTCACTTGTTTCGCAGATCTTCCCTGACAAGAATATCGTATCGGTGACCTGCTGAAATGAATTTGCCAGATATAAGGCATGACAAGATTGGAGGTAGGAGCTGATATGGAGCTTCCACTTTTAATGGAAGGCACACCATCAAAATAACACCAGCGCGACATTTTATATTCACACTGGATGCTAACACAGCTCATAAGCATATTTCATCTGATGTTTTAATGTGATATTTCACTCTCCTAACACCAGTTACTGTACATAAGATTGATTACGTTTCCCGGTGGGGACATAATTATATTAGCTCCAGAATCAACAACTTCCGCAGGTAATTAAAATGCAAAGGTGGTGCATTTTAATAAAGCAATATGAATTCAATTCATTCATTATGACCAGGGGGAGTGCTGTAACTACCCTAGACGCATAAAATTGAAAATGAATGACCTTGTGCATATGTTGTCTCTCATGTTACTTTTATTCTCTTTTTACCAGGATCTTTCACTCATGGAATATGTTTGTGCAAGATAAGAACATTGCAGTTTCAGATGGGACACTCAGACAGTCATTTTAATAGCCATATGCTCTATGCATTGGCGTGTCTCCACAAGCAGCGCTTAAATGAGGCTATGGGCAGGTCTCTATGCAAATGAAACACTTAAAAGGTTTGGCACCAAGCCATTTACAGGGACTGGGAATATATGCATAGCAAAAATATTAATATACAGCAGTCGTATATTATTCGTCATAGTTTGAATAATAGAGTGTTATTATGTATATGACTGAGAGAACACAGGCACTGTTACGATCCGCTCATGTCACATGATAAGCAGTGCTGCGGCCGAAGTGCAAAGTCTGAAATCCATTAATCTGTCATTTTCCCGCCGTGTGCAGGGCCGGTGAATTATGCAAACTTTTCAGCCAGCAGAATGCTGATGAACCAGCTGCAATTGACCAATTTCTTATGGATACATCAAATATAAATTATGTTCAGAAAATTGTGGCAGAAAAGCTTTCTTGAAAATCCAATAAACCTGACAAACATAATACTAAACCAACAACACGTACAGGACCCCTATAGTTCAGTTTAGTCATTCTGGGGAACGTCAAAATTGATGAATGCAAAATGAACAACTGAATTTTTGGCAAGACATAGACTATTGTACATGGAAATGTGTTTTAGTGTCGGCCAATCTGCGCTCTGATTCCAGTTGTTGGCACGTCTTCCCATTTTTCTGGTAGAATAAGTCTTCAGCCTACCTACTCCGCTAATCTGTCACTGAACGCCCTCGTGAAGGGGAGGTGAATGGGGTATTAACCCACTCAGTGTGCGTTATTAAGACACAAGGTCCCTTAGCAATCAGCCTGTCACCTCTACACACCAGTAAAATGTTTCTCTTACACAAAAGACTTTTCTGGAGACGGCACGCACATCGTATTCATCCTGTCAGCTGCTTTGTGCAAGCACCATAGACACGTAACAAAGATACTACAACAGGCATAAGCCGTAGTAGTAACCAAGGTCTTTTTAAGATGCATCTAATTTTCTCCATTTTCACGATTCTCAGTCTGTATGATTCTACTCTGGACTTCTCACCTCTCTCACAGTGTAAGTATTGCTCTATCATTTGACTGAAGTTGGTATGTTTCCAGTTGTTTTTTATTGTAATGAACATTTTCTCGGGAACCCCACTCTGTCTCAGGGTTAGATTACAGCATACTTCTCCAGGACATCATATGTGTGCAGGTTATCTGTGCGGCTATAGGAATCTCTTTCCTGCAGCCTCGCTGGCTCTGTGATCTTCTAGGTATGCCTTGCTGTCCTATCTTTGTGGGGGCATCGTCGTTGTCGGCGCTCTGGATCACGGCGTATCCCATTGGAGCGAAGGCCCGGTGAGGTCCACTCAGGGGGCACCCCCTGGCTGGCGTTTGTGTGGCTGTCGCACGGGCCGTGATTCTGGCTGGCGTTGGCTTATCCAGCCGAACCCTGCCACCGGCGCTGCTTGTTCCTGCCCCGCGCTGAACGATCTGGCCCAGGCCGGCCTGGCTCCCGTCCCGTGGCCTCCACCGGGGGGGGGTTGGTGTCACAGGACAGAGAGCGCAGAGCGTTTCTTTGGCACATCTGCTCCTTCGATCAGCCGCCTGTGCCAGGGCAGCGAAAGGAGGCTGTGTCTTTCAGGCTATTTTAACGTCGTCTCAGAGGCTCGTGTTGAACAGGCCTCTGCTCCTGGAAATGAACAGGGGACCGCGGCTGGACGGCCTGCGCGCGCCGTACGCTCTGAGACATTCCGGTTTTTGTCCTGCAGCTCGTCCCTGATGGCTGCTGCGCCTCTGTTTTTCTGGGTCACAGAGTGATATGTGGGTCACATGTCTCTCATCCTGTACCCAGAGCCCCCCCCCGCCCGCACCCCTCCATTTTCAGCTGCACCCTGAAATTAAAGCAGTGCTCAATGTAGCTATTCCTCACAACTATCCCTCATGAAATACTGTGCTGCCAAACAAATAAATACATAACAAAAGAAATCACTAAAAATAAACATAAGCGGAATCAATACATTAAATAGATTAGGGAAACTTAATGTGTTTTATATCAGCCATATGTTTTTTCGCCTGGTTCGCTGCCAGCACATAGCTGGGGGCCAGTTATGAGCTGAAATACACTGATGCATTAATTTTAAATGAAATGCCTGCCACACAGATCCATTATTTGAGTTTATGAACACTGACGTGATTACACTTCTGTGCTCAAACTTTGGAAGCTGGTCTCCAGTCTACTAATTAGCCATGCATTATTCTGCCTAATTTGTAAACTCTTTTCATTCATGTTTTTGCGCTCACCTTTGGAACAGTGCTCAAGACGATGTGTGCCGATTTGTCCCCCCCGTTTTCCCCTGGAGTGAATTTGTGTGGCAGTATCTGCAGGTGGTAATTATGTTGGGTATTTCTGGCAAAACGCTGTAAACCATTATGAGTCAGTGCTTTCTATGAGCCATGCTAAAATAAATGTTTGTGTATTTCGCTCACAACTTCTGGATGTGTTGGCAAACAGCCACAGCTTTTGCTGTATATCACTGTGTGAGTGTGTGTATGAGTGTGTGTCGTATTTCATTTTTATGAACATGATATATTATGCTTTCATTTCATTTTTATTAAAATGAATAGGAAATATTAAATGTTGATGTATAATATTAAGCTATTCATCAAAAACATGAAAGGCTATCTTTTCTTTTCAATAGAGTCCCTGACAATACCTCAGTAATGGAAGTAATGCTGCCCTCTGGGTCAGACATTTGAATAAGTGGATTCAAAAGGCTTTCAATTGCACTAGGCTGGAGGGACACAGAGAAGATAAGAGTGTTTGTAACTACAGATTGACAAGTCACCAGCTGTCTTCAAAAATGGCAAGATCCCAAATCCCCCTCAAACTGAAATGAAGGGATTAGTAATTACCTTCTATTCACATTCAGTCCTTTTCAGCAACCTCTGCACAGGTAAGGGTGTCTGTGTTGTTGCTGTTAGTCACTGCCAAAGCATAGGAATTTGACTTATTTCAAAATAAATGTTAGGATCAATCCAATCTGGAAATTTGATTTTTTTTGCCTCTTGTGTGTGCCAGTCAATAAAAAATACAATCTGCCTTTAAATGTAATATCATTAATGGTCACCAATTTAATACTGTTTTTGGTAATACATTGTTTATAACAGCCTTCAATACTGTGTTATAAGCACTTAATAAAGCATAGTCACACATGGTATAACAAGTAACAAAAACAGTAATAAATGATTGTAAAAAAAAGACAAACTAGAGGTATGACATACTATGTACTGTCTACTATTATGATACAATTTGAGATAAGTCACAAAAAATGTCACAAAAATGTGATTTTCACTTTTGCTCTTTCTTAGAAAGATCAGTGATGATATCAGACAAAACCTCTGTGACTGGATGCTATTTGAAATGAGCATTACTTGTTTCTGTCTTACTTTTATTATATATGACAAGTCTACTGAGGACTCAAATCTCATTTCCAGTGGAGACCTAGAGAATCAAAAGTGGTAGGGATCGCAAGGAATTTAGTATAGTTTTACAGTTTTTATAGTGGGGATTTGACCTAGACATGAAGGCTAACACCACTACCACTTGCCATTTTGTTATGGGGTCTTTAATGCCCATGGTTACATTAGTCACAGTCAGCAAATCATCCATAAGACCACACCTCCCACAGCACAGTGTCCCCATTAATGTACACTGGATCTGTATTTGGGCGAGAGCGAAGAGCGCCCACTACTGGCCCAACATAATCTCACCTCTTGCAACTGCACCAGATTTCCCTGGAAGTCTCCCATGAAATCAATGACAAAGCCCTTGATTGAGGTTCGGCAATGTGACTATGTGACTTGTGCTATCCCAGAAGGTGGTAGCAAGCTTATTTGTATTTTGTGAGTGACAAGATTTTCCTGAAGTGTGGTTTGATAATTATTTACCATCAAATGTACACTCTAAAAGGATAATTACACTAGATCTAAAAGGATGATTTCAGCAGGAAGTGATGCATTTGCGGGGGATTTAAAAGGATGATTGTAGTAGGAAGTGATGCGTTTGCGGGGGATTTAAAAGGATGATTGTAGCAGGAAGTGATGCGTTTGCGGGGGATTTAAAAGGATGATTGTAGTAGGAAGTGATGCGTTTGCGGGGGATTTAAAAGGATGATTGTAGCAGGAAGTGATGCGTTTGCGGGGGATCTAAAAGGATGATTGTAGCAGGAAGTGATGCGTTTGTGGTGGGTCTGACAGGGTGATTAAGACTGGGAACACTGCCAGGGCTCAGCCGCCCCGTTAAGGTGAAACGCATTTTACAAGTAACGGAGATAAATCCCAGCATCCCCTGGGCCAGTAAAAAAATCTTAGTGATTGTGGTTACAGCAAACACCCCCCCTTATAACTTTATAATAATGAAAAAGGACAGCAGAGAACTGGAACGACAAAGAAAAATGAATCAGCGTGCGAGCAGCGAACACTCTATAATGCTCCTGCCAGCAGGTTATACATCACAGGGGAAAAAAATGATTCTGAAATACCCAAAGCAACAGGCCCTCTCAAACTCATGGCTACAAAACTAAAATGGATACAGTCACATACATAATTGTTAAAAAACAGTAGCCTAGGAAAATTCCTGGCAGCAAATTTATTTCTGAATTGCAACAAGGAGTGGTAACATGTGCCTTTTATGAAATGAGCCCCTAGCAGGAAAACCTGCTGACCTATAGGTTGGAGCCAGTGGCAGTCAAATGCCATTCAGTAATTCATTGGAGTGGTGACCATAGAGTATCTGGGACTTATTGATCTGGATCAATGACTGGATTGGCCAGAATCTACAATCAACACAGGCGGGAAGGCGGGGGGTTTCACATTATAGATGCAGTTTTTATAGTTGGTGTTCAGACTTTCACCTGTTTACTGGAGTATAAAACTAGCATTATTTTTTAACGGGTCATCATTTATACCCTTTTTTTTGAAAGGACAAAGTTGGCTTTTTTTGGGCAGGAGGTAACATGTTTTTAAAAACTCTGGTTCAGTTTAAGTGTTTCTCAAATCAAGTCCGCAGATAAAGAGGTAACCTTGAAAAGGTTGTGTCTCAAAATAATTGTGTTAGTTTCTTGGCTGCAGTCTTTGAAGGACATCCTTGGCCATTTTCGGCCAGAATACAGTTATATTATACATAATATGAAGTCCCCATTAGGATGAGGGTTTTTTTTTGTTATTTTATAGAGCTCTTCTTTAAACCTTTCAGCAGGGACAACTACAGAGTGAGACCCAGTGCCATGCAAGGCAGAGCCGAGTTTTACCCATAATGCACTATTCATACGCTGTCCTTCATCCTTACGGCAGTACAAATACAGCAGGAACATTCTGTTGGGAATGTTCAGCTTATGTTATGGTCATTTTTTTCTTTTCACTGGGACCAGAAGAGATCATTTAATACATTTATTTATGAGTGAGTAAAGGGGAAATTACACAAATGACCATCTGACAGGAATGAGTATTCATTTTTTTACCGTTTCCTCTGTCTCATCACCAGTCTATTAAACTTGTTTTTGTTTTCAAATTGTATGTAAATTCTGAGGGAAAACATGTAAAGCGGTGATTAGCAACCTCATTCACCGCATGAGGAAAACAAGCTGCTAATTCGCTCTAGTTTCGTCAAAACCCCTTTCAGTATTTTCTAACTCATTTACAAGATAAGTACTCAGCAAAAAAAAAAAAAAGTTCAAATGTTGGACCTCCAGCAAATGTACGTTGTTAGTGTGTTAATTTTCTGTGTGGCACAGTGAGATCCAGTGAAATATTTGGAAAGGAAGGGCAGCACACCCAAGGAGGTGGGTCTGTGAAACAGATGTTGCCACCAGGTTTTAATTGGCCAGTCCTCCTCTTCCCTTCTGTCCTCTGACTGTCTGGGCTATCGCTCCAACTGCAAATTACTCTGCTGGGCTGCTGCATTCCACTCCATTACCACCGAGGAAGAACCAGGCAAAAGTCACAGTGTCTTTGTTAAATATGACAAAGACTGTGACATCACAGTAAAGTAAAATGTTACATTTTAAACATATGGTACAGTGATAATATATGCAACTTTGGAAGGGAGCCACATCAACAATGATATAGACAGGTGCTTGTTCTAAGAAACAGGGAAGATCAAATTTAAATAAAGAATGCCTGGTATATTTATTTGGGTCTTGTTTTTTTCATATATATGTTTATATCATTTGCTCTAGCACAATGATCAGCAGTCATTTGAGAAATCTTGAAGTGTCATTCAATTACGTTACTAGCTAGAATTACCTATGACTACAATAAGCACAATAGAAATGAACCTTTGTTTAGCTATCTCTAAACTTGTCATAACGGGTTATTTCCCCACTTTATTTATATGACACATGTCTAGTTTGTTACTTCAAATGTCCAACTATCATTAAAATCAATAATAATGCATGAGTCATACCTAATCATCGGCTCTCCACCTGCCATGCGTTACAAATGGCCAGGTGTCTGATTTCAAGCTTAACTGAAATTGCATGGTAATGTCTCCTTCACCGTCATGCTAATGACAGATCAGGAAAAGGTACATTGGGGACAGTAGTGCCATCTATGACGCGTTTTCCACGCCCATCAGCTAAGGGTAACTTGACTGACTTTTTGTAGTATCATCTGCATCCTGGAAAAAGTCCATCCCAGTCTTGCCAAATCAGATTCCTGTAGACTCTGTACCGTGGTTTATACGGCTACGTAACTGCACATGTTGGCTCCATACCCAATGAAGGGATTTTATTTTGGAGCTTCTGTTTTTGTGCACTACCTGTAGGCCAGGATGCATATAAACAAC
Source organism: Albula goreensis (assembly GCA_022829145.1). Lineage (NCBI taxonomy): Eukaryota > Metazoa > Chordata > Actinopteri > Albuliformes > Albulidae > Albula > Albula goreensis. The sequence continues at coordinate 1,844,299 of CM040748.1, read as the reverse complement.
AAGACTAAATATGACTGTTTTTGGCAAAATACATAGTTGAAAACAAAACTGTAATGTAATGATACTAACACCAGTCAATCATCAGTAAAGACATATGGTGTGTTTGGAAAACATTATATCTCTGATCTGGCATGCTTGGGCATGAGCGCATGATCACACACACATACAGGCACACACACTTACACACACACACACACACACACACACACACAAGAAACACACACACACACACACACACACTCACTCACTCACTCACTCACTCACTCACTCACTCACTCACTCACTCACTCTCTCTCTCTCTCTCTCTCTCTCTCTCACTCACACTTACACACACACACACACACACACACACACACACACACACACACACACACACACACACACACACACACTAAAAATCATTCAGGAGTGATATACTGCTGTTGTTGCTGCTGTCATATTCAGTGCTCCCCTTCTCTGATGGTCTGAAATCAATGTTCGAATGTTGTCTGAATCCTTATCCAGCAACCAAAAAGCCAATGAGTCTATAACATGCTCCTGCTTTAGTCAGAATTTAGGTCACCACTGCCAGGTGGATGCAAATTTGGGCGTTTCTCCTAAAACAGGAGGATAAGCAACAAGCCATTTTAGAGGGGATTTCTGCATTTAAAAATCTTTTTAAAAAAAAATGTAAAATTTTTATACCACATTTTAGATTACAGTGGAAAAATGAAAATTTTTAGATGTTTAAGGATAAATTACAAAATTATAGGCAGGTTTAAGAAGCATGTCCTGACAACAGAGACAAATGCTGGGAGTCGGATTATCAGCAGCGTATCTGTCCGGGTTCCCACACTCTGACGCATTTTGGCCGGCCACCCGGCCCCTCCCAGGACAGGAACTCTGCCCGGCGGATACGGGCTGGCGGGGAGGGAGCATGAAGCCAGCCTGCCGCAGGCCGGGGCCCGGGAGGCGGAGCCGCCACAGGTGCTCTGCTGTGTATGTGTGCGTGTGTTTGTGTGTGTGTGTGTGTGTGTGTGTGTGTGTGTGGGGGGGGGGGAGCCCGAGTCACGGCACACACCTGTCTGAGGGGACCGTGGCCTCCACCAGGGCTGTCATACCCCTGAGGAGCTCCACCCACAGCCAGAAATACACCAAAAACCCCCCGATATAGCAAGGGCCTGGAGCCAACGTTTCCATTTGGGCAGAGTCCCACAATAAAGTCAGCATGTATCATTTACCACATTAAATATTATGACCATACACCTTTACAGATATAAAAGTGCACATGACAAGATTCCAAGGGATTTTTTTTAATGTTAATCTACAATACTGCCTTACTTTACGCACTTCCTTACTAATACAGTAGGAAAATACTGGAATAAGGTTGTCTCCAGCCATGTCTATTATAGTCTTATCAACAGGATGTACTTTTATTTCCTCCTGCATATTAACGATACATATTATACATTGGGAGTAAAATAATAACACCCTGAGTGATTCTTCATTCACGCGGGACTTTCATATTCACAGAAATGTTGCTAAAAATAGGAGGAACGGGACATCCAGGATGTGAAGACCTCTTCTTCCTCATGTCACAGTGAGGGTGAAGACCTCTCCTTCCTCATGTCACAGTGAGGGTGAAGACCTCCTCTTCCTCATGTCACAGTGAGGGTGAAGACCTCCTCTTCCTCATGTCACAGTGAGGGTGAAGACCTCCTCTTCCTCATGTCACGGTGAGGGTGAAGACCACCTCTTCCTCATGTCACAGTGAGGGTGAAGACCTCCTCTTCCTCATGTCACAGTGAGGGTGAAGACCTCTTCTTCCTCATGTCACAGTGAGGGTGAAGACCACCTCTTCCTCATGTCACAGTGAGGGTGAAGACCTCCTCTTCCTCATGTCACGGTGAGGGTGAAGACCACCTCTTCCTCATGTCACAGTGAGGGTGAAGACCTCCTCTTCCTCATGTCACGGTGAGGGTGAAGACCTCCTCTTCCTCATGTCACAGTGAGGGTGAAGACCTCTCCTTCCTCATGTCATGGTGTGGGTACAGACCTCTTCTTCCTCATGTCACAGTGAGGGTGAAGACCTCCTCTTCCTCATGTCAAGGTGAGGGTGAAGACCTCCTCTTCCTCAAGTCACAGTGAGGGTGAAGACCTCTCCTTCCTCATGTCACGGTGTGGGTGAAGACCTCCTCTTCCTCATATCACAGTGAGGGTGAAGACCTCCTCTTCCTCATGTCATGGTGTGGGTACAGACCTCTTCTTCCTCATGTCACAGTGAGGGTGAAGACCTCTCCTTCCTCATGTCACAGTGAGGGTGAAGACCTCCTCTTCCTCATGTCACAGTGAGGGTGAAGACCTCCTCTTCCTCATGTCACAGTGAGGGTGAAGACCTCCTCTTCCTCATGTCACAGTGAGGGTGAAGACCTCTCCTTCCTCATGTCACGGTGTGGGTGAAGCCCTCCTCTTCCTCATATCACAGTGAGGGTGAAGACCTCCTCTTCCTCATGTCATGGTGTGGGTACAGACCTCTTCTTCCTCATGTCACAGTGAGGGTGAAGACCTCCTCTTCCTCATGTCACAGTGAGGGTGAAGACCTCTCCTTCCTCATGTCACAGTGAGGGTGAAGACCTCTCTTTCCTTATGTCATGGTGTGGGTACAGACCTCTTCTTCCTCATGTCACAGTGAGGGTGAAGACCTCTCTTTCCTTATGTCATGGTGTGGGTACAGACCTCTTCTTCCTCATGTCACAGTGAGGGTGAAGACCTCTCTTTCCTTATGTCATGGTGTGGGTACAGACCTCTTCTTCCTCATGTCACAGTGAGGGTGAAGACCTCTCTTTCCTTATGTCATGGTGTGGGTACAGACCTCTTCTTCCTCATGTCACAGTGAGGGTGAAGACCTCCTCTTCCTCATGTCACGGTGTGGGTGAAAGGAAAGTAGCTTTCCGCAGTAAAGGCCGCACCAGGCACCGAGACAATGGCCAAAGCTGCTTACTGAGATTTGGCGAGCGTTTCGCGTGTTTGAGCAGACTGATCTCAGCCTATTTGCCGCCATTAAAGCGGACAAGCCCCTGCAACGTCCTGGGGAAACTCAGAGATGCTCCAGGAAATTTTACGCCTGACATTCGGTAATATCCACAGGGATTACACTACACAAATATATCATTTAATTTGTCCTGTCAGATAATGCATTTAGCATAATGCAGCTGCATTTAAAATATGGCACTCCGGTCATTATAATTAAGTTCATCCCAGCAGTAAAGCCATATGATTCCTGCTATTTGAATATGTGAGCGGTATAGAACTGTCTCCCCCCACCCCACTTCAAACCCCCATTTTCCCCACACCTCACACAGGTAATACGCGTAACCTTCCCCACACTTCACACAGGTAAAGCGCGTAACCTTCCCCACACCTCACACAGGTAAAGCACGTACCCTTCCCCACACATCACACAGGTAAAGCACGTACCCTTCCCCACACATCACACAGGTAAAGCACGTACCCTTCCCCACACTTCACACAGGTAAAGCGCGTAACCTTCCCCACACCTCACACAGGTAAAGCACGTACCCTTCCCCACACATCACACAGGTAAAGCATGTAACCTTCCCCACACTTCACACAGGTAAAGTGTGTAACCTTCTCCACACCTCACACAGGTAAAGCGTGTAACCTTCCCCACACATCACACAGGTAAAGTGTGTAACCTTCTCCACACCTCACACAGGTAAAGTGCATAACCTTCCTCACACTTCACACAGGTAAAGTGTGTAACCTTCTCCACACATCACACAGGTAAAGCGCATAACCTTCCCCATACCTCACACAGGTAAAGCGCGTGCCACATATGTAGGCATGCGGAGGTATGCAGCGGGAGGCATGCCAGGATGCAGGCGGAGGAGCCTGGCATGCGGAGGTATGCAGCGGAGGCATGCCAGGCTGCAGGCGGAGGAGCCTGGCATGCGGAGGTATGCAGCGGGAGGCATGCCAGGCTGCAGGCGAAGGAGCTCAGAGGGGCTTAGCAGCACCTGTCAGAGAACAGCACATTCACACGGGGAACGAACCCCCTGCACCTGCTGACATGCCACCCGCCCCGTAACCCCCCTGTACACCTGTCACCAGTCACAGAGCGGCTCTGACTGGGGCTGGGGCTGGGCTGATAATTACTCCAGGGGGGGTGAAGCAGAAATGTGTGTGGGGGGTGGATCTCTGATTAGAAGATCAGTTATTTTACACACTGAGCTGGAGCTCAATTCACATGTTAGAAATAAGAGGTTTGAGTGGGAGGGTAGGGTGGGGTGGGGGGGTTAGCGGATGATATGGAGTGGGGTGGGGGGGAATATATGGATCCCCATGACAACCTGTAATTAATCCCCAGGGTTTTGCATGGTACACGTTTTACAGTGACAGAAATACAGGCGAGGCAGAGGATGAAGAGTGGAAGCCTGCATGCGATTAGTGCTGTCTGTTTAACCCTGACATGTGACAGAACATGTGACAGAACACATCTGTTTTTATCAGCTAAGGTGGTGCGCACAGACATTCAGGTACTCTGCATATGGATGTGAGAGTTACATGGCTCCACAGAAATAAAAATTCTGTTCCAATAAGGGGTTTTGAGCTAGACATTAACACTTTAAATTACACAATTTTTTTCTACTGCTTCAGTTGAGGGCACAGGCTGCTGGGTAAAGTAGACAAGAAAATATTTTGAGTAATTTTTACATATTTTCTGGGAATCAAGAAATTGTCTTTGGGGCATGAGAGTATGGAGTTTGAAGATAAGAGAGATACCGTAAGACTTGCACCGTTTTTAAGTCAGCCAAAAATACTGAGAGAAGAGCAGGTTCAGCGGGTACATAATGAGAGCAACATGATCAATGTGTTGTTTAGATCACTAACATGAAACAAAGGAAACATAATATCAAGGGAAAGGCTATCTTAGCAAGAACATGTTCAGTTTCCTTTGGTTATAGCAGGCAACAGGTATTATTTTAGTGAGAAATTCCACTGGAATTATTACTTTCTTTTTTTTATAATCGGAGCTGATTATCGGCCAGCGCACGTCTGTTAATCAGCGATCCTGTGATGAAGTGTTGTCCTCATCAGCGTGCTACAGAACATCTGATAATCTCGATCTTTTTTAGTTTGCTCAAAATTCCAGGCCTTTCATTTACCTCTGAGTAGATGCTGCTTTAAATATGAGAGGAGGACAGTGAATGGAAATGCTGAATATATCTTTTAAAACATGGTGAAAATTTATGGTCAAAAGTATCTGAATATTGTAAAAAGTTGATGCTCATAGGTAGAAAAACACTATTGAATACTCCCTCACTTTGTCATTAAAGGTGTGAAATAAACATTGTGCCTGAATGAATCCTTTACGCCCCACACTGAAATCTTATACTAACATCCTTATACAGCAATTTGATGCTGTCTGTGTTGGAATGATGTACTGTACTGTACAGATCCTTAATCAAGTGACACGCTTCTCTCAGTGCGCCGTTTCCATCCCTGGCACATAATTTTCACATCGGCCCTGTGAAACCCAGATTATAAACTCCTAGCTCGCCTCCCACCCAGTCTGCGGTACACAAGAGCCCCTCCCACCTCAACCTGCACTTGCTGCGCTATACCTGCCGTGATTTCAAAGGCAGATCGATGTCAGATGTGTGCTGTAGCGCGAGGGCCTAATAAACAGCAGGTAATGGATTTGTGGGCCTTTCTGCTGGAAAGCACATTAAGGTAATTAGCTTGAGCAGGGACTGAGAGACGGGCCACTGAACAGAAGTGCCGGAGCATGAAGACTAGCGCATCTGGAATGGAAAGGGACACAGTGACAACGCAAAATCACCCATGTGACCGATTTCACACGCGTCCTCCGATAAGACAAGGTGACAGTTTGCCCCTTCGCCACTTCCTCACGCTACCTGCATTTTTCACCTTTACCTGCAAAATACGCAGGTAATATACTGTCAGTGTAACTTTGGGTAATTTATGCTCAAATACCTTTATTTCAATGTGCCTCTATGAATATCATTAGCAGTGTGTATAGGTCCCTCTGTGTGCTGTAACGCACAGCACTGTAAAACATTGTGATGTCCATCGGTCGGGCCGCCCCCATTCTGTGACACAATCATTGTTTGCCATCATTCTTTCCCCAGGATGAATAAATCCACAGCCTGGGCGTTCACAGTGTGGGCTGTTTATTTTTAACTTTTTATTTATTTCAAAAAGTTTTTTGTTCTTGTTTTTTTTTTGTAATTGGTGGGTTTTTTTTTCCATTGGCAGTGACTGCACGGCTGTAACAGCTGATGAAAATATCAGCGATCTCCAGAGAGATCATCACATTTAAAACTCTCCCCCTCTCATTTCCCTCGGGGTGATGGAGAGAGGGAGGCAGACGAAGGGAAGGCAGACATTAACACTAAAAATAACAGTACTGTATAACAACCAACACTAACAAAAAGAGCCAGCCGACAGTCACGTCTCAGTCACATATTACATATAAATGTTGCATGTAATGATTACCATTGCAAGCACTCCTCCTCCCAAAGGCAAACCATCAATGAAACCATCTTTCTGTAATTGCCTTTTGACCGTACAATAATGATAGTGTAAAACGTATGACAAATACGCAAGCAGTGGCTGAGATCATTACTGAACACATGAACCAGAGTATGTGGAGATTCTCCACAAGGAGGTTTTTTCACAGAGTGCACCATGAGCTGACTGAATGACCTGTGGCACCAGAGTGCCCTGCCGTGTCTCTGTGAATGAATGACCTGTGGCACCAGAATGCCCTGCCGCGTCTCTGTGAATGAATGACCTGTAGCACCAGAATGCCCTGCTGCGTCTCTGTGAATGAATGACCTGTGGCACCAGAATGCCCTGCCACGTCTCTGTGAATGAATGACCTGTGGCACCAGAATGCCCTGCTGCGTCTCTGTGAATGAATGACCTGTGGCACCAGAATGCCCTGCCGCGTCTCTGTGAATGAATGACCTGTGGCACCAGAATGCCCTGCCGCGTCTCTGTGAATGAATGACCTGTGGAATGCCCTGGAAGGTTAGAATGCCCTGCCTCGTCTCTGTTAACACACACCATGACTCAGGAATTTGTGTCTCTCGTTACTACATTTCGCAAAGCAAAGGGAATAGTAAAGAAAGAAAAACCTTTATGGTGTTATTTCAGCACCACACTCAGAGCTAATCAGGTTCTTTAAGGGTTCTCCATTCCTCCTGGGGGAACTCTTAAAGGTTAGATACTGAAACAGTTCTATGTAGAATAAGGTTCCACAAGGAACCATTTAAATGTTCTTCTTATATAATGTTATCTGTCAGGGTTCCCATAGAGGGACACACAAATAACCCTAAAAAGTGTTGGAATCTTCAAAAGTATACATCACTATAGGAAGCAATGTGTTCAGTTACACCATGGGCACCTTAGGGGGGCATAATGGCAGAATTCACTGATCTCATACCTTACCAAACAGCTATTTAAAGTGCATGTATTCATTTGCATTGTTTCTTTGGAGATTTCACATCATCACATGCCAAACATTTCAGTGATTCCAAACGTTAATCCTGTCATTTTTTAATCATGGTTACCATCATGATAATCAATACAGGAGTCAGATAAAACAAAACTCAAGTGTCCTCCGTCTGCTCAGTGATATTCATGATGTATGAATGGCCTTCATTCAGTCATTATAAATGTTCATGCATTCATACTGTAATTGTTTAATTAACAGTACATTTGTATACTGGTGGTAACCTTTGGGCCGTTAGAAGTTTCTGTAAGTGTTATTTCACTGTCTCAGAGCACAAGGACACAGGAAAAATCTCTATTTCTCTCTAGAGACAGGCTGTCAATACATTATTCATCCACCAATGTAAAGGATTCTCACAAAGGACCTCTTTACTACAAAGCGATGGAGGTCAGATTCACTCAAAATTCCAGCATCAGTGTGTAAACCGCTTTACGTTTAATGTTGAAGAAACTCTAATTCATGTGTATTTCAACGAAAACAATAAACACTGCATTTACAATTAACATAGCGTTCACTAGATTCCATTAAAAACGATAGCCCCGAGGTGCATGACTTATTATAATGTAAATTCCATTGATCAGCTCCTCTTTCTCGTTAATTCATTAATGTTCAGGTGCTTTTTAAGCGTGATAATGAGTCTTTATATGAAAAGCTGATCCTTTGTCTTCCATTTCTGCAGTTTTCTTTCTCTCATTCAGAGCACGCAGGAAACTTCCATGTTCTTTTCCGTGGCCTGGCCTGTTTTTGTTCCCGTGGCGTTGACCAGGCGCTGGTCCTCGCTCCTCCCCTCCTTGGCGGACTCCGTTCCTCCGCATCACGTCCTGTCCTACTCCTGCTGCTTTGTTCAGCCGTTTTTCAACATCTTTCAACATCTAACCTCTCAGGTCTCCGTCTGCCACAATTTCATTTGATCTCTCTCCCCCCATCCATTCCAAACAGGAAGAGTACTGTCGCTCAGATCCTGCTCTGAGCTACTTTTCCTCCCCCCTCTCTCTCTTCTCCCTCATTTTATGTCCATTTCTACCTCTCCTCTCCTCTCCATTTACCCTCCTGACTCCCTCAGCCAGCTTTCACCACAAATTAAGCTCCTTAGCCACAGCTAGTGATGGGTGAAATTAAGCCTAATGAACCCTGCTAGGACAGTTCTCTTTTTCCTTCACCCCTTATGTGTATTTAATGTATCTCTTACATGTACCTGAGGGGTGGAGGTTTAGTACAACAGTTAGGGCTCTAGCCTTGCCATGCAGTAGTTGTAGGTTTAATTCCCATCTATGGCACAACCGTTGATCTCCTCAGCAGAGTGCCTCGGTAAATATCTCATCGTAAAAATGGATAGCATGTAAAAGCATGAGGTTGGAAGTCACTCTGGATAAAAGTTTCTGCAAAATGGCTGAAATGTAAGTGTAATGAAATGGCTGAAATGTAAGTGTAATGTAGTTTTCTGCTGTTTTTCCTTTCCCACAGCCAGCCATAGGCTGAATCACTGCCATGCTGGGTCAGGAAAATGATTCATCTGCTTTCACATGCATCTGCGCTCTTATGCATCTCTATCCATCCACAACATGAGGCCGTTCAGCAAACACAGCTCAGCTTTTATTCAGCGGCAGGTCTCAGTAAGGACCACGGAGCAAGCGTCCTCCATAACAACAAAACTGCATTTTCTAAAACTCAAAAAGTAATTTTATGTGCATTATACCCAACATTTCTACTTGTTTGTATGATAACCACATCTGCATTTTGATGACAGAAATGAGTGTATATCCATAATCTTTCATTGACAGTCACTTAGTGATGTAATGTTTCCATCAGTATGTGTACTATACTGGAATTATGATGTCATAATCCCTTTATGCAAATCCACATGAGTTCAAAGTAAAAACAAATATCTTTCTGCTGCTTAAAACTGAGAGGAAGGACAGGACAAACAATAAGACGAAAAAAGGTATCCTTAAATCCGAAGCCTTCCAGGTGTAACTGCTGGCAGGAAGGACTGAAATACCTGCGCGCTCCAGTGGAGCGGTGGTGAGTCAGTCAGAGCAGGACTCTGCGTGTGACCCGATATAAAACAATCACATTAGGCGTACCATGCTGGGGCCATCCGCCGTCACTCTGCCAGACTCCTGTGACACACGCCTTAATGCGTTTCAGCTGGGGTACCCCAGCGGTGGCACGGCCTTCCCTTCCCGTGCTCTTTGGCACAGCTACGCCCCCTCCAGCCTGGCACACCCCACTGCCATTTGTGTGGGTAGCGTCCTCTTCGGGACGCACCTTTTCATTTACGAGTGCAAAGTTTCATTCCCCTGTCGCTTTCATCATTCACACCTACCATGCAGAGATCCCATGTCTTTGCAGGATAATTCTGAAAAACGTTACACAAACACAACAGTATTTCATTGCTATTAAACACCAGAGAAGTGTGGAGGCACATTCATCTGTTTATCATATGGATCGGTACTTTAACTGTGTTATTCAGAGGTAAGATGGACATTACGTAGTAACCCCCATAAAAACAATTAGCAGTAAAATAATACAATTTGCGTTTAGAGAGTTTTTAACGTTTGCAGACATTGCTCTTCCTTGCGTGATTAATTTTGTTCGTTTGTGACCCAGCCGTCCTTACGAAGCCTACAATCGAATCCGGGGACGATGACACCTGATTACTTCTAGTTTGAGGCTTTTTTTGTATTTGCATGATTAAGTTTCAGCAGAAGCTGTCGTGTGATCTATAGCTGGAGCGTGCTGCAGGTTATGACACGGCTTCTCTTGTTTAAAGGTAGATCTAATCTGCCCGCTTAAGTCGGCCTGTCAGTTGAGGAGTATTTAGTATGTTGACATTGTATCGCTCATCATCTTGCGTCTTCTCTGACACAACCATCTCTCTCGCTGTCTGCCTCTTCCAGCTTTGAAGCCGGGGCTTTGAGATGGGGGTATTTTCATCCGTCCTGAATTAAAAAATGTGTGAACATTTTCAAAATGACTTGAAAGGCGGTATCTGATCACCATCCCAACAGGGATTTCATTGGTTCAGGGCCATGAAGAACAGGGTAAACTGGCCCCCTTTAAATATACGCAGCAGAGTAGCGCGGGTTTCTCAGCCCTTCAGGGCATAACAAATACACTGACTGATTTGAAGTGCAGTTTATCAAAGATTTGGATTCTGTGGTAAAAGTGTACAGAAATTACAAAAGCTTTACTATTTCCCCATTTCATATACTGTCAGAGCAGTGTCAGATATTTTGGTCTGCTGTTCTGGGAACTCTTACCGGTGCGCTCATAATGACTGATGAGCTGGAAACAGACATACCTCTCATTAACCTCAACCTGTTTCTGTTTACTTTGTTTATGAATTATATTAGAATTCATTACCAACAGGTAAAACCAATTATGCCTTATGAAACATTTTTTTTTCCAAATATTTATGTAAAGCTAACGAGCAGCTTCTGCAGTGCACATAATTTGTATTTAAAAAGTTTTTAATAAATTATTCTTAGGAGACCATAAAGAGGTGTGCTGATCTGATCTGGTGTTTCAGATTCTCAGAAGCTGTCTGAAATCACGGGTATATTTTAAAGGTTGATGAGATGAAGGTGCAGGAGTCTGCAGCCGTTTGGATCCTCGCAGTGCACTCTGAAGTCAGCACAGTCAGTGTTTGTGTCCTTAACAAACGTTGTAATTACAGAGAGGAAATCTGCTACGTACCCAGATGTTAACCTCTCTCGCTAAGTATGCTCACTGAGATTCTCATAGAGGGGTTTGCTTTCAGAGGCATCAAAACATTTGATCAATCACTGAAAAACGTCCATAAGGAATACATGCAATAGACACGTTTACAAACAAGGGCTCTTAGCTGGTGAAGCTGGAGGACAGGCCTTTTATACAGTGGCGTGCGGCATAGGCTAGAAACAAATCCTGGCCCAATAAAGACCAGTATTGAGTATTAATTTATAAACAGTAGCCCTGTATGGCAATGTATAACTAGCCCTTACATCACCCATAGAGGAACAGTAGATTATCCTCCACCTCCATGTGTAAGAGCCTTTGTTTACACAGGCAGTGTTTGTCAGTCCTCCAAGCTCCGGCTAGGTAGCTTAGCCGCTGGGCTATCAAAGAAAGGAAACCGCTCCAGGTTTAAAATGACTTCCCAGAGGACACACATTCCTTGTCCATGCCTCACTAACTTGATGGAGAATGTAATGATAATGACCTACAAATGACGGAGTACTCCAAGGGAAGAGAAGAAAAGAAGGGATAAGACATTCATCTATTAGGATTTCCCTCATGGACCGCATGAGTCTGTTAAGGTTAATCTTCACAGTCGGGGTCTTTAAATTGTGCGGTCACCCAGGTGCTAACTCATATTGATGATACATCTGTTAAAATATAAAGAAAGAACATTTAGAAACTGCAAATAGTCATTTTCTCATTTTCTCCTTCATAGAGGAAATGGGTTTCTATAAACCAACATCATCTCAACTTCAACCTGACAGATACCTGTGCTAACAAGGAAGATGACTTCCACTCACAGTCCGCCATGTTCTGGATTTGAACTCTGCTCTAGTATGTTTTTAAACAAGCTTTTCCAGCGCTCCCATTAAGCATTTCTGTGGCATGACTCAGCCGGTCGGTGACTAGCAATGGTGAGCAACAGATTTACATCTTACAACTGAGTTCTGTCTTACAATGTGCCACTCTGTAAGTAGAATCAGTGTTCCTCATTACTGCAAGTAGCATCTGTAACATATTCACACACCAGAGTTTCTATGATTCTACACTTCACAGTTTTTGTTGAACAGGGGACCAAATGTGAAATCTGGATAAAGGATAACATCCACGATTATATTATATTTGATGAAGCAGGCAAAACTGGTAACCTTACCGTCTAAGAGGTACAGGATTGAATAAATCAGATTAATGTACAGCATCTTAAAACGAAGGTGAGGTGCAATGTGTTGTGCTGCCATTAATGAGGTGTGGACAGGTGGACAGGTGGACAGGTGGTATCTGTAAGCACAAGCTCAGGTGAGAGGGGTGCAGGTGCAATCAGCCGGCTGCAGGTGGACTGCAGCTCACAGCTCAGGTATACCTTCCAATCTCATTCTCTGATCCAGTAAGTTTCTGTAAAACCTGATGTTTGATTACCATTAATGTTGTTTGATTACCATTTTCATACGTGTTGAACATGAGATCCTGTTGAATAAACCTGTCTAGCCCTGCGAGACAGATACATGATTAACGCTCATTGTATTTCCATTACGAATGTTAAAGGTGAATTCACTGTTTACTACCCTGTGCTCCTGGGGGAACGGGGAGCTGTAATTTGCCATTCTAAGCAGCTGGAAAATTGCTGGTTCATCAGAAATTTCTTTCCTCTCTGGAGAGAAGTGAAGAGACGTTCCCACAGCCTCCTGTTCTGTGTTAGTCCATTTTTTTAACTCACAGCAGGGAAAATGCCTCCCAAGAGGTCCACTTCACCCTTTGATGAAAAGATTGAATCTCCTGATGGTGGTGGAGCCGTGAAGAGCTGTCAGCATCTTCTCGCAGTTTATTCACCTCGTAGCTCTGAGGCTCGCACCGGGCTGTGCCTTTGAAGTCCAGAGGACTCCAGCAGAGATAGGTGTGTTTCAGACTGCGGTCACATGGTTCTCTCCTTTGGCCTCATTACTTTCTTATGCAAGAGAAGGAAATAAATAAATGATTGTAGGTGAAGCTTGAAAAATCTGTGAAATGGATTAGCTAAGGTAGCATTGCTACGGTCTAACCACTGCTGCTGGGTTTGAGTCAGATGATGGGAACAAGTTGTGAAGTTTTGTGGAGGCCATTTCTATGGTTTTCTAAAACAAATACTTTGCATTTTGTGGATTTAATGTGCTTAATTAGGGCTTAATCACAAATTTCACTCTTCCAAATCGGAAAATTTCCTTAGTATCAATTTCAATAATACGGTAAGGATTCGACTCAGTTATATCATTTTGACAAAATGCTAAATATATTTTTCTCAGCAAGTACATTTGGTATTAAGGATTCCTCTGACTGATTTCCATATGTGAGAAAATATTATTTTAATATCCAATGCGTGTGCGTGTACGCCCTGAAAAACACATTACTTATGATTTAATGAAACATTCAGAGCTACAGTTGCGATGACCTGCATTACTGATGGAAAAATCCTCTGCCTCCTCTGACAGCTGAAAAGCCTTCACTTTGGCACACAAAAGCCTAATCTCACCCAAGGTTAAGTAAGCATGGAGCTGGCGACGGGGCCCCTTTTGTTCGATAACTCGGTGGATCTCAAAGGCGCCCCGGAGTCATTTTGATCCGACGGAATGAGGGACAGTGCCTTGTGCGGAGGAGCCAGCACAAAGGGTGAGATTACCTGGCTGCTGGCGCGGTGCCCGTCTGCCCACCGAGATCCACGGGGCCTTTGTCTCCCGCTGCCCTGCCCTCCCCCAGCTCCCCCCGCCACACAATGCCTGGACTGACAAGCCCCTAATTGTGGAAAGCTTTTCTCACACGAGGCAAGCCCTTCGCCCCCACCCCCACCGTCTCCATCTGTAATTCCCGTCCATACAGGGCGCAGATAAATCAATCCAGCCAGGCCGCCCTGCCCGCTCCCCGCCCTGCGGGCCCCGCTGATAATAAAGGAGTAAGTCCTTCATGAGGGGAATTAAAGTTGAGGATTCCTGGGCTATCATCTCAAAGCCAAAGGTTCCCCGGGGCGTTGGGTCTGCCGTAAGCCCCCGCTGAAGGAGGAGTCTGGGAGAAACCGCTCACATGTTCAGGGCTCCATGATTCAACCACAATCTTTTAACCGGCATTACGTTATATTTTCCTTAAATTCCATATTTTCTTTTCTTACCCCCTTGCTTCCATATGTATAGATAAATGGCTGATCTTTAAATAAACCAAACACTCCTAACTGTTGTGCTGTTGGATCCCTTTCCTGTTCTATTTATGAATGTTTGGCTGATAAAGTAAACCAGTTCCCATGGGTGTTCAGCAGAAGGCGTCTCACTTTGAGCACACATGTGTTTGTTCACACCCTGCTTAGCCAAAGTGACAGGCGGGTGGTTGAAATCTGATGCCAAAACATGTAAAATACCATATTCATCCGATACCTTCAGACCAACATAAAGATGTTTATATTAGTCATTCATGTTATACGGCCAGGCAGATTGAAGGAAGTGTGACCACACTATGGAGGTCCTGGTTTATGAGATTTCCTTTTTCTTGTAGTTTTTACCCCTTTTTACCCCAGCTCTATTAGCCTCCCACAACTATTTACCATCCACACCAAACCTCTCCTTTTGACCCAGGAGGAAGTGGCCGTGAGCATGTGACTCCTCCCATTCACATGGCAACAAGTCCTTGCTACTTTCCACACTGCAGATGCACAACCTATCACATGTGTTGCCAGATGATTATTATATAATTCCATTATATTCAACTCTTCTACTTGCAAGCACCCAGACAACCTGGAGAGCAATGAGACTAATAACATACATAATTGGTTTAACCTATATCTTTCCCAACAAAGGCAAGACCAGGTGTTACCATGCCAATGCAGACCTCCAGACCTCCAGCTGGGAATGGCATGGCCGGGACATAGACGTCCAGTCACAGGGCTCAAATCTGCATCCTGGAGACGTGTCTTACTGCGTGAGCCGCCCCGACACCCTCTGAGATTTCTTTTTGTGCGGGGGGCAGATTCCACCTGAATACAGGAACAAGCTGCCAAGTCTGTCTTTGCGAATATCGGAACTGAGACCTGGTTTGTATTCAGAGTGAGTTAGTCAAATGTTTGTCTTAGCATATAGTATATATTTGACCCTTCTATGCATTTAAAACACTAAAGGAACACTTCCAAATACACTAAAACATCTAAAACACAATAATACGAATGCTTTCATGAGCGTCACAAAGTAGTGCGTGTGTTCGTTGGTAAGAACCATTGAATTTAACTGAATTTTTAATGTAATAGTCTTTATGGAAGTCGGACGCTCATGACCCGGAGACTGTCTCTATAAGACAGCTTCCTCAAACCCACATTTAGATACTCATCTGTAGCAATCAGTGTGATTACATTATGATGGATATGGTATGATAAATATTACTCTTTATGCAGCACATAACCGCACTCCACCTGAAACAGACACACCAGGGCTAAGGGAGATACAGGCTGACAGTCATAGTGAAAATTGCAGACTTGCTAGAGCATGTCAAACATATCTCCTTTGCTTGTCTGCAAAAAAAAAAACAAAAAAAAAAAACAGAGATGAGACTAGAATATTTTAGCATGAAGTGGCTTCACACCCTTCCCATGGTTCACTGGTTGAAAATTAGTTGTCTTATTAGTTCTCCATTTCAAAATAATACTTGAGAATAGGTTTATTTCAATTGCATTAACTCATTGTCAGGTTGGTTAAAGACCGTCGGAACTTGCGCCATATTGGCAAGAAGGAAGTTAAAACAAATTAGACCACAGAGGCCTTAACTTCACATTAATTTCAGTTCCCAGACAAACTGAAATAAAGAGTAGCTTTACAGCCACAGTGTGTTGTTATTAAGAGGGTTTGTGGAGGACCTTGCTTCCAAAAAAGAGAATTCTTAATCATATTTCTGAGGGCATGCAGAATAATGACGGCACAGTGTAGATGCTGGATGGGTTTGCACAGCCATGCATCAGAAAAGCTGTTGTTTGATATCAGGTTTGGTATCATGTCAGTGTTACGCCACGTGTCACGCCAGAGGACAGGGTGAGCTTTATGAATGCATTGTACATTATTTACAAGCACATTCTTAGTAAAGCATGAATACATTATATTTAATAGGTTCGTATGAAGCCTCGGGCTTATCAGATTGACAGAATTCCATAATAAATTACAATATGCCAATTTAACAGCGTGTAAGCCTTCAACAGCGCCTACTGTACTCTCTTTAATGACACGCTCGCTATCATTCATCAATGTTGGCCCAAATATGAGGGATGCGTTTTCAGCCAGCTCAGACGCTGACCATGTTCTGTAGCGTTACCCCTTCTCACTAAGTCAATGCCTGTATTTATGTATACAGTACATATTCTGTAGCTCACTAAGTCAATGCCTGTATTTAAGTACACGGTAATTCTGCACTAGCTGCAAAAGTATTTCAGCTCCAAGCAAGCCAGCTTCAGCGAGCCTGGCAGAAGCACTTTCATGGGAGTACTTCAATTAATTGGTTTTAATGGGAAAAGGTTGTGGAAGATCACGTCATTTGTATATTTACTAATGGTTTGATGTTCACCGTTTACTCTGCTCAAGTCCACTGTTTATTCTGTGATAAAGCTATAGACCTACACTTGTGCTTAGATTTCACTTATGACTGAACATATTTTTTGCTAGTTATAAATGGCAGTATAATTGTTGCTATTTTATCAGGTGTGCTTGCTCGTTTTTGCTCATTTAGCATTATGAATGTTTAGGTTATTTGCCAGCCAAGTGAATCCAGATACAACAATTATATTGCATCAATTATGATTTTATGTGAATCAATGAAAATGAATGATGACTAATTAACTAGCAATAACACTTTAAACATTTAAACATTGTGTTTTCATCTTCCTCATGCATATTTCATTATTTCATGTCCTACTTGTCATCGCAACAAACCTTTTTGAGGCACTTAAGTTTCACAATGAATTCATGGCAAAAAATTGCGATGGAATTGCTGAAAACATGTAAATTCCCAGAGGGTCTGTTAACATATCTTGCAACAAAATGACTGCAGACAAGAACACCTCACAACATGTCATTTTTGCTTTGGTGTAGAGAAAAATCAATTGACATCATAAACTTGTGATCCCCCATGGCAATTTTATCAGTCAGTCATTTTGGATAATGAGGAATGAGCAGGACCAGCCCATAACATACATGACTGGTTAGCGCCCCCTAGTGGTGGGGAGGGTCCTTGCTTGCTTAATTGGGCTTGAGTGGTAGTAAAGGTGGGCCCCTCGTCACGATGTTGCTTTCCCAAGAGCCCCAAAAAAGCCGGGCTGGCTGTATTACATATCATTAAATGCATTGTAGGATAATGGCATGCTCACAGCTCAACATCACATACATGCTTTTCTCTCCTCATTATATTTTTGTACACGCAGGGTTTCTCTACGATTTGTGTAGTGAGTAATACTGCCATTCGGACTGGTGGATTACCTTGGGTTCGCAAATTTTTCATTTTTGTACACAGTGAAAATACTCCCTACCTCCCCAGGAAAAGGCAATGCACATTTTGCTTCCACCCAACAACTTATGCAATTAAAAATCCATTAGAAAAAAAATCAACACCCAGAAATACATTAAACATGGAATTTTCTTGGTAACCACAGTTAACTGCCAAAGAGATTATTTTAGTCACATTAGTTAGCTAGGGATTAATGGCTACAGACTGGATTACGTAAAAACAAGCACAGTATAACTTTAAAAATGCACTCTTTTGCATTAGCTGTCCTGTTACTCTAACATAGATTTCAGATAAGACTTAAAAAGAAATGAATAATCTTGACAGATAGCTGAAATATGCCATTGGCAGCATTAAGAAAATGTGTCTCTTACACTCCCAGGTGGGTGATTATGCTGGAGAGCCTTGCCAAGTATTTATATCTAACACTTTATTAAATGATACAGGAAAAGTGAAGGTCTCCATCGTTTGTGGTGCGAGCCAATACCGAGTCCAGCAGGACGACTATCTGAAGCAGACGATTCCAGAGGGACCTGAGGGGGATTCTGCTGCTCTTTCTGATTAATTTCATACTCTTTCTTCAACAGCACCTTCTTAGATTCAGTGTGTGATACGGTGCAACAGTAAAGACATGCAAGCACTTACAACTGAGGTCTTTTGAAGTGTAATGAAATTAACTATTGTGGCCTATGCGCAAGTGTGGTTTGTTTCAATTTAGTTTGCCTTTGGAAATAAAGATAATACAGTATTCAATATTATTTATATATTTATATATATATATATATTTTTTTTTATATATCTAGCTAGTTTCAATTTATTTTCTTTCTAGTTTGTTTATTTTTATTTTTGCATGTAGCTAGCTACTGAGATGTTAACCCATAAATCTGTTTTTTCCAAACACTGGTGTTAATTTCCACTTTGGCTAGTCATGTTTGTTAGCACTCTACTAAAAAACACATTTTGGAAAATTAACAAGTTGGCTCAGGCTAAGTCATGTCCCTGTCTCTAATTTTGATGATATTTTATGCTTTTTATAGATTGAAAGCATGACATCATTTTGGTTTAACGCTCTCCTTTTTTCATCAGAGCTTGATATTCAAAAATTCCAGGTCTGTACCATGTTCAGTAGACTGGTTTCGTTTCAGTAGACTCAACATTCAATATCTCAGAGGTTCCATAGTATACACATCAAACACTGTGGACTCTTCTTTACTATTTAAAAGCAAATATTCATAGAATACCTCAGGAGGAAATCATTATTCACTATGTCTCTTTGGATTGCTGAATGACATAAATAATGAGCAAAGCGTCACCGCCGCGAAGTCTCCAGCCCTGGAGGGCAGCCATTTCTGTACGACATGCTCCCTCGCAGAGCAAACATCTTCAAAGCTTAAAAACAGCCGTACTTTATTACTTGCCTTGGGACTCTTTAGCTTCAGCCCAAAATTTCACTACCGCTATACCTGGCTGATAAGTAACAATGTAAGCAGATATATATAAAAGGCCTGAGGGTTCAATATCAGTCTTACAGTGAAAACAAAAAAGCGAAAAAAATCAGAGCACATCTGCTTGCATCAGTAAAAACTAGAACTGATTTTCTGCATGCCTGAAGTTGGACTGTAGTCTTCGCTCTGCCTGTAATGACACAGACAGCATTTCCAGCGCAAACGTGTCATAATGCATTAACCAATCAGCCGATGATTTGACCGACCGTGCATCTGTCTTAATTTAACGGTGAAAAACACAAAACGCTGGAAAACAGTCTCTAGTAAACGCAGAACTTTGGCTTCAAGAGCAGCTTCGAGGATCGAATCAGTCACAAAACCACCTCAGTGCAGACTTGGGTATATGTTGCAGCGATGACAACAGTTATGAAACTCTACAAGGCACGACATTGCAACATTGCCAAACTTATCATACATTCTCATTGATCCCTTCTTAAAACAGTAACATCCTTATACAGGAGAGAGCAATACACCTTATTGGCTCAGAGAGACTCAGGGGCGGGGCCCCAGCCCCTCATTATGACATCATTAATGACATTGCTGAGTTGACACAAAATCATGTAGATGGGCTTTTTGGATATTTGACCATGGCTGGCACCAGGCTAAAATGTTCAACCCAAAGAGAATGTTGAAATGTTCTTTGAAAGAGGTTAATGCATGCTGGTATTCTCCAGCAGCACGAGACAGCCATGTTATTACTCGTCCGGGAAAGTGATCACCATACATTTGACTAACTACCGCGCCAACCCACGGAACTCTCCAGAAATAGACTGCTTCCCCATGCCTGTTTCTCCAACGCAGGATCTGATGAAGCGAGCAGAAGCGTATGAAGTAGTGAGCAAAGCAGCGCAGCTCAAGCCCACATCAGGATACCTTCAGAGGGCTGTTTCATGTACCATTAAGGAGTCTTTCTTAAAATAAAATGTAAAATGCGCAGCTGCAGAGAGTCGCACATTTCTTCACAACATTGTGATCGTTCAGGATTCAAGTTGGTTTCATTGGGTTATGACACAGGATCAAAGCTACATTTTTCTTTGTCTGTATGAGAATTATATCACTCAGTACATATCAAAGCAAAATCTCTTAAAACACATGCTTCTTTACACAACCACGCCACTCTTTCCTCAGCCCTGTATGTCCAGTATCAGTGTCATTAGTAAGGCCATATCACAGCGGAAGCTCAATTCAGCACCATCTCAAGTTACACGGCCCATACACCTAACCCGATTTATACCAAACATACAGCCATGTGCACTGGGCCTGTAGAGTTCGGTTAAGAAAACTGCAGTAAGTTGTAAACAGGAGAATGAGATGAGCGAAGCAGGAGTGACTTACGCAGGTTGTTGGCCTTGGCTCTGCCTTGCATGTTCTCGTAGTGCTGGACGTGCAGGCCCAGGCTGTCCTCCCGTTCCAGGTGCTCCCGGGACATGGACCCTGCTGGCGCATCACATTCGCAAGAGCCCTGCAAAAACGCCAGTCATTCGGTGAGTCAACCACGTGCCTACAACTTCATTTAAAAAATATATCCCATGAATTATACAGAACCTGCAACAGCAAAACCCCATCGCATTTTATATATGCTAAGAAAAATAAGGCAGTTTATAACATTTGCTTCTTATCTGATATTTACCTTTTACACGCTCCTGCGTATTATGGATTCAAAAGCAGTGATTTTGCATCAGTACTATGCCACAATACACTACCCTACACTACAATACAATACATTAAAATACAATACACTACCCTACACTACAATACAATACATTAAAATACAATACACTACACTACCCTACACTACAATACAATACATTAAAATACAATACACTACCCTACACTACAATACAATACATTAAAATACAATACACTACCCTACACTACAATACAATACATTAAAATATAATACACTACCCTACACTACAATACAATACATTAAAATACAATACACTACCCTACACTACAATACAATACATTAAAATACAATACAATACACTAAACTACAATACAAGAACCTCTTATGTAGCGCTCTTCATGCATACATCACATTGTGTTTTACAAAGATGACACAAAAACTTCAGGATCAGTATAAAAGTCCAGACTAACAGGAATAAGCACACAAAGCACCGAAACTCTTTCAGCCCCAGGCTGAATCCCTTCTGCCCTGATACAGGCTGCCACACAGAGCAGAGAGGGCAGGCCACTGCTAATCTCTCACTAATCATAACTGCAGGGGCGACACAACAGGCTGAAGTTATGGAGCAGGTGAGAGATACAGCAGTGCTGTCAGCGCTGTGGGGGGGTGGCCTGGAACCCAGCCCCCACTTCCTCTCACACCACAGCTACAGACATCAACAGAAGATTTCACTCCTGCATTAATTCCTCCAAGCAATGAGCCAGGAAAAAAAAATATATATATAAATATATAATGTTCTCCTCAAGTATTTATTACAGTGAGTACTATTGGTCCCAAGGTGAAATGAAATAAAGTGTGGGTAATGCATCAATATTAACTGTGAGAGTAAAACATGCAATGCACCGCTGTCCGGGGATACCCACAAGCAAACAGGAGAAAGTTATCCAGCCTCGTAGTCAAAGACCCTGATACAGACCACTATGGCGTGTTTCCCATTTGCATGTGATGAAAGCAATGCATAAAATGATATTTCCATGGTATTAGATTCCGCTGCTACACCTGGCCATAGTCTGGCCTTCAACAGATAGAGAGTACGGAGCAATTTATTATTTGTCATATATAAGCAGATTAAATGTGTTTACATATTGGTGTCATTCATAATAATGGCATGGTTTTGTGAATCATAAGTGTGTACTTTTGATGATGATACTGTGAGAAGTGACTGTGTCCTGTGCATTCTCAGTAATGGCTAACACTGTGACAGAGCATGAAACACACACCGCTGCTCCAGCACAGACCAGAGAGCATTCTGGGTATCCTAAGTGGCCCTTCTCAATGGTACATTATCTAGCACGCATAGTATTAATGACTGTTCCTTATGGATTTGGCAACTTCTCTGATCTCAAGAACTAAACAACTAATTTGGCATATTGGCTAGGAGCCAATAGAACACACATTTTCGCTTAAAGGGCAATTCAAGCAAAACACTCTTTACACTTCAACAGAAGTTTCTTTGAGGGTGTTCTATTTTACTGGAGACAAGCAAAATATCCTTTGAAAGTGTGATCTTTTTATTCTAAAATGGAACACCATATGAGACTTAAGTCTGTTTTGGGTAATCCCTGAAACAGAATAAGTTCATTTCATTGAATCCCAGCCATTAACTTCTTGGTGGATGATGAGAGAAAACTGGTGCGTAAATCCAAACAGCCTGCGTGGGTGTGTCTGTGTTATCTCTGTTATTTACTAAACTCAGATGCCATGTCCAGCAAGAGTGTGATGGAAGAATAAAGCAGAAAAATGTCCTTCTAGTCACATTGTGCCCAGTGCTACTGTTCCTGTAACAGCATTAATCTGCGCAGATTTCACATAATTCTGCTAACAACGTGACGTAGCAAAAGTCTTCAAGGATTTAAAGGATTCTGATCTTTGGCGGAGGCAGAGATACAAAATGTTTTATCAACAATGACCCTATTAGTTTTTCCCATTAAACAGAATCATGGGAATTTGCAGTGAATTGTGGGTCATACATAGCTCCAAAGACTGCACTCAGTGGACCCAGACCCGGGAGAAAACCAAGCATAGAGGGGGTGTGTAATGAGCTTCACACGGCTTATTAACGCATTGGACTCGCTCCTAAAATGGTGCACAAAAGTGCCAAAATGGATTCCCTCAAGTGAAATCTGCATGTAAATGTTGAGGAAAATTTAGCAGGTTGGGGCAAGGCGAGAGCCTCAGTGACGCCCTTCAACATGTGAGCTCAAGAGCGCCCCCGCTGGTAAAATTTATACAACAAGTATGTGCTGGATGGTTGGTCATGGAATTCAAAACCACCAAATGTAGTTTGGATGAAAAGGCTTATAAATGAGAGAGTAAATGAAAACGTAACCAATGTAAGTTAATTAATTAATTTTAAATTTAAAAAAGGAATATCTAGATCTGCAAAAAAATTGAGTTCCATCAATAAGTGAAAACGTCTTCCTGTGCGGGTACAGGCTATTTTTAAAAAAAAAAAAAAAAAAAAAAAAAAAACATTTTCATCTCTATTCAAAAACAAAGAGGTCAACAGCTGCTATGAGGGTCGACTGACACGCTCTGAAGATTCGTTTGAATGCGCATGTCGTGTCCAAGAGCGCCAGACAAATTATTCATAAATTAAAACGACAAACAACAGACATTTTAAGTCAATTGTTTTAACCGCACAGTTTGCAAAACATTATGAAATAACACCGTTATCCAGAAGGCAAGAGTGAGCCAACAGAAGCGAAAACCAAATACAGAAATTGGTCTGGGCATTTCTTTCAGTTAACCGTTGCAACAGATGAGTATTTCCCTGTACTTTTCATTCAGCTTTCAAGTAGTGCTACCGTGGCATTGTAGTCGTGTGTTGAAGACTATGGCGTGCATTTGTGTGAATATGTGTGCGTGTGGTACTGGAAGAAAGTTGGGCGGAGCGGTCTGGGGGATGCAGAACCGTACCGATTTCCAGGTGGACAGGTGGTGATCCTCGACTCCAGTGTCGATTGTGAAATGGTGGTTCTTCTCAGAAAATGTTTTGACCGATATAGTTCATGTTAAAACGCGACTCATTTCTGAAAAATCAATGGTTTCGTGTATCATTTCCTTGTGGTTTCAACCAGAATACAATGCAACTTGATCGCAATGTAAGAAAAGCATACCACGAAAGCCCCTACAATAGCCTAAGTCTCACAAAACATACATCATTAACTCACTTTATTTTGAACTGGATATTTTTTCATTTTTAAAAAGAAATATATGTTCCTAATATTGTATATGAGCTTGATTTGGGAGGAAGTTGGTTTCAGAGCACTTTTGTCTCCAGTTGATGAATTCACACATGCAAACCTCTGACTAAGAATACGCAAGGGGAGCCGGGAAGTTTCTGTTTCCCACAGAGGACTCAATCCTCAAAGGAATCGATAATCCATAATCTACCAAATCACGTGATACGTTTCAATCATGCTCAAAGACTGTTCGACAGAAGGAGTTACAGAATCTAAACGTTTCTGTTTTCTGTAACAATGTCACAGTCTGATGTTGCATTCTGAGAGAGGCAGAATTAATTCAGAGAGTCCCATTTTAACCAGACCCGACAGAGCGTTTCCATGTTTTCTGAACGTGAGTCGGAAACGTTGCTGCAATATCATCTGAGGGTCGACTGGCATGTGCTGAAAGCGCGTTTGGATGCGCTGCGTAGTCAAAAGGCACCTGACATTTTTAAGAACGTAGAACAAAAGAAGGTACAATATAGACTATGTCTAATATTTTTCTGCAATAATGTTATCAGACGATTGTACAAGAGTTACACAACTGAGTGAATCTAAGTTTCATTTTACAGACTCCATCGACAATTATAATGTTTTTGAACAATAAAGAATCACATTTCAACCATACTTAGCCAATATGATGATTATGATGCGATTAGTGTCCTTATTGTAACTAGTTAGTTAGTAGTTGTGCCTGAGATGGTATTAGCATCCCATGAGATTAAAATAATGACTCAATAACAGTAATAAATTCCAATAATGTTACGAAATTTGAGAGGGTCGTGTTCATTTTTAGAGGACATCATTTAGAGACTGGAACCATTCAACCATGTGGCCAAAGCTATAGTCGACCAATGACTCAGTCTCTATCGCTGTACTCCCTTACATTCCGAATTAACAGTACAGTACTGCTAAAGTCTAAGAGCAATAAGAATATAAAATACATCATTACGCGATCAGATCAGTCCGTGGGAAGTGCTGTGCTGTGATTATAATCTAAATTCAACATATTATGCTGGCATAATGTACATTACTAATTTTAACCTATATCTAGACATCGCAATTTTAAGATACGAAACAGACACTGGACTCGATAATTAGAGTTGGTTAATATTGTGTGCCAGTGAGACAGAGATGCCTGGCGGTTGAAGAGGGCGGGAAAAAGTTCATTCTCCTGGTGCATTGCTTGTGGATGTCTTTTTAATGGTCTAATCAGAAACGTTTACATTTTTACTGATATTTGGTAGGTAAAAATATGAAACCCTTGTGTCAGTGATAACAGCAGATGATCTTTGCATCGTCTGCACTTACAGCGTGGTGTTCTCGTCTACCTTTGGATTGGACCTGAGGATTCACAGATTTACATTCCATCTCGGAGCCGCACTTAAAGAAGACTGAGATGAAGAAAGGGCTTTTTCTACCTGTTGGCGATTACTTGTATAAGCCACACGAGTGCACCACTACTTTTCGTTGCATTTAATTGTAATTCTTTCTATTTTGCTTGAAATAAAGTACATAATTACAATATTGTGTTTTCAACAAGACGGTGTATGAAATTAACCATCTATTACAGTCATACAGAATTAAATATGACGTATATCAGAAAGCACTTCAAAACTGCCCCAGATTTTTACGCTGGAAAGTGTACACATGCTTAATGTTTTTGTAATCGTCCTTTGGACACCGTAGCTGTTGATCTTATCAGCGATAACTTTGTTCTCATTCCCCCTCGAGATACAGTAGATCTGCGCTGCGTTCCTTCAGAAGCAGGTGAGCAGCGTGGAGAGCTGACCGACAGGAGGGACAGGATCGGAGCTCAGACCTACCTGGACATGTTTTCCCTCTGAGGTCGATGTGCCTTCTCTAGCCCTAGCTTCGTGAATATCCCAACCAGTGCCATAATAGCCACTACTCCACAAATGATATAAACGATCAAGTTAGTTTTATCCTTGGTGGGATCGTGCCTGGGGTCATTTTTCTTGAATGGGGTTTGACCAGTCATCATCCATACAGGAGTGTCGTAGTTGTTACAGGTGCTCTGATCCAAACGCGAGCTCTTAAACGCGCAACAAAACCGAAAGCCACAGGTCCCGCAGCAGTATAAATATTTGCCAGTTTTGCACACAAACGGTGGATCCCATTGGCCCATCACGTCGTAGTATCCCCGACATCTGTCTTCTAAGTGTGGGGATTCTGAAAACACATTCTCCCCTTCTCTAGATCCGTTGGACCCCGAAACCATGACGAAGCCATCCGGCTGCTGTCCGATTTCACCCTCTGCGTTGCACACCAGCGCCAGAACTTCGACCAAAAAGTAACCCAGCAGCAAACCAGTGTTTCTCATTCTGCAATCCCCTTTATGTTTTATTTTGTACGTCGAAAGAAAGAAATATTTCTGAGCGTGAAGACGATGTGGTTTCATAAAAAGTCAAGAAATATATTTCCAATGAGCAGGACAGCGTGATTCGCGACTATCATCATTTTTACAAATTTATCAGGATGCATATTTTAACAAACGGAGCTCCAAACCGATGATTTGTTTCGTTGATAGGCAACTGTATTTTAACGTACAGATGGTATTTTCACTACTGCAGGTTGAACACACACACACAGGTGTATTATTAGAGAGAAGTCTCTCACGTGACACTTGCGATGTCTGAACTCCTCAGGTCTCCTCGCTGTACCTCTCGCGTTTCTTCCCTTGGCAGTCGTCGTTAATGTGCGCTCATATACAGTTCACTCCAAGAGTCGGTCGAGATAAAACTGAACAACAGATTCCAGAGAGAGTGAATACGAGAGAAAGAGGAGGGGAGAGCGTGTCAGAGGACCTGATGAGGGAGGGAGGGAGAGAAGAGGGAAGAAATCATCACAGCCCTCACTGTAAAAAATAAATTGATAAATCCAAACTGGCTGTCGATTAACTGAAAGAAAACATGAACCTTTTTCGGTAAATGGTATGGTTGTAAACTAAGTTTAAAGACAGCCGGCAATATCATTTCCCTTTTAGATTTTAATGTTTGTCAGCGTAACAATGTATTGATTGTGGTACGTTTGCCTAAATTACATCAATGATGTCTCTGGTAAACGTGCACCTGCAATAATGTAAAAGGACAGCAAATTAATGGAGACAGAGTAAGTCTATAGTTTCGTAAAACGAGAAAATGGTTTCAGTGGTATTACAAAACCATGACTTTCATTCAAACTTAAACAACAAACAGGGATAATCAGCGAGACGTGCTTTTACGTCAAATTAACATTCATTTTTATGATTTCCCGAAACTGTACACAATTTGATCCATAACCTATTAAATGCAGACACTCGAAACAAGTGGTATTACAGGTGTTTGATATGAGATAAGCAAGTGACAGTTAAAATAAAACACAGCTCTATTTCCCGGTCTCGGTAGTGCGTGCACAACTAATCATTACAGACACCCATACTGCATGGACCAGATCGTTATATAACTCGCGATTTCACCTACAGTTGGGATATGTGGTACGTGACTCACGCACTTTTTTTTTTTTTTATATAAAATACTCAAGTGCCCTTATTGTGCTTTGGCTTGGCACCGACATCGTTTTAATCGGAGATGTATGTCTGCATTTGCTTGCTTGTAGCCTATTATTACGTCTGCCCCGTTTTATGACTGATTTTCTTTACAACTTGTTGTTCAAGATGAAATTATTGGGGACGGTAGTTGAGTTACTCAACCACAATTCAATTTTATGTAACAGTGAAGGGTAAACTTTCATTGTTTCCGGAGACAAATGCATTTTGGTTCAAATGAAAGAGAACATTCGATGTGCGCACCGACTTAAAAGGTTGTCCTTGTCCAAGGTTGTCATGTCCAGCTTCAGCTTATTCCATGTTCTCTTCTCCTTGGCGACATTGTTTCGTATGTTTACTTTGAACATCTTAATTACAGAAAAGGGAGGACAATGTCGGTTTTTCTTTAGCATCTTTCTGAAACTGTAATTATTATATTGACCTGTTGGAATGGCCACTGTCCTGAAGTCACTTTTTTGAATGTTTTCAACATTGTATTACTTTAAGCACATCAGTTACTTTTTTCAGTCACGTCAGTTATAGCATACACCTTTTTGCTTTAAGATCCTTGTTTTTAGGTTTGGTGATTTATTCCAGAGATTATTTCACATTTAATATAAATTACTGTCTACAGGATGATTTTCATAGTTTCATAGTTTGAATCTCATTACTAAGTGTTCATGAAAATGAGAAACCGTATTTTTGGTCAAAATACAAAGCTGGGTACCTGTTGTGTATGTGTATCTGATCTGGACCATGGTTTTTAAAGTTTCCTCCCCATATGTTTGCACTGTAAAGTTTCTGAGTAAATACTTGAGATCAGGAGCATGTGTGAGCATTTGGGTGTCCACTACAGCGGGTGACATCACATTATCTCCTCCTCCCCAGAACATCAGGGTTTTATTATACTGAATAGAACAAGTGATTGTATTTGAGGCCTTCTTTCATTGGTTCCAGCCTTGGACTTCCTCCATGGCACAACATCTCTGAATCATCTACAGGCAAGCCTTTCACACTGAAGCTCTTGAAAAATCACCAAGAGGGGCAACTAAACTGGCTCCTAAGCTTAAAAGCAAAAAGGAAAGGGTCAGGATCCCTGTCCTAACCAGGCTTTATCAAAGGCGACTTATAACAGTTATCAAAATAAAGGTTCTCAAATTTAAGAAAGGGCTAAACAAGGTGAGCTATACAGAAGGTTTTTAGGTTGAGTTCGGTCTGAGGAACAAGGGGGCATAGATGGAAACTAGGCCTGTTCTCGTGATCACGTGTTCTTATGCTTTTACATGTTTATATGCTTCTCTTTCCCAGCATGATTAGCGTAAGTCCTCAGGGGGTCCATGCTTTCTACTTCACGTCTGACCCCTAACCACAAAACTAATACTGAATTTTTCATGTTCTTCTAAACTTCAAATGCTGTGTGTCAGAAGCAAACAGTTGCTCCTGCCAAACTATTTAGTCCAAAACTACCAAATAAAAGGATAAATATGTCCAGAACACATTGGCGGTCTGGTTTATCCAGCCTGCAGTATGCCAGGAAACCTGGTGGGCATGTCTGCCAACGTGCAGAATGCAGCCACATGAGACAGAGAGAGGACAGACAGTGCGGTTAAAGGAGGGTCATCAATTTTAGTCAGAGACAAAAACGGGTGACAGCAAAACAGAAGCTGTCTGTGGAGCACAGAGAACAAGGGAACTTTAGATCCACTGTCAAGCTAAACACAGTGAGATAGCATTTGATACTAACTTGCGATGAAGCATGATGCAAAATAATCAACTGCATTGTCATGCAAAATCCAAAAAAGAAATTGTGGTAATTTAAGTTCGGCTGAGTTTAAGAAACACACTCATTGCGTTTTGGAGGAGAGCAGGTTTAAACGCTGGGCAATCTGGTGGGACCTCATTTAGCAATTCTCAGTTGGTGTTGACTGAAACTACTCTGGAATGTGGTTCAGGAAAACTAATTAAACACAGATTTTCTGTACTAATTTTAACACCAAGGTACATGTTTTTTGGTAACTGTCAGTCTCCTTAGCTCAAGTTTAAGATGCCTGTTCTTCAGAGACGTTTCTGAGACAGGATGAAAATGCACTTCTTTTCTGTCTTTGATTAGTGGCACAACAATGTATTATCCTGCTTCCCTCTCTCCAGAGCAGAACGGTCCCACGTAAACTGCATTCAGATTTACATGGCCACTGAGTCTTCAGAAACAGTATGAGTGAGATGCACGACTAAGCAGCCGAGTACTGAATTAAACATTCTACTTTGAACATACAGTGTCAACAAACCCAATAATGTACCTATTTGAAACTGCTGCAGTGAAACAGAGCGGAAACATACATTTTGCAGTGCTTTTTGTCAAGTGGCACATAGCAGGCATGGGGCGGTATCGATTTATGCGCATCTTAATCATCGCAGCCAAAGCTACACCAGAGGTGGTAGACAGCCTTACTCAGACCCTCCCTACCTATGAGAAACCGAGACCAATAATGACCAACTACAGTTATAATTATTTTGTATTTAGATTTGTTCTTACCCTAACCAACTTCATCTCCCATAAGCCACCGAGGTTGAAAAGAGCCATACCATGTGACTCCTAATTCCCAATGAGGACAAACCAAGACCTGAAAAATAATGTGACATACTGTGGATTAAATTGCAGTTTGAAATCTTTCCTAAAGATGATGCTAAACACATGAAGAATTTTTGGAACAATTAATTGAGCTTGACTCTATTATAGGGTGTAACAAATAGTCACTAAAAATTAAGTTAAAGAAATATTTACAAATTGCACAAACAAAAATAGACACAATTTCTGAAAATAATGGAAGCACCTGCTATTCAAATATACAGCAGAATATAAAAGAGCCATTCAACATTTTTAAAAAGCATGAACGAGAAAAACATATCAGAAAGTCAACTACTGCAAACTCTGGGCAGAAAGGCTTGAGAAAATGACATATTCTTAAGGTATATTCAGGCTACACAGTTTCATTGGTTTCAGTGAAGAGAACAGCAAAACTACAAACCCTGGCCTTACTCGCTAAGGCATTTAGCACTCACAAAACTGTTTTACGCGCTCAGAAAGACCAGAGAGCATGATAGGCTGAGGTGATTCCTCCAATCACAAGTCACGTCACTGAAACTGCAACATTGTAACATGTGATACAGGCTTTGATAAATCTGGCCCCATATATTCAAAGAACAGAGGCCTCTACTCCAAATCCATTTTTATCTCATCACACACTGAAATAAAAACAGATTTTTACTGGTTGTTCTCGTTGAGTCAGCTGCCACATTATTGGGCGATGGATGAATGCAGACCCTGTCAGATCAGCGGAGCCAAGATCTTCCAGTAAAAGGACTCCTTTCTACCATTTTACAGCATTCTGGAAAGAGAGGCCATTGAGATGCAAGGAGACTTCTCAAGCGCACTTGTTTATTTATTTAAGCACAGGCTACAGATGGCTGCATCCCACTCCAAATCAAACAGTACGCAGACAGACTCACAAACTGACATTAAAGTGAGCAGAAAAATTAACCCAGCACAGCTTGAGTTCCCCAGTGGCTAGCTCTTTCCCTTAAAAAAAAACTACTGAAACATACAAACTTTGGTTTTTGGTTTTGATCTCATTTGGCTTACTGGTTTTTATCATGGGGAGTATAAAAAGGGCAGTGTGAATTTTTGATAAGGTTCAAATAAAATCAAATCTTACCTTTACTAAAGAAACAAAAATGTAAATAAAATCTGAGTTAAAGTATATATCATCATAAGGCAAACACAACAGAAAGATCAAATGAACTCCTGACAACGTGCCTCTGTTCACTCTAATTAGCTAAATGACACAGTAAAATATGGGGGTTTACTTCTGACCGTTATACCGCACCCAGGTCAGTGTACTTAGGCGAATCCAAAGGTTGCCTCAAACAGCCCAGTTAAACTTGTTCAGCTTAGTATGTTATTCAAGGTTCTTCCCTTGTCAAAAATGAAAACCTCTTGATAATCGTATGATAATAACCAAGATACAACTACAACTTGGGAAAAATTGTAACCACAAAATATACAAGGATGTGGTTTGTATTTCCACTTCCTTTTGTAGCAGTAGCGCTATGCGTAAGTAATGTATGAAACGTTGAGTGCACATCTCTCATCCAGTCCCTCTAAACTGTTTCACTCTCGGGCTTACCTCACTAACCTTCCCCAAGGGAAAGCGAGAGGGAAAAATTCAACGAAGATGTTGATTACATTTGCCATGTGAAATATCATATTTTGCCATGGAAACCATTTCTAACGAGTATGTTCTTGATTTTTTTTTACACTTGATCTAATGTGTTGGCATACGAAAAGGAACTTAATTCAGATAATGTTAACATGGTTTTACCTTCAACTTGGTTGATTCTAAGTTGATTTTAAGCATGTATATGCGCTACGCTATCTGAGTGGACTCTTCGCTGCTGCATGACTGCGTTATTAGTTAAAGTTTTGCTGCAGCAAATATTTTCACCAATTAAAGAATAAAGTAGTACTCTTTATACATAAATGAAAACTTTGTTGCATGTAAGGAAGAACTCTACCACTAAAGAATTAAAAAAAAAAAAAAAACTTTAAAATCGTGCAGGCTGTTTAGAAATCACTTTCAGAGTTTAATCATTTTCAATGTTAAGGGAGATGCACATCTCCGAGGTTCTACGGTGAACCCACAGCTATTTCGTACAGTTGATATCAAAACAGGATTCAGCCTAGGCCGAACATTTGAACCTAATACGACAAATTGGAGCTGTAATGAAAAGATGCATTCACGTGTCCATATACTGAAGAACTGAGTTGCTGTGATTCGAAAGAGGCATTAAATTACAAACAAAACCTGAATATAACATTTACTTTCACTAATGTTTTATAATGTGTGTCAACGTTATCGTGCATTCATACAGATCTCCAACAACGAGAAGACGAAAATAATTGGGAGTAACTTGGTTAGAACATTATATACCCACCTCTTCAGTCACGACTGCACTACCAGTAGTGTTGAATACATAGGAATATGTTGAAAATTTGTCATAATAAAACAGGTATGGGAGCAGGTCAGTATAACACCAAAAACCATTGGTCATTAGTGTCCACCTTCTCATCGTAATTGTTGCATGAGCTGCTGCAAACAGGTCATTTATCACAGACCATTTCAGGCCTGCGAGGCACCGCTGGCAAACAGGAGCAGAGCGCACTCTCCGGCTTAACAGCGTGCGGAACTCCGACTGATGGCGCTGAACTGTCCAGGCAGAAACAATGTACGACCGATGGAATCGATCACCGAACGCGGAAGGCAAACTCAGACACCGCACCGGACTGAGACGAGCGTGTTATCTGCCCACTCGCCACCTAGACAGGTGTCAGACCTCAGAAGACACTTTAATCGGTCATGGCTCTAGACGAGAACATGTTTCTTAGAGCTAAAGACCGGACCTTTACGGGCCTGACTGAAGGTATGTGCGTTTAACCCACTCCATTGTCGGGTCCGTAGTTGGCGAGAAACTGCAATCAACTTACGTCCTTCAAATGCTAGCTAGTACCAACTTCTGTCGATAGTGACAGATCACGGCAATTAAAATAGCTTGCTAGCTA
This sequence comes from Albula goreensis, assembly GCA_022829145.1. Classification (NCBI taxonomy): domain Eukaryota; kingdom Metazoa; phylum Chordata; class Actinopteri; order Albuliformes; family Albulidae; genus Albula; species Albula goreensis. The sequence continues at coordinate 1,810,961 of CM040748.1, read as the reverse complement.
GATGTTGATATCGTATATGTAGCTAGGTGTGCTGCAGATACAGACAGTAAAGCCGAATTATCTAAATGACATTAGCTCACGAAGAATGTCGACTGACTATTATAATACAGACTGAAGCTGCTCTTACTTGTCAACAAATCTCAATTACCGTTAAGACCCAGCGCTTTGAATAGATCTAGAACACAATTTAGCCCGCACAACTGATTATAATTCCCCAGGGTTAATTCTCTATCTTTATCGCAAAGTTTAGGCTACTCGTATTGTGTAACATGTACGAATAAAAAATGACAGGGTCACTCGCAAAGGAGGTCAGAGTTCAAATGACAACATACTAATTCTGCTAACTTTACAGTCTGCAAAAGCTTGTATGCTGGATAATCCTAGCATATGAATTGCTTGCAAGGGTAGGAATTTGTGTTTGTCAGAAGAAAAAGAAAATCATTTTATTGTATTCTAGGAGCTAATCTACCAAGTTTCTTGGTGACATGCAACAATTTATTTACACATATATTGTACAATTTATTACAAAATGGTTGAACTTTGTACTTATGAATTAACACTTTAACTAATTAGTCTACCAAAAATATTGAAATGCACATTGTAAAGCTGACGTTTAACATAAAAGGGAAATAAAAGCAAACGAAATTAGAAAATATCATATAAAATATGTGGTGATAGTCGTAGCTTGTTGATTCAAGAAGGAAACTTTATTTATTTATGTACAGTATTTATTTATTTCGCATTTTTCAAGTAGGATAGCGCAAGGAATTTCAACAAACAATTTACAGTGACGAAAAAGAACATAGCAGCACAGAACACGATATTAATTATTGTACATAAATATTAAAACAGGATTTAAGAAAAAACGCAGACGCTATTAAACCCTATTATATTGAAATGTGTGTTAAATTTTGGTCGTAAAGGTGACATTGACACAGCAAACAAACGAAGACTGTTCCAGAACCTGAGAGCATAGCGCTTTCTTGGTCTCCAGTCTTGTCTCAGTCTTGACCAGCAATGATGTACATGACGATCTCACAGCAAAACCACTACTGCAAGGCGGCAAAAGCTGAGACTTCTGTTTTGGTGCCAAACCCTGGAGCGCGTTGGAAGGAATTCACACAATTTTAGAAATAAATACTGAATTCAAAGATTATTCAGTACGTGGAAGCTAAAATATGAGTGGAATGCGTTCACCTATTCATCCTTTAGATTGTATTTCGTCATCACTTCGAGAGTTTTATCACATCACATTTTTTTAGTTTTGAAAGACCTCATTTCCCAGTACGTGAACATAACAGGGTTTAGTGCGCAACCACAATAAAGTTATCTTCAGTTTCTGGAAAAAGGTAATTAGGGCCATCAGCCTGATTTTCACGCAGTGCCAGCTCAGAAACACGTCAGTGATGCGGGATTGAAATGTCATGCCTGTCCGGAGCTCAGATCATATTTATATCACACACTGAAATCAGAATAGCCGTGAAATAAATGAATTATCTGAAACTTAATTAAATAGATTATTGTTTATTCCTGGTCATATTTTAGTCCACTGACACACTGTGCTTTGCGATAGAGGTGTAAACTAACCTTTGCTTAACAGGTTGCCTTAATGGCATTTAATGTTTAAATGGATTAGGCTGTGCTATTTTTTACATAATCATGACAACGTTTATGTAGTTGTTACAATTCAGAGGCTTGAGATAAACACATAGAATTCAACAAGATACTTTTTTGTGACTTCAGATGTGATGGTGTGACCTGGCGTTGAGGGTGAAGTGCCTCTGGTATACTTTTCTTAATCACTTTTCTTAAAGTATCATCTGGTCTTTTACACACCTTCAGCTTCCAGGTGAATCATGTGGTTGAGTGACTTGGTGCTTCCTGATTTGTGAGGCTAAGGTCTCTGTTTGGAAAGCTCAGCCATAAAAATAAAAATGATGAGATAAAATAAGCTGTAGTATAAGGATGTCTTGTTATTTCTTCTGTAGCATATGCCTACCTTTTGAGTATGACCATAGGTTAACACAACTGCAGTATAGACTGAGCAGAAAATGAGCTAGTTGGCATTTGTATTTGGTTACTTGTGAATCATTTGGAACATGTGTGCTTCTTCAACTGGAGTAATTAGTTTTCCCCCTTTCGTCTTTCATTACCACTAGCAGATTTTGAAGAGGCCTAATCAAGCGAAAATTTGAAAAAGTTGTATAAATATATAATTATTTCAGTGGTGCATGCTTTCATTCTGAGTAATGGTCTGCATTGTTTGAAAGCACCATCTGTCACCTGAGAGATGTGTCTGATTTGTGTCTGTAGTTGGCTGGGCGCAGCCGTAGAGAGCTGCTTTTATTTACACTCAGCTGTCAGGGGAGCATTGGCCATTCTTTTCCATTCTGCTTTTTCAAGTTATGAGAAAATAGTTCACATATCCTCCCGGGATGTTTCTGTAAAGTTTGTTCAGAACAACAAAACCCAAGACTTCAGATGGTGCGAGAAGTTCCAGCTGAAAGCTTGAGGAATGAGCTGTGACCTGAAAAACTGTTAAAGCTGAACATATCTGACGCTAAGCAGCTATGTAATTCAGGATCGCGATGGTAATCAGTAATGACAATGTGAATGTAGGAGAACTTTGGTCTGCATTAGTAGTGGACATTTTGATGTAAAGAGTAAAATGTTTACATCCTGGAATACTGAGATATTACATAATTAAATATAGCATAGTATGATCATGATATAATATAAACCATAATTATAAATTCATCATTTCACAGTTCTGGATGCTGTTTGTCTTTCCTCATGTACTTCTCTTATTCTGCCTTACTTCTGCCTCTTGTCCCATCTGACCCCAAACTCTGAATATATGTTTTCATTTTCGTCTCAATATCCACTCAAACAAAGGCAGCTGTTTTTCCCACAAGCACCTACTAAGGGCACTTAAGGATATTCTGTAGATTAGTGTGATAACTATGAAGTGATGGTTTTTGTATCTTCTTGGCTAGTTGTTTTAGCTTATTGAATGCACTTTTGTAAGTTGCTCTGGATGAGAGCATCTGCTAAATGCTGAAATATAACAGCTCTAGAGGACTGTAAGGAAAACTAAAAGCCACTATCGGATTTTTAGAGAAGGGAAATATCCACTGTAGGAACACTCTGAAGCAATGTCCAAACACCAAAAGGTGGAAAAAAACATAAATAATATAATATAATTGGGTGTTTGGCCAATGTCTTCTGACTGTACTGCTTGCATGTGCTGTGGCGTGCGGCCTTATTGTGGGGAGTGATGTGGCTGTGTCGGTCCAAGGGGTCGTTCATTTCTCATGCCTCGCTGATGGATATGGAAAACACATTTTCAGACATTGTTCCAGTATCTCCAATAGCTGTGTGACAGATTTTCACATTTTCTTCTCTAGTTCTGAAATCCTGACATACTACCTCTCTCATGTCTCTTTGTGATACCATGTCCTACTGAATTATTTTGATTTATTGAATTTGGTTTGGGTGGTGGTGGGGGGTTAAGCAGGTTTCCATTTAACAGCTGTTGCTGAGCTCATTTTTTTGTGTTTTGACATGGACAATTTTATCTTCTTGCTAAATGTAATAGTCTGCCGAGAGAACCCATTTAAAACTGCAGAGCGGGGAGCTTTTCCACTAATGAATGTTGGGCAGACTGTATAAAACAGAAACATACTGCCTTAACGATACAGTGAAGACCAAACAAGCAACGCAATTTTAGCACGTAGGCGTTAGCAGGTCTTATGTGAGAAGAGAGATCCCGTTTTTTTCCGTCTGATTAGCATCCAAGCGGAAAGATTCCCTCTTCATTTCAGAGACGATAATTGCAGAGTCAAGAACTTGTTAGGGAATTCCCAGTTGCGGGGATCTCTCTCTGCCCCCACACACTTCCTTTTTGAAAGATTGTGTGTGTGAGTAAAGAATTACCATAACCCCACCAGAGCGGGAGGCATAGGCCGCATGTTAAACATTTGAGAGGCAGTTGAGCGGAAAGCTCAAGGGACGAGGTGAGGGGAGATGCAGCTCGGAGCCCGAGGACAGAAGTGAGTAGCTCTGCGAGTAGCTCTGCAAGTAGCTCCCAGAGCGCTGCTCTCCACAATAGCAGGAGAAACATGAGGAGGAACCAGTCACTGCTGCCTGTTAGCAAGCAACAAGGGGAATCCACTTCAGCGGGCCTGCAGTTTGATTCCTTTTCAAGTTGTACATGTCATCCTCTGACACGCTGAGATCAGTGGCTCTGCATTTGATTTTGTAAATTCAAACGAGTATATGTTCCCTTCATGAGAATTAAAAAGTAATCTGATTGCATCTGAGGCGTTACATAATGTAAGATTACGTAAAAACATTTCATTGTGCATGCCTCAGCGTTCATCGACAGGATGTAAATAATTCACATGGTTTGTTTGCAGGGAGAGCTTGTCATTCACGTTCTCCCTCTCTCGTTCCCCCATCCCCCCATAGACAGAGAGGGGGAGTGGACGGGGCCGTTCTACTTCATCCAGGCGGCGGACCCCCAGCTGGGCCTGATGAAGGCCTGGAGGGTGGGCGACTGTGACGGCGGAGGGGACGAGTGGGAGGACGAGGTCCGCCTCACCAGGCAGGCCGTGCAGGCGCTGAATAAGTTGAGCCCCAGGCCTCGGTTCATGGTGCTGTGTGGGGACCTGGTGCACGCCATGCCAGGTAAGCCACACCTGCCGAGGCTCTCTTTGATCTGTGCATTCACCTGCTGTCCGCAGGTCTCTGTATTCCTTTTCCATTTTTCATGTCCTGCCATCAATGTTTAATAACCAAAAGTAAAGTCTGCTGACTGTGACAGAAATATAATATATTTAACATCCTGTAATTCTTTTAGGACATAGTTAAAGTTTAAAGTCGTTAAAAGCTGTTAAAGTTTTCCCCGCTTGATAATTTATTTACCTAAAATGCCAGGTAGAAAGAATAAATCGTTGTATATCAGAACAGATATATCTCCTGTGGGACTGCAGAACTTATCACTAGCAATTAAACAAAGGCATTTCAGTGGTGTGTTTGGATACAGCAAGGGCTACACATCTTGACAACTTTAGTTCTTCTTTAATGTTTTTATGGTTATTATGCACAATGATATTTGGCATTTAAGCATTTGTTCAAAGATGTTTTATTAATGAATGCTCCCTAAAACTCAATCACAAATAACTAATTAATTTGATGATTAATTCATCAATCGTGATTCATCAGATCACCAACTCTGCTTTTAAAACTGCTCCCAGTCGGATGCCCAACCCTACAGCCTGTGTGGACAAATAATTACATGAACAGATTACAAATAAACACATGAGCTACCAGACAAATAGTCCATGAACAGACAGACAGGCATATAGCTCTTAAACAGAAGCATGACATAAACTCAGACATGGTGTGAGAAGAACCCAGAAAGAGCAGGTGAATGCACAGTAAGTATACTGGGATTATGTCTGTGAAGTGAATGTATGGGGTCTGATAAAGCCACTAGCTTTGCTAACTCAATGCCATCAGGAAACCTAAGGGGAGAGTACCAGGAGGACCTAGTGGAGACATTCTCACTTTCAGCTCCTCTGCTGCGCTACGCTGGGAATACAAGGTTTACTTGTACAGATAATTACATTTTCCTCTGCACAAAATTACAAAGTTTACCAATTCGATTTCAGAAACAAACTTTAATCATGTTTGCAATGACCATATCTCCGAGCAGTGTTCAGTAAAAAAAATCATGCTTATACAAAAAAGGAAACAGTAATGTGTTAATGTATGTGTCCATTTTTTCCCCATGTGGTCTGAACCAGCGCTAACTTCATCACTTCATACCAATGCAGAGAAAATAACTGAGAGCGCGCAAGGAGCAAAACGCTGTTGTGTTGCTGAGTTGTGCGATGGTTTGTGGACTGCACGGCCTTGAAATAATCAATAAATACGTACTACTGTTGTTCAGCTTCATTTAAAGACAGTCTTACGAAGTTTCATAATGGACATTTTCCAGAGGGCATCATAAAAACAGACAAAAACCCAGCCAAATCGGGTCATGAAAAAGTGGAAATGAATTCCCTGACCTGTTTTACTAGGCAATCGAGCGTAAAGCTTGGGAAAATATGAGGGCAGAGAAAAGCACATCTCAGACACAGACGCATAGGGGATAATGGACTGGCTCTTAATGGTGGCAGGATGACTCCGGCCCAGCGATGGGTCCATACGTTGAGTGAAGATGTGTGCCGAGGCTCAGGGTACCTCCCTGTTCGAGGATCTGACCGGATCCCTCAACTCGGCGTAAAATCTTCAAAGCTCTCCTGTCTGCGAGGATGTTTCTCAGCAGTCTACCTGGGCAGGACTAGGCTGGGTCTCATCCTATCAAAATCCAGGACACCTTTACAGATATGGTCCAGGAGGCTTGAGAAACAAAGGAGAGCAGAAACAGAGCAGCTATACTGATCCCAACTTCACCAATTTATCGGTCCTGTAATCTGTGCTCAGTAGGTCCGGTGTTTTAAAATGCTCGGCTTCGACAGAGTGGGTGAGAGCTCATAATGTCCAGCTCTTACAAACAGATTCTGGTGTGTTATTTAAGAAACGAGAGGCTGCATCTGTGAAAGGGCTTACAGTTTGCTTATAGTTAAACATTATGGTATAAAAATAAAAACACGTACCAAATATAAGATGAACCATATAGAGGGATATTTACTGAAGTAGTGCTTACTGAATCTGTAAATATCATAACAGTAAGCAATTAACACCTTCAGCTGGTTAGCACAAAGATTACGTAGCAATAAGCAGTCCGTTATTTGACTTGATATATAAACAGTCACAATACACGCAGAGGCTGTGGCATGTGTATGTGTGACTGTGTGTGTGACTGAGTGTGTGACTGTGTTTCTGTGTGTGTGAGACTGAGTGTGTGACTGTGTGTGTGTGTGTGTGTGTGTGTGTGTGACTGAGTGTGTGACTGTGTTTCTGTGTGTGTGAGACTGAGTGTGTGACTGTGTGTGTGTGTGTGTGTGACTGAGACTGAGTTTGTGTGTATGTGTGTGTGACTGAGTGTGTGACTGTGTTTCTGTGTGTGTGAGACTGAGTGTGTGACTGTGTTTCTGTGTGTGTGTGTGTGTGTGTGAGACTGAGTGTGTGCGATTGTGTTCCTGTGTGCATGTGACTGAGTGTGTGACTGAGTGAATGTGAGAACGTGTTGTGTTTTTTGTGCACTTTGCAGCTGTGAGGAAATGCTGCATTTGACAAATCGTCACCAACATCAGCAGAAAAAGCCCAGCTGTGGCAGGATGGATCTGGGAAGGGAAGATGTGTGCATGTTGACTTTATTGGCGTTCTTTATGGGTTCAGACTGCAAATGCGCTGCAGTGGAAACGGGTAAAATGTATACCTCTGTGTAAATACATTTAGTTTAAAGAGATGAATCTAAACCAGCCGTGATCTTGTTTAGACATGCGTACCTCTGTGGAAATATGTTTTGATTTAAAGAGATGGATCTCAACCAGCTGTGATCTTGTTTAGACGTCGTGTGACTAGCTAACTACGGGAGTGTTTGCCATCTACATGAAAAATGCCCTCGCCCAACAAATTCCTGGGGACCATGAGACGGGAAAACATGGATGGCAAATTGCATTTGTTTCTCAGCTCCCTATCCGGTGTCACTACTCGCTATACTGCCTGGTCTTCAAAGATAAAATAAACCACATTATTCAGTATTTAAATATAGCACAGAATGCATTTACAGAAGAATATAAATCAAAGTAATGCAGATGTACAAAGGAAGGCAAATCCCTGGTACATGAGAGCGTCACACTGCAGGTGAGGTGGGGAAATATGCTAATGTGTTGGTGCACATATTTTTATCATGTTTTGTTCATAAGTTTCTGTGCTGTGTTTGTTTGTTGTTGTTATTGTTGTTGTTGTCGTTACCTGCTCCAGTCTGTTGTGTGTGCTGTAGAAGGGCAGCCAGGTGGGCTGTATGATCTGTGTGTATGCCCCTTGGTCTCTCTGTGTTTGTGTAAAAAAAAAAGTGTGCAGCTTCATAACGGTGATGACAGCGTGAAAGCGAGAGGACGTGCCAAAGGTGACTTTACTGAAGAGGCCGATGCGTATTAATGAGGCTGTAATTTCACTGTGAGACATGTCACTGTGTGTATCAGTCAGATCAAGCCGAGCGGAGAGGAGCGCTTCACCTTTGTAGGAAGGAAAACGCTGTCTCCAGCCTCCCGTTTTCTCTGGTGCTGCCAGTGACTAACTCACTTTCCATTCACGTAACTCGTCTTCCATTCATGTAACTCGTCTTCCGTTCACGTAACTCTTCTTCCGTTCACATAACTGGCCTTCCATTCATGTAACTCACTTTCCATGCGCCTAACTCACTTTCCATTCGTGTAACTCGCCTTCCATTTGTGTAACTCACCTTCCACTCCGTAACTCCCATTCCATTGGCGTAACTCACCTTCCATTCGCGTAACTTGCTTTCCATTGGCGTATCTCACTTTCCATTCGCGTAACTCACCTTCCACTGGCGTAACTCGCTTTCCATTGCGTAACTCACCTTCCATTTGTTTAACTCGCTTTCCATTCACGTAACTCACCCTCCAGTCCTCTATTGGACCAAATGTTGTTTTCAGTTTTGAACCCTTGTCTTATCATTGTCTTGTTATTTGAAGACCAGACCTCCACTCTGCCTCTCTAACCGAGTTTCTTATCATTAACTGTTACTCATTCTTTTCTTTCTCTGCAGTGTGTACTGGTTGCATAATAACATATTTTTAGGAAACCACAGTAGCATTGCCATAGAGCAGTGTGACCAAATCCTTAACTGTGCTCACAGTGTACATGTAGAGTTTAGGGGGTCGAGGATGAACAATTAACATGCATCATTATGGGAATTTTGAGGATTCAAAATGTAGAAAGCATGTGTGAACTAAAAAACTATGACAATGAGTAATACAGTTTTATCATGTTACAAATCATCATAGATGAAGGGCATTTTAACAAAATTAAGTTTAAAGTCATATTATAATGCATTCATAACATTGATTGTTGACCAGTGTGAGCATTTTATTTTTACCTCTCCCCCGTCTCAGAGAAAATAGGTCATTGTTGCACCGTCTGCGATCAGGAGGACAGGTGTGATGTTTTATGCCCGCTCTGGAGTTTGATCCAGATTTTATCTTTCCAAAAGAATGTGAAAGAAAGACCCCCCAACACTAGAGGAAAAAGGTCAGCTTTTGTGAGTGACATCAGAGCTGACCACCAGCCTTCACACACTGGGTGCACTTCCTGCTTCTACTGGGCTAGGCATTGCTAATCGATCAGATGGCTGTAGCAGTCGCTCACACACAGAACAGATGGTGTTTTGAGTATCTGTGCCAGAGTTCCTCTCTGTGTCATACACCTGTCCTCTGTTCCTGCCCAGAACAGTCCCAGGCCCCAGGCAAAGCCTGCACTCAGTCCTTGTGATCAAACTTTCATACTGAAAGACGTTGGCCAGTACACTGGCACTCGCCTTTGGAGCAGAGCTAAACTCCCATTGCTCCAGTAGCTGTGATGAAATATCCCATATAAGACTGAGGTGAAGAGGTTTCGGTAGCAGAGCCGAACCAGGTGGTCTGTGCCAGACAGAAGAGACTAAGCTCTGAGCTCTCAGCACCAGGGCGCACATGATCAACACCAGCCTGCCTCGAGTCAGAAGCAGTCAAACAACCTGAAACTACAAAAACATTAAGCACATAAGATGTGTTTGAACTAAACGCATATCTGTTCTGATAACTCACTCACATAAATTAATGTTCTGCACTGAATGAAATGACGTATTCATACATCAAGTGGAGGCCTGTGATTTGGTTGGTGTCATAATTAAAACTAACAAGTTACAAGTGGCAAGAAAAGTTTTTGCCTCAGAGTTTTACATGAAGTTTTATGTTCTGGCTGGCTTTGAGTACCTGAGTGCCAGAAGAGTGCTTTTCATACGTGTTGAGTTGAGTCACGGAGAGGTGCAGTAGCAGTGCGGGTCTCTCTGAGCTCTGTGGTGAGGCGCATTGTGGTTTTCTCAGCTCTGTGGTGAGGTGCGCAGTGCGTGCCTCCAGACTGGAGCTCACTTCACACCAGCTACCCTTCACATCTCCCTTTTATCAGCCGAGCTGACACCAGAGCACCTCCACTTCACACCTGACTTCTCTCACTCTCTAACGTGGCTGCACTCGCGCTCCTATATTCCGAAAATACCACAGCTGTTGTCACAGGCATTCATCCTGTTTTGCCTGGGTGAGAAAACAATAAATCTGTGAAACAGCCATTCACAGAGCCAGAACTATTTGGATGGTTTTATTTTTTTATTTTTATCTCCGTTAGAGGGTGTCGTAACCTGTTGTTAATTTCCCACAAAGACGTTTCACGTCGTTGTTGACGGCCCTGAGTGTGTGCTTACCTACTGCAGATGAGGATTAAAGGAGATAGCAGATATCCTTGAGGCATTTCTGTCCTTCCTCTTATGAGAAGCGTTAAATGTGCCGATTTCCCTACAGGCAGAGATTAAACAGCCACGTAAGTGACAAACCACATCGTGAAATCTGTTATCTGCTCGCCAGACCTGACCTGACTTCTGGGTAATTGGAAAAATTGAATTAAATGTGATTCCTCATCTGCTTGAGCTCTCATGTTCAGCGGCGGCAGGTTTCTGTTGGGCGACTGGAGCTGTTTGGGATTCCAGCGGAGAAACTGAGAGCCTCCTGCTGTCCGTAGCCCTGACCCAAACTCGCACCCAGGGCTGAGAGGAAGTGCCTGTGCTTTTCTGACATTTGCACTGTGCTAAGGAATGTACCTGTGCTGAGCTGAATCTTATCTGGGTACACAAAGATGCAACATTTTCACAATAGGCTAGAATTACTCTCAAGTGGACCAAATACTCTGTTATATTTTGCAGAGTTTAGTCTGTTACAGGCCGAGTTGGTATGCAATGTTAACTCATACCACTTGTATTTGGACTTTAGTTTGATGGGGGCTTGTGCGATATGCAGTTCACATTAAAGCCTAGATCCAAATCCAGTGGTTTACGGTCAAAAATGTTTAATAATTGATTTTTCATTTTACAGACAACATATTTTGGCGACTCAAAAGTGGCCCTTGAGCCACTGCAGACAGCCCCTACTCAGGGCGTCCTGAGAGAGGGTGCATTTGGACAGTACTACGGGAAAATGAGCCGAAAATGTCCCTCCACAGTCGGCCAGTGTTCTTATTAAATAGTCTTGTCATTTCGGATGATGGGACAGAAAGATGATAATGTATTTTGGCCTGATGTACTGTATTCCTACCGGAGGGGACATCTGTCAACATCAAACACAACTAGATATATCACCTCACTGGAGTAAAATATGTTTTACGAAATATTTTGATCCCAAATTCATTTGAGGAAAATGTTGTGGTTGTGAGGAATGACACGTAGCACAGTCTTAGAGAAGCACTCCTGACAGGCACCGGTAGCGCTGAATTAAAAAAGTGCTTAACATGTCCATCTGAATGGATTTACTGGCAGACATTTGATGTGTAGCTTATCATGTTTTTCATCTCCTTACTCTGTTCAGGCAGTCAGGTTTGCAGTGCTGTTTTCTTTTCAGCATGACAGTTTCTGGTTTCTTTTCCTTTTTCAACTTACAGTCCCTTGACTGGGATTAGCTTGAAGAGTCATGCAGTGTCTCCTTCCTGGGTCACGCAGTGTCTCCTTCCTGGGTCATGCAGTGTCTCCTTCCTGGGTCACGCAGTGTCTCCTTCCTGGGTCATGCAGTGTCTCCTTCCTGGGTCACGCAGTGTCTCCTTCCTGGGTCATGCAGTGTCCCTTTCCTGGGTCATGCAGTGTCCCTTTCCTGGGTCATGCAGTGTCCCTTTCTTGGTCAGTGTCTCCTTCCTGGGTCACGCAGTGTCTCCTTCCTTCCTGGGTCACGCAGTGTCTCAGTGTCTCCTTCCTGGGTCACACAGTGTCTCCTTCCTGGGTCACACAGTGTCTCCTTCCCTGCAGGTCATGCAGTGTCTCCTTCCTGGGTCACGCAGTGTCATGCAGTGTCCTTCCTGGGTCACGCAGTGTCTCTCCTTCCTGGGTCACGCAGTGTCTCCTTCCTGGGTCATGCAGTGTCTCCTTCCCTGTCTCCTTCCTGGTCATGCAGTGTCCCTTCCTGGGTCATGCAGTGTCTCCTTCCTGGGTCACGCAGTGTCTCCTTCCTGGGTCAGTGTCTCCTTCCTGGGTCACGCAGTGTCTCTGGGTCCTTCCTGGGTCACGCAGTGTCTCTTTCCTGGGTCACGCAGTGTCTCCTTCCTGGGTCACGCAGTGTCTCCTTCCTGGGTCACGCAGTGTCTCCTTCCTGGGTCATGCAGTGTCTCCTTCCTGGGTCACGCAGTGTCTCCTTCCTGGGTCACGCAGTGTCTCTTTCCTGGGTCACGCAGTGTCTCCTTCCTGGGTCACGCAGTGTCTCCTTCCTGGGTCACGCAGTGTCTCCTTCCTGGGTCACGCAGTGTCTCCTTCCTGGGTCACGCAGTGTCCCTTCCTGGGTCACGCAGTGTCCCCTTCCTGGGTCACGCAGTGTCTCCTTCCTGGGTGGGTCACGCAGTGTCTTCCTTCTTGGGTCACGCAGTGTCCCCTTCCTGGGTCACGCAGTGTCCCCTTCCTGGGTCACGCAGTGTCCCCTTCCTGGGTCACGCAGTGTCTCCTTCTTGGGTCACGCCATTTTTCTTTTTCAGTTTTCCTGTTTTCTGATGACACACAGTAGAACGTTTAAAGGGATATAATACTGATTAAAAGCATGTTTCTCCTTCAGTACTTTGTCAAGGTATGTGGAGCCAACTTCTGTTGAAGTTCACCTGGTTTACTCTTTCTTACTCATATCTGGCCTACAAAGTTTCCAACAGAAACCTGAATCTGTGATTTCCATTTTTTTTTTTTTTTTTTTTTTTTGCACATTAGCATATAAGCAATCAGCCCGTTTTCTGGAGCTTGATAAGCCAGTATGTGGAGTTTTGGCTCCTTGCCGTAACAGTGCTGACCATGTTTACCCTGTTCTGCACTACCTCAGAGTCTGGCAGTGTGTGAGCTCTCCCTGTCTGTCTTAAGTCATGTCCAATTGTCAGCACAGGGAACCAGCTAAGCAATCGCATCAAATCAATTACAGAGCTTACTGCTCCATCTACGCTGGCGGCAGCATGTCGGTTTAAGGCCTGATTTCTGCAAGGAGGGGGAAAAGGGGAGGTTTTTGATGTGAGTGTAATGGCGGAGGGGGAGCTGGGGGAGAGTGGTGTGTTAGCGGGTGGGGGGGTGTTAGCCACCCTGCCTTATCTGCCCGGGGCAGCGGGTGGAACTGCCACATACGGCGTGTGATCTCAGGCACATCCTGCAAACCCTGTAATCTGATCACTGGATACCTGGAATCAGCACCTCTTCACCCTTCACAGAGACCCTGGAGAAACCTGCAGAGTGAGTGCAAGCATACCTTAGAGGGCCTGCACCCCAGCGGGACTGGGGGAACAAATAAGAGCAAAAAATGCATCATGTTATGATTTTCAGAGATGAGGAAGTGCTAAAGAACATGTCTTTGACTTTCAAGGCAAACCCTTTATAAGTTTACCAAGAGTAGAGCAACCTGCTGGTACTGTTTGTTTTATCCTGCTGGCACCGTTTTTATACGTCTGCATTATGGAGTTATCGCAGTGCAGATACGCCACTCTTAGCGTTAGCACGATGACTGTCAGAGGTTCCAGGAACATTACTTGGCTCTACGCTAAAATCTTCCAACGAGACCAAACATTAGAGAAGTAATTCTTTAGCTACTTTGTTTTGTAAGTTCAGAATGGCTTTAAAAAAAAAAAAAAACTGTTTTTTCGCATGCTATTACCTCTGTCTTATGACGGAGACAATTACATCAAGATCACAAATCAGTGAAATGTCCCTCTCTAATGAGTGAATTTGTACCTGCTATTATCTAGTTCCAGTAGAAAAAAAAGTTAATTCAGTTTTAAAGTGTTAAGACAAACGTTAAATAGTACCTTAAAGGATTATAGTTAAATTATAGTTTCATTTTATAGTTTGAGTAGAGAATCATTAATATTAAGCTGACCTATGTATGAATTTCAAATTTTTTTCCAACTTTTTTTCTGAGCTTACAGAATCCTCCCTAATCTCTGTGAAGGGAATGAAGCTGGTTTTATTGGCAGTTAGAGGACTTTAATGGTCTCCCTAATGGACCAAACAAAATGGATGAACAGCTCAAGTAATTTTTTTTAGCTAGCTGGAGGTGAAAGTGTGTGTGTGCGTGCGTCCGTGCATGTGTGTGTTTGTGTGTTTGTGTGTGTGTGTGTGTGTGTGTGTGCATCCGTGCGTGTGTGTGTTTGTGTGTGTGTGTGTGTGTGTGTGTGTGTACATTTTGAGAAACTGCTGTTAAACTCCTTGCTAGCTACCTTTTTGCTGCTCTTCCTTCCTGTACCCCAGTTTTCACAAAATCTTTGTGGGTTCTTCTGGTTTGGTCAAATAATTTTGGTCCGTGTCCAGGTGGAGGCAACCGATGCTGCTTCCCTCTGTTTGAAAGGTGTGAGCAAACAGTGTTTTCAGGGATGTGTTCTTTTTTTTTCTGGGTTTTTTTTTTTGCATTTTTCCCATTGCTCATGTTGACTCAACACCAATTCAATCAACAGATACCATGTCTCCAAGTGGTTGTCTGTCTGCTCAATCTAACTCTTTTGAAGACTTTCAATCCCTCATTCACACAGGTAAATAGATTCCTGTATATGAAATACATCAGGTTGTTACATTATAATTGGTCTGTGTTATGAATTTGATGATGTCAGAGCACCCAGCAATATCCTAAATGGGGGAACATGATGAATTTGAAGGCTCAAAGGTAAATCTTTGGATTCCCTGTGCCTTTGCACTTGAGGATGGGAAAGTAAACACTCAGCTCGTACCTCTAACCAGGCTCTACAGCCCAGTGAATGTCAGACTCTCCAAAGCCCTGGAATTGTAGAGGATTCAGCAGCATGTGTTAGTGGCAACACTCGGAATTTAAAAAGGCTGTTTTCATTTTAGTGGACAGTGAAATACATGGAGTAAACCCTGCCGTGTAGCACTTATGGGCGTGTAGGCTAGACAGCTCCTCTTTTCGCTCGTCCGTGGGAGATTGGGAAGCTGGGAGACAGAGCCAGTGTCTCTGAGGAGAAGCGGTCCGTGCAGCAAATGTTTAATTACTACATTTAGATTTCAATAAATGTAGAGGTCAGTGCACTTAATCATTTAATTTAAACTTTGTTTTTTAATTCTCAGAACCTGCAATAATAATTAACTCTCCTCCAGTTCACCTCTGTGCATTAATTTGATGCCCTTGACTCCAGATTATGACTGTGGATTTCTTTAAAGGCCAACAAATGTGGACTTTAAACTAGTGTGTTAATGCATTTGAAACATTAAAGGCTATTCGTTGTTTTTAACACCGGAGTGCAAATCGTTTTGGTTCTGTAAATAAGTTTGACATTTTACGGAGAGTAATTTGGTTGTTTTGTTTCACCTGACAGATTGCCATTTTAGACTGTGGCACTGCTTTTTAGTCAGAATGGAGTTTTTTTTTTTCACAAATTTTGCAGTTTAATATCAGTGCTCGGCAGAAATACCCACTCTTCGGTCAGAGCCCATGGTCATCTCTGTCCTGAAGGAAAAATAAGGAACATGGGTGATAAAAAGTTAATGATATTGGATGCATATAAAATTAATAATAGGTTAAATTTTTAATCATACCTTAATAGCATTATGTTTTTTTGATGGTCTTTAAATGTGGCGCTCTCTCACATTGCCAGGGCATACAGAGCATGAGTCCCCAAGGACCCACTAAGCAGGGGCAGTCTGCAGGCCCGTCTCCCCCTCTCCTAAATAGCATCCAGGCCCTTTGGGGCACTTGAGAACGGGAACCTTTCCCAGCCATTCAGCCATTTTTACTGCGTCTCAGGGGGGCGTGGGTGCGATGAATGGAGGGCAGTGATCACAGGAGCCTGTTGACCCAAATCACTGTCACTAAACACAGTCTAACAGCCACAGCTTGCCGGTGCATCACCCTTATTCACTCACGCAATCAGCTACCTGTCAATCAGAGGGGCTTATGGGAGTTGTAGGCAGTTGTGCTTCGTAGATATAATGAAGCCAAACAAAATGAAGGAAGTTTTTCTTAAAATGTAATACTGATGATAGGGGAGACCGCGGGTGATTGTAACATTTTTTACATTACTCTGCTCTTATTTGTGCTAGACCTTTCAAAATTCGAGACCAAGTACTCACATGTGTACGCTTCAAAATGAAATTATCCCCATATCGCCAATGCTAATAGAGAGAGTGAAAATTCATCTCAACTACAAGAAGTGAAATGTTACATTCTACCCCGCAGCCAGGGATAGTTGTACCAGTACCTGGAGTTAAATGTAACACACAGCTGAAAGTGCAGAAGCTCAGCAAATACAATGTTATTGCTGAAAAAAACATTATTGAGGAGCCTACTTATAATCCTAAAAGGTTGACATGGTGTGTTGGTGTGCACTCACGCATATGCATGTGTCTCCATTTGAACACTTTCACATTTTTTCAGTCCTCCTCTATATCTGTCGATGTTTTTTGATTTAAAGAAGTTAATTTGGAGCAATACCAATACAAAATTTCATCATTGACCTGACTCACAACTATCATGTTCCAATCATTTACTTACCTAATGAGGAGACAAACGTAATCAGATCAGTTACTTTCATTAGTAAGCCCCTCCTCCTGCTCATCTGGCAACACCCTATTGGCTCTGCAGCAGCCTGCTCTGAGCAGCTCACCGGACCTGGTCTCACTCTGTCACAGATCACACAGATCCACCCTGTACAACCTCATTCGAGGCTTTTCAGAGAGTATCTGCGGGCACTCCCCTGTCATTTTTTTGCTTCCATTGTTTGGTTTGCAAGAAACAACCTTAATCATAATTAAGGGATAGTTGTGAAACTTTTGAAAATCCTGTCACAGCCGTCCCCGAACCTGTCCTCCATGTCAGAGCAGTCTGTCGTATCATTGATGACTCCAAATTCATGGTCATGAAATGCATTAGATATCAGCTGAATGACTGGTGCTTAATCAAATAAAGGTTTTATCCTTCCAGCTGAACCACACACGTCATAACTCAAAAATAGATGTGGTCAAAAAAAATAACTTTCTTTCCTCAGATAAGTTTTTTGACTATAACACTGACAGAGTTGCTCACAGGAGCACGGAACTCTGCATGTGAGCTCAGGCAGGAAGTGGGCCTGTACGCTAATGATTACATGATTCTGGCTTACTCCTGTGTGGAGAAATCGAAAGTGTTAGAGCTTCCCTGTGTTACAATCATTCCTGGTCACCTCTACCAACCAATTTACTCTGAACAAGCAAAGAGAGTTAGAGTAGAGAGTTAGCTCTCTACTGCCTGGTTGGAAGTGTAGCTTGTGTGTTTTTCTGTTGTCAGACCTGGCTGTTTTAGCATTGACATACTGAAGTGAGTGTGTGTGTGCTGGGGGGGGGGGGGTGGGTTTGGTTTCATGGCTGTTCATGTGCGTGTTGAATCCACGACCCAAAGTGTCACAGGCTGCTCTCATCAGCTTTGTTATCTAATTACGCCAGTGCACACAGCTGAGCACAGAGCGCAGAAATCTCTGCCTCACTGATCTGGGATCGGATGAGTAGACCTTTATTTGTTTCCAATATCTTTTTCCCAGCCAGTCAATGAAATTTACTCTAGGGTAGGCTCGCCAAGATTCAATTTCATTTTTTTTCTCCCCAGTTCCCAGAGATAAAAATCGATGTATCTATATTTCAGATTTTTTTTTTATCATCATCTATTTTCAGGGTGGTGTTGCCAAATATTAGTCATTTTAAACTGGACGGCAGCACAGAGTTCTCCCATGGTATATTAAAAGATCAGGGCGGCTCTACATTTTGCCTGGCAGTACCTGCTTACAGTCTACAGGCCTACTTCTGCAGCTGTGGGTCAACATCAACATGAAAATGCACAGAGATGACAGTTTACCGTCCTCAAGCCATTTTATATCCCTTGTTTTAAGACATAATTTGTTTCTCATCCCATTGGCAGATAATTAGCATATTTTAGGTTTTTTTTTTTTAATGAAGCCATGTCTTTTTTTTTCTTATTTGTGTAAGTCACATTTTTGACAGTATACAGAGCTCTTGTTGAGTCAGGACATTTTCAGACAGCGATAGGATCCGTAATGATCTGGACGTTCTTCTGGCTAACCCCTCCATTTCTACATGCACTGTCTGTATGAAATTTTCTTCGGAAATTTTATATTGTTTTGGCAGTGAAATCCATGGGCACGGAACAGAACACTTTTTTACAGAGCGAATGCACTGATGAGTAATCTTCACTTGATTTTCTTAACGGGAAAATTTGGCTGTCAGTTAGAGATGACATTTATCAACAAATACAGATGAAATTGAGATCCTGTTAAGCTTGTGTTGAAAGATTGCTGCCAGTTCAGTCTTTTGCCTTCCAGATGGACATTACTGGAATAGCAGAAAAACAGGCCACACTGTCCAGGAACGGTAGACTGAAACGCTGCCAGAAGTGTAATCGGCCTGCTGGCCCTGACACAGTTTGCTGGAGCTGTGGGTTTCGGCTCGATGTGTGAGGGTGAGCCGGACCGCACACCCAGCTGTGCCACGGTGCTGCCCGCCCTCCTCTGCCCACCATCTGCTGCCAACGGCCCGCACCGCTAAAACACAGCGCCCCCTGCCTGCCAGCTCACAGACACCAACACTGTGGATCACGGCCCGCTGGAGTCCGTCCCTCTGATTCTCAGATTCCGAGCTGATTCAGGAATGTTGGGATCAGAGTGCACTGGCTACACGCCCCTCAAAAACCTGTAAGATTCCCCCATCCTCCCACTCTTACTACCGTAATGCGTCATGTAATTGCGCATGTGAAAAATAGAGCAGCTGGTAGCTTGACTCTCAACATCCCATAAATAGACAGCGTGGCCATCATCATATGAATGTACTGCAGTTTTTTTTCGTTTTGTATCGTGATCTTTATTTATTTATTTAGCATTAATGGAAGAGCATTATCTTCCCGCATTTCTGTATGTCTACATGAGCTCCACGATTGGAAATTGCCTGAGGGGAAGTGAGAAGATCTCCCAGTATAAGACCCACCTTGCCTTCCCAATTACAAACAGAAAATACAAAATTGATACAAACAGCATTTTTGTTATATATTAATGGGTATTAATGGGGTTTTCTTACACTCCTGGGGCTCTGTGTGGTGTGTGTTTTTTTCTCCTTATGCGGTAGATTGATCCATATTGTAAGGTGCTGACATCAGTCTCTGGTTCTGCTGAACATGGGGAAAGGGTGACAGAGGTCTGGACGATCTTAAGGTGCGGAGATTAACCCTATCCCTTCTTCACCACCAGATCGACTGAACAGCATCTCAGTCCTGTCACTACATATGGCTGGCCTAGACCTTTAAATGGTGTCTAAAGATATAAGTAAACAGATCATAAGTAAAATTAACCCTATGAAACAGGGAGGTGTGTCCTTATCTGACAAACATAGCATTATTTAATTAAACAACCTTCAAAATGACAGAATATCACACTCCAGTGACCCACAAATGTGAGTCAGGAGTTTCCTTGTAGTTAATGATTGCATAATTATGTGCCGTCTCCCTATGGAAGTACCTGGAAGGTCACACGTGTTCAGAGTAGCTTCAAAGGTCCGCTATATCTCCCGATTTAATGCAGGACTGCAGACTGTAATTTATATTAATCTATTTAATCTATTTAATTTATCCGGAGATAAACAACCTTTAACGGCTCAGGGAAAACATCCTGCGAGCACCTGGGACCTTTGAACGCTCGTGTGTCAACACTCATTAATGTCAGCGCCTCTGAACAGGCTGAGAACGCCAGAGAGTTTACTCTCTGTGACGGCCCTGACTGTCCTCCCCTCTCTCGGGTAGGTTGTCAAATTCCGCTCTCTCTGATGGTTTTTTTTTTTCCTCCCAAATCCTTTAAAGAGAAAACTTTTGTGTGAACCAGCTGTTCCACAGACATGTCTGTTTGGTCCTGGTTTAACTGGCACGGCCGTTCATCGCTGCCCTCCTGAGCTGCCGCTAGCGATTCCACGCGGACGCCCTCACTCACGCTCTATCCGCGGTCCTGATGCGCAGCCGGCCTCCGTAGCTGCATTATCATTTGTATCTGGCTGTAATATATGTTAATTAGCCATTAGCGCTGGAGCCCGACCGTCCCCGGTATGGATTGCTCCTGATGGCGGAGGTGATTTTGAGAGTGCAGGATTTGAAGGAGGCTTCATCAACCTTCTCAGTCGCCGCGGCGTTCATTACACACGCCTGCACGACTTTGTACGCTGTGGCCCGATATGAACCAAATCTGATTACATTTCTAACCCCCCAACCGCCCCCATGAGTCCTTCCTCTTAATGATCATCCTGTGGAACGTGTAGCTGACGGCCTGCCCCACCCTAACCACATAAGTCCTTGAATTTTCAATCTGCGGGGCCATTGGGCCATCGCTGTGGCTTAAACTAAGTGTGGAAATGGTGGATTAGATGAAGCATCAGGGCGGAGTTTAATCTCAGAGGGAGGAGGATACCCATGAGATTCTGCTGGGGTGCATGTATGTGTACGCATGAGTATATGTGTGTGTATGTGTGTGCGCAGGTGTGTGTGTGTGTGCAGGAGTATGTGCAGGTGTGTGTGTGCAGGAGTGTGTGCATGTATGTGTGTGCGCAGGTGTGTGTGTGTGTGCAGGAGTATGTGCAGGTGTGTGTGTGCAGGAGTGTGTGCATGTATGTGTGTGCGCAGGTGTGTGTGTGTGTGCAGGAGTATGTGCATGTATGTGTGTGAGTATGTGTATGTGTGTGTGTGTGTGTGTGTGCATGAGTATGTGCATGTATGTGTGTGTGTGTGAGTGTGTTTATGTATGTGTGTGCGTGCGTTTGCGCATGTGTGTGCAGGTGTGTGTGTGTGTGTGTGTATGTATGTATGTATGTGTGTGTGCATGAGTATGTGTATGTATGTGTGTGCGCGCGCATTTGCGTGTGTGTGTATGTATGTATGTGTGTGTGTGTTTGCTGCGTGTGTGTGTGTATGTAGGAGAGGGGGTTTAGAAAGGTGAAAAGGAGGTCATTTTCTAACACCCATTCCCCAGCCCCAACATGGGAGCCTGGTAATTACCGCTGAAAGTGGATAAAGTCAGGATCTCGGTGGAATTCCAGCACTTCAGTGGAAATGACTAGCGGGAAATCAGTTAGCGACGGCCGCTCAGTGTGCTTTGCTGATAGGGATCTATCTGCACCCGCTTTTAATGGGTTTCTGTGGGGTTTGGGGGAGCCAGGGCTCACGTGGAGCAGCTGGAGAAGGCTGCGTCAGAAGCACAGCGCAGAACCGGAGGCTGGTTCTCTGAGAAAGCCGGGGCGGTCCCAGGGCTCGCTGTGTCACTGACCGAGCCGTGAGTCGCAGATCCTGCCTAAACCGCGCCGTCACACAGTCACACTTTCCAAAACTTTCTGGTGCAACATGCATTTTTTTAAACCGATCAGGTCATAGTTTTTATAGAGTCTGTATTAAGATTATGTTAACCTGTACCGGGATGCAAATTTGAAGCTGAAATCTAATTATGGCCTAATGAGAGATTTTCTTCTCAGATAACTGGGGAAAATGTGTAAGTGTGTTTGGAAAGTTAGAGCACTGTAAGTTAAAAGATAGAATAGGTGATATATGCTGTGTCGTGTAAATCTTTCAGCCGTTTACAGGGTCATGTTCCTCCAGCAGTATCCTGTGTGTGTGGCGTTAGTGTTCGTCTGTGATACTCACTGTTTCAGGTAGATGAGATATTGTAGCCTCTAAATTAGACTGAAGTCTGTCTTATGATTCTGTGTTTGACAGCAAGGGGAAACGCAAACGAGGCAGTGGACTCACTTTGCACCAGCGTTGGTCACTTCCAGGGTTCTGTGAGCCTGTCTGTCTGTATTTATAATTATATATTTATTATTATATAATTATTATGTAATTTTGTCTTATTTACCCATTGTCCTTTTTTCCTGACGTTCTCCACATCACTTTCATTTGCGGTTCTTTCAACAGACTGCGTTAGGCTTCATCTGCGTTAGGCAGCTAGACTCCCCGTCTGGCATGTTAAAGACCGACAAAGGCTGTTACTTCACTGATTCAAAAATTCAAAATGTAACTGCCATTTAAGTGTCAGCCGGGCCAGAGAGGAATGTTATTTTAGGATTGATTCTCTTTTCTCCTATTTGTTCAGTGTCTATTTTTTCCTGGGTTTAATTTGAATACTGTTCACTTTGTAATCAGACTTTTCTAACTCCTCAGTCCGTCTGTTTGTCTAAAGATTTATAATAATTTGATGGAGTGTGTTTTATGATTTGGATGGGGGAGGGGGTAAGGGAGAGTTGGTATTCTCAGTAACAGACATTGAGATGAGACCTGGTTTCTGATTTTAGCTGAGCTGGGTACACCTTTTTTCTTAAGTTTTTTTCTGAAGTTTACTGTAAAATAAACATTATTTTTTGGAATATTTTCTTCACCCTCTGACTGGATCGTAATTGATAGAGATTGTCCAGTCTATGGGTGTGTGATATGTTTTGTTTGTCAGTACAGAAATAAAACACTAAGCGTGTTGCCTCCCCACTGGAGAACGAGGGCGAGTGAAACTCTGCCTCTCTCAGTCCTCCTGTCCTGCTGGAGGTCGGGAGTTTGAACAGAGCTGTTAGTAAAACATAACGGCCAACGCTTCTTAAACTCCCAAAGCCTGACTCTTCCCATCCCCTCCCAGCCTACTCCAACCCCTGGATATCTGATCCTTATCATTTCATTTAATTCTTTTTTGCTGGAATTGGTTCTGTGATGGAACGCTTCGATTCTATCCTGGTGGCCCAGGTGTTTCTCTTACTCTCATTCTCTTTCTCTCTCTCTCTTTTTGTGTGTCTTTCTCTCTTTCTGCCCCCACCCCCTCTAAAAATCATTGTAGGTCCATGCTATGTTCTGGACGGCGCGGCCACAGATGGTGCCCCCCCGCCCGCGCTCTGCCGTGGCTAATAAAAGCGCGGTAGGGTATGAATCGCGGTGATTTCTTTGTCACCGCAGATGCTGAAAAGCTGCATTAAAACGGCGACGGCTTCGCTCACACGACGGGAGCTGTCATTCCGATGATTTGTGGTCTTTCTTTAACCTTGTAACACGCACTTTATACGATCCCAGTCCCCTCTGAGCGCAGAAAATTGCCCCCTCACCTCCGGTCTCATCCTTTATTGAAAAAGTGCAGGGAAGGGGCCCCAATGCCCAATCAGAGTCCATAACTCAGTGTGTCACACAACATGCATCCTGTATGCACATCAGTGATTGACAGGTCGGCTCTGAAGCGTAATCTGAGCCGTGGAGCGAGGCGTTTCTCTGCTTTTGATGATGTATCTGCCAGATCACATTATATCTGCAATCTCAAGTCTGCTCATGTTTACGCGGTAAAAATTTAATGAGCCCTGAGTTTTTATCAGTGAAAACGCGTTTGGGTCCGTGGACATGCTGCAGAATTGCATTCCCAGGTGTACCACGGGTACATTCTGCGTTTGGTCTGTAAGTGACTGGAGGCTTTTCTGCATAGGGTAGATAATAATGAATCTTATATAAGAGGGGAAAAAAGTTATAAACTGTTATTGTCAGTGACATAAGATTGGGCTTGACAGCAGGTGTGTGACAGCACTAGAGACTCAGTCACTTGGTTACAGTTACATTAAAACAAATGGATATTGACCTGATCGTCCTCCACATTAATGTTGGGTTTAATGGCTGGCAGAATAAAAGGATTCTCAGCTAAACTGTTCCTGTTTTGGAAGAGTCCTGATGTGCGGCTGTTTGTTTGGCAGGAACGCCGTCCCGGGCAGAGCAGGAGAGGGACCTGAAGGAGGCTCTGAGGGGTACGGATCCTGCCATCCCGCTCGTGTTTGTCAGCGGGAACCACGACCTGGGAAACACCCCGACGCCAGACACGGTGGAGCTGTACCGCCGAGGGTGGGGCGATGACTACTTCAGCTTCTGGGTGGGGGGGGTGCGGTGCCTGGTGCTGAACTCACAGCTGTTCTTCGACGCGTCGGCATGCCCTGAGCTGCGGGACGCACAGGAGGCGTGGCTGGAGGAGCAGTTGCAGGCCGCGGCCCGGAGCCCCCGCCGACACACCCTCATCTTCCAGCACATTCCGCTGTACCTGCGCACCCCAGACGAGGAGGACGACTACTTCAACCTGCAGCGAGGCGTCAGGGAGAGCCTTATCAAGCGATTCCGGCAGGCAGGTACGATCACACCCCCAAACCAAGCCACACCTACCTTACCCCACCCCCAACCTCCAGCCCCACCCATCCCCACCTACCCCCACCCCCATTTAGAGCAGGCTTGCTGAAATGGCCACAGTCATCATCATGGCAATTCTGACAATTGTGATGTCATAATTTAATACAGCCATGAACATTCCATCATATGACTAAGGACAGGAGCTAACGATAGGAGATCTTTCTAACACAGTGTTGGAAAATGCTGCACATGTGTGTCATTAATACTAACAGGCTGAAGCTGTTTACTTCTTCACTGCAGGCCAAAGCATTCAGTCAGATGCACCATACTCCCTAGAAATTGTTTAGAAATAAGAGAAATAAGATATAACTTTCTCTCTGCTGTTCTCACATGTTGCAACAAGGAGACAGGCCAGAAGGGGCAGATCAGAGTTCATCCATTACTTAGCAATGGCAGTACCGCCTAGAATGGGATTCTAAACAACTAGCTTAATAAAGCAGTTTTCACTGACGCTGGATGCTCGGATAATTCAGCTCCTCCAGAAGCAGCCATGATGATAATGGGGAAAGCTGTCCAAAGCCGTTATCATGTTGCTTTTTTCTGACACGCAGTCGGGGCACTGTTAATCAAAACCCATTAAAACCCCGGAGCGTATGGCCTTTCAGTAGTGACTGTTTTAGCTGAAGGCCTCCTTCAGTGTTGGAGCTGGTCTGTGCTCATTGACTTTAATTTTGTGCATTTTCACCATGTCTTGTTTTTTAGGCTGTAATGACTTCTGTTGCCTCTGAGAGGTGCTCTTTAGGTTTACATAATTTAAGTGAGGATGGACATTGAACATGGAACTCTCTCCTCATTTCCATGTTTGTCATACATGTAACAGAGTAATATCTTATTCTCACACATGTTCACATGTTCCGAAATCAATTATGTATCTGGTTTATGTTGAAAGTCTGTTACAGAGCATTTTAAATATAGATCACAGGCGAGCGCGTGTGATTAGCGAGTTTGATCGGGAGTGGGTTCTGTTTTATTTAACACAAACTTGGACCCTGTTGTGAATTCTTCATTATGCCCGTCTCTGGCGGGGTTTAATGAGCGCTCTTTCGCTTACAGTTTCTGTGGATGTGAAAGCCGAGAGCGCATGAATTTAATGTCTGAAATCATCATCCTGAGGTCCAGATCTTCGCCGTGCGGAGGGTCTGTCTGATGCCTGGGAGGTGGTTTTGGGCGTGATCATGCGTGTGATTTAAATCAGTCTCCTTGGTTGAATTTCAATAAGGATAACTTCTGTGAAACACTGGCAAAGTTTAGCCATAACTGGGCAACATTAATCTATAATTACGCAAGCATGTTTTTTTTATAGATGATGGAACATGGATTTTTACAAGGTCTGTTATAGATGTATGAGGCATATTTGTACACGCACGTCAGTTGGGTTTTTTTTTTTTTTGGCATTGAAAATGTTTTTGTTCAGATGGAGTTTTGCTGGAGTTCTTGAGGCAAAGTGGTTTGTGCAAGGGTACAAACAGCCATGTGAAAAGACCAATCTCTGAAGAGTCAAGTGATCTAGCCACTTCACCCTGTCCTTCCCTGTTCTGTTGCTGAGATTGTCCTGTTAAATTTGGGAGCAGTTCATTGATTGGTTGATGCGATGCAGGAAGGACCAGGGCAGTAAGGGTCATGTGACTGAGGCAGGCTGCAGGCCCTGCGCCCCCTGCAGGCAGACGTCAGAAGGGCGAGTGTGTGAAACCGCACTGTGAAGGGGTGCCTTTCTCCTCCTGTCCTGGTTCTGTTCTGGTGTCTCTCCTCTCTCTCCGGGTCGTTTGTCTCTGCAGGTTGGGAGCAGATGGTGCGGCCGTGCGTTGCTGTATGAATTGGAATCGTTTCAAAAGTGGGTTGTTTTTCTTACCCCCCACAAATCTTTCCCCAACATCCTGTTATGTGCCTTATGGGGTTCGCTGTCAGCCTTCAGGCGTTTCTATTGTCTAATTTCACTCTTAGCTGCATTATGACATGACAAACTGGTGTTTTTAATAAAAATATGAATATTGATGGGTATACCAACACCTCTCACTGCAGTCCTCACAGGAACCTGTCCGTATTGAGGGCCCAGGTGAGATCTCAGGTTTAGGGGAAATGGTACGGTTCTCAGGTGAAAGATGAGAGGAATTTCAGGCTGTCGTGTAAAGAAATGGAATCATGTTTGCCGTGTTTTACTGTCCAAGCGGCGAATTCAGGCTGGCGCTGGCTGCTTTGAGCCTCCTCTTTATCAGCTGGGACGAAGCACCAGGTGTCAGATTTTAAAATCCAGCGCTAATCCCCCCCCCCTCGCCAGGTGCCAGGTCTCCACACTGACAGTCACGTCACTGCCGGATTTGGGCCTGCTCCTTTTCTTCTTTCTTCCCTCATCCTTTTCTCTCCACTCTGAATCGCTCACAGCGTGTGCCACAGCTCTCCACAGTCACTGCACGCGGTGTCTCTCTCTTCCTATTCACGGCGGCCATTTGGCTTTCACCTGGAGCGGGAAGCCACAAAGGTGTGAAAGCACGACTCCCCATCCCACATGTTCAACCCCACACTGGACCATCAGTTACAATCTGAGCCACTGAGAAATGAAAACCAATTTATTTTGATGAGAATTAGTTTCCCTTAGAACTCCATTTCTCTTCCCTCCTGCCGGTTACACTACCTGACCTTTAAAGACTCCTGTGCCGGGACAGTTACGGGCCTGAATATGGATCTGAGAGACTGTGTTCTGCCAAATGCTCCCTACACTCTCCTCTCAAAGCTGTTTTTCCTGTTCTTGTTTTGTGAGAGTTTTTACAATCGCTCTGAGGCGTTGATCGAATCACGTTCTTCTGACAGACAGAACTGGCCTTTTCACAGTCCTTGTCGAGCCGATAGAGCTGAAACACATTTGTAGAATAAAACACACCCATCTGAGTGGTTAGTTTTTCTCCCTGTGTTATTGTTTGCAGCGGCGCTGAAACAGTGAGCAGGGACTCGTAACAGTGCAGTGCGCACAAACTCATTTTCCAACTCTACTGGAGCTCTCAGATCTAATATAAGGAGGCAGTTCGGTTGGTATGATTGGGGCGGTGTTTCATAGCGGTTGCTGTGGGTTTGTGGGAAGCTCGTTCAGAGATGCATGCCCCCGAGGCCTGCAGCTTCTGATCACTCTGTGCCGCAGTATCTGATGGATTTCTGAAATTGCTTTCGTTCGTAATCAAATTCATATTCCATTTATGATTTCCCACTTTATATGGATTTTCATATTTCTCCTCATATTCAGCGCTATAGCACAACTCCGGAAATGTTTTTTTTTTTTTTTTTTTAAGACGCCATTTTCTAGCCATTTTTTTTTAAATAGAGTTGAGAGTATGTAATTCCATTGCTGTCATGTCAAAAAGCTAGCTTCCTCATTTAAACATATCTGTGAGGATGACAATTTCCAGCACCAAAACAAAGGAAAGATAATTTTTTCCCAATTTTATTTTGTTCTCTTTTTAGTTTTAAGCGACACTTAAACTCCCGTCTTTGATGAATAATGCACCCTTTTAACACCATCTTATAAAAAAGATTATTCACATTGTTGTTGTTATGTTTACTAATTTTTAATTATTCATTTGCCCAGACTCACATTTTATTGCATTATTTAAACATTCGTGTTTATATCAGCTTTCCGTTCACCAGACTCCAAACACAGAATGAAGATTGTCTGGCTTCAGCCCTGAGGTTAAACAGCGCCCAGACCCTTTTGGAAGGACATAGCTATTGTTTTGAAAATATGTGATGTAACAAACAAAAACATGAGCAGTTATAATATCTTCGCCTGTGCAGGGTGTTTATATTAATTCATAATTCAAAGTTGCTTTCACTGCATGCGCCAAGACAAACGAATAAAAAATTCATGTATAAACTGTTGTAAGGGAGTTTCCCAGTCACAATTAGTTTCCATCAACTCCAACGTGTACACTGAAATATTTTGTGTAGTGCATTTTTAACCTATTATATTCCCATTTTCAAATTCAGACAAATTCAATAAATCAAATCATCGACCATACAGAATGAACATTTTTGGATGTGATCATTTTCTATGACGGACTGTTTACTTCATAATTTTCTTCTTATTTGTTGGTCAGATAAAAGCTAGCGATGGGATATTACATACTTATGCTGTAAAGTTATATTCTTAGGTTGCGATGTTACATTCTTAGGTTGCGATGTTACATTCTTATGCTGTAATGTTACATTCTTAGGTTGCGATGTTGCATTCTTATGCTGTAATGTTACTTTCTTAGGTTGCGATGTTACATTCTTATGCTGTAATGTTACATTCTTAGGTTGCGATGTTGCATTCTTATGCTGTAATGTTACATTCTTAGGTTGCGATGTTACATTCTTATGCTGTAATGTTACATTCTTAGGTTGCGATGTTACATTCTTATGCTGTAATGTTACATTCTTAGGTTGCGATGTTGCATTCTTATGCTGTAATGTTACATTCTTAGGTTATGATGTTACATTCTTATGCTGTAATGTTACATTCTTAGGTTGCGATGTTACATTCTTATGCTGTAATGTTATGTCAGGAGTTACACTTGCACCTCCTGATGACCCTCCCACACAGGTACTGCGACCCACCCACACGAACAACCAAAACACAGGGAGTCAGGTAGCAGAGACTTTATTAAATTAGTTTTTCTTAAAAACAGCAAAACTCATGCTCAGGCAGCCGTCTACTTTGACCTCCCACCCCTTTCCAACTCCCCCTCTCTCCGCTAGCCCCTACTGGCTGGCCCGGTGTCACGTGGGAGAACTCCCGGGAGAGGGACTTCCCCACACCTACACCGCAATCCAACCCACTACACACGATAACCCTGTGCCAAACTCACTCCACAGTGTCAAGATTTGGACCCTCTCCCGGGCCTGCCCACACGGCAACGGCCAGCCCCCTCTTGGCCAACACAGGGGGGAGTAACGCACACTGGGAGGGAGGTCCACACACTCACACACATTCATACAAACAAAACTAAGGGTGGGGCGCGACTCGGCCCGCGCCACCAGAAGCCGGGCCTCCTCCGCGCCCCAAAATAAAAAAACAAAACCAAAAACCCAGGCAGAGACTGCCACTCCTCCAGCCTCCAGGAAACCGCGGCCGCACACTGGTGGACTCCCGGTCTTCTGGCTCCGCTGGGCCTGGGACGG
Organism: Albula goreensis; assembly: GCA_022829145.1. Classification (NCBI taxonomy): domain Eukaryota; kingdom Metazoa; phylum Chordata; class Actinopteri; order Albuliformes; family Albulidae; genus Albula; species Albula goreensis. The sequence continues at coordinate 1,781,379 of CM040748.1, read as the reverse complement.
GAAGGCTAGAGAGGGAGAGGCAAAACACCAAGTCACCCCTCTGTGGACTGGGCAGAGCCAGGACACACACACGCGCTTCTGCGTTTACGTCCCTCTCACCACCGGGCATGCACCCCCGCCGCCTCCTGCCCAGCCCGGGGTAGCAGCTTCGCCGCCGTCGCCTTCTCCTCTTCTAGCGCTGAATCTTGGGGTTTCCTCCGTCCCTTCCCTCCGTCGGCCGCCGACACGGTTCCAGGCGTGCAGTCCCTGCCCCTCCTTCCGCACACACACCTAAAAAGAAATCCCCGTGGGATTTCTTAAAGGAAAATAAACGAAACCGAAAGTAAGAACGAAACCAAAAAAACAACAAAAACCGCTTGACAAAAAATCAAAATTCAAAAACAACGAAATCAACAATCAAGAAAACGAAAACTTCCGAGTAAAGGAAAAAAAATAACCCGTCTAAAACCCAGCACACTGCAGGTTCCATCCAGGCTGCCCGAGCGCGAGCTGCCTCGTCCCCGCTCTCTTATCCTGACTCCCTGCGCGGAGAGAACAAGAGACAGCTGCGGCAGATCACCAATCAGGCAAAGCAAGGGAGACAACCCACCCCGATCCACATACCGCACGCGTGCCCCAAATCACCAATGAAGAAAACTCACCCAAGCGGCACGTCAGGCTCACCTCCTGACAGTTACATTCTTAGGTTGCGATGTTACATTCTTATGCTGTAATGTTACATTCTTAGGTTGCGATGTTACATTCTTATGCTGTAATGTTACATTCTTAGGTTGCGATGTTACATTCTTATGCTGTAATGTTACATTCTTAGGTTGCGATGTTGCATTCTTATGCTGTAATGTTACATTCTTAGGTTGCGATGTTACATTCTTATGCTGTAATGTTACATTCTTAGGTTGCGATGTTGCATTCTTAGGTTGCGATGTTGCATTCTTATGCTGTAATGTTACATTCTTAGGTTGCGATGTTACATTCTTATGCTGTAATGTTACATTCTTATGCTGTAATGTTACATTCTTAGGTTGCGATGTTACATTCTTATGCTGTAATGTTACATTCTTAGGTTGCGATGTTGCATTCTTATGCTGTAATGTTACATTCTTAGGTTGCGATGTTGCATTCTTATGCTGTAATGTTACATTCTTAGGTTGTGATGTTACATTCTTATGCTGTAATGTTACATTCTTAGGTTGTGATGTTACATTCTTAGGTTGCGATGTTGCATTCTTAGGTTGCGATGTTACATTCTTATGCTGTAATGTTACATTCTTAGGTTGCGATGTTGCATTCTTATGCTGTAATGTTACATTCTTAGGTTGCGATGTTGCATTCTTATGCTGTAATGTTACATTCTTAGGTTATGATGTTACATTCTTATGCTGTAATGTTACATTCTTAGGTTGCGATGTTACATTCTTATGCTGTAATGTTACATTCTTAGGTTGCGATGTTACATTCTTATGCTGTAATGTTACATTCTTAGGTTGCGATGTTACATTCTTATGCTGTAATGTTACATTCTTAGGTTGCGATGTTACATTCTTATGCTGTAATGTTACATTCTTAGGTTGCGATGTTGCATTCTTATGCTGTAATGTTACATTCTTAGGTTGCGATGTTACATTCTTATGCTGTAATGTTACATTCTTAGGTTGCGATGTTGCATTCTTAGGTTGCGATGTTGCATTCTTATGCTGTAATGTTACATTCTTAGGTTGCGATGTTACATTCTTATGCTGTAATGTTACATTCTTAGGTTGCGATGTTACATTCTTAGGTTGCGATGTTGCATTCTTATGCTGTAATGTTACATTCTTAGGTTGCGATGTTGCATTCTTATGCTGTAATGTTACATTCTTAGGTTGCGATGTTGCATTCTTATGCTGTAATGTTACATTCTTAGGTTGCGATGTTACATTCTTATGCTGTAATGTTACATTCTTAGGTTGTGATGTTACATTCTTATGCTGTAATGTTACATTCTTAGGTTGTGATGTTACATTCTTATGCCGTAATGTTACATTCTTAGGTTATGATGTTGCATTCTTAGGTTGTGATGTTACATTCCAAACTGGGAGTACTTGTCACATTTGTTCCAGAAAGAGTTCCTGATTCTACCGACATTCAGGTCCCCATAGTGGGACCGGTTTGCCCTCTAGCCCTGCTGTCATAGTAGCAGAGAACATTACACATCCCAAGACAGCTTTTACTGAATACCCCTTCATTCCTCAGCCCCTCAACAGCCAAGCCTCCTGAACAAGACATACAAACAGGCCACTATCTCTGCCAGGTTTACAACTGAGCATATGTATTACCAAGTGTACAAGTGTGGTATATTAACCAGGTTACTTTACTGTTCTCTCTGCAAGGTTTGTCCCATGGGTCTGAGGGTTTTCTCAGCATAATTAGTTCTTAGTGAAGATTTTACTGAATTCAAACGTGTTATGATAGTATCCTGACATGAGCATTGTGTTGGAAGAAAGACGGTAGACACCAGGATAACTACACCTATTTTACTGACACTGTGAGCCAATGTTCAGCTTGTGCTGTCTGCGTTTTCACGCAGAGGAGTGTGTCATGTAGAGGTTAATTTGGGATTCGTCTTGCGTTCAGGGAAGCTACTGGGGGTGCATTCGTAAATTCAGTCTGGTGCTGAAATAGAAAGCGCTCGAGGTAAAGCATTTGATTGTGCATGGAGTTATGAACGGTCAAGCGGTAAACTGACAACAAATAGCAGTAGATAGACAGGCTGTTGTAGCTGTCTGTATGATAGACATTAGCATGGTGCCACTCAACATGAGTGCTTGTCAAGTGTGAGGATGACAGCGTAGTGATCGACTGCAATGGCATGCTAATGATCCGCTGTGATAGCCCAGCCCGATCCATTCTGTATCTTTATCACATTCTGTCAGCAGCATCCATCCATGTCATGCTTGTGAATATGTGTTATTTCTATTGATTGTATGTACTGATGGAACCCTGTTCCTTTTTAAATTAAATGAAAAAGAGAGGGGTAAAAAAAGGAAAAATCAATCACTCTGTTTTGACAATGTATGAACAAATACTTCAGTATGACTAAAACACTAATTATTGCTCGCTTAGTTGGCATTCAGCATTATGCTAATGATGCGAGAGAAAGACCGGCGCTCTCCTGTCTCCTGCCCTGCAGCAGCGCCGCTCATTACCCTTTCTGAATGATCTTTATAGGTAATGATGTGTTATCTTAATACGTTTCCCTGCCATTTCCGGAAACTTTGTCAGCTTCGACAACATCGCGCTTTACGCCGATAATGCAGTTTGAATTGTTTCAGGCTTTGTACACTGGTGACCCTGTTCAGAATCCATTGTATTATATATAATGTTATTGTATTACCTTTTTTTTAGTGCATGTTACTGTATATGCACTGTTTTAGCCAAATTATTTTAAGCCAGGTGTAAGATGGTATTTTGTTACTTTTAATCTGCTTCTTTCAATAATTTAATCTTTGACCTGTGTCATTTATACTCTTCATTTATACATTTAATTTTTTTCTGTTCTACAGCAGCATTTATTTCTGTCTCTGCGCTTCCATCCCTTATGGAGACGATCCAAGTCCTTAAATTCCATCATAGCCGCAGCCAGCAGCGCTTCTCTAACGAATAGCGGTTGATATTAATTAGTATTACGATTTAAATTGAAATGCACTTCTGGTTAATTCTCTTGGCCCTCAAAAAGGAGGGTTTTATTCCGTTGCGTTTGAAGCAAGGAATTTTTATTTTTTATTTATTTATTTTTATTTTATTTTTAAGAATGGCATAAATAACAGAGTTATCAAGGTGAAGCAGCTTCACAGATGGGAGACGACTCCAATTATTCTTCATCCCCGCACGCTGGCCTCTGAATTATCAGGTGGAGCTGCTAGCTAACAGGCTTCTTCCAGCTCGGGCGCGAATACAGAGCGGCAATCCGGACTGCCAGATAATTACCCCCGGAGCATTTTCAGCGCAAATCCGTTTGTTTGTAGCCAAGCCGCCATGCGTGTTCCCGGCAGGTCGAACGCCCTTTTATCCCGTTATACGGTATTTGTGATAGTTCTTCTTAAGTATATGTAAACAACTGGATTATGAAATGAATTTAATTTGACAGGATTTTTTTTGCATGTTTTTTGTTGAAATGTAAACTTTATATAAACTTGTTTTTTCCCACTGTTTTGTGATATTCATATGATATCCAGGGTGTAGTACTCTGAAAAATTAATTGTCAGGGCAGTGCAGTTTCCCAAATAAAACAGAGGAATAGATCAGTGTGAAGTAAAGAGGAAATAAGGACGTATATTTTCCGTCAGGGTGAATGCCCCACTGAGCGAGTCACTGGAACAGACAGGTTTGGAAAGCAAGACTGCGGGGCGTGGTCTGGACTAGACTGCCACAGTCTGGAGCAGTGGCTTAACAGGATGAGCCACTCAGCAGCTCCATTATATTGATTCATTAATAATAACCGCCATATCTCCTCTCTTTCATCTGTGCATTAAAGGAGACCCTCGCCTCGTCTGTCTCGCTCTCTCTCTCTCTCTCTCTCTCTCTCTCTCTCTCTCCTTCCTTCCCTCCATAAAATTTTAAAGATCCAAGTAAATGATTGAATGAGTGAGTAAGGCGTATCATAAAGGTTTACATACAATGCGTGGTCACGCCTAATTTACACGCTTTGGTTCTGAAACCACGGTATTTTATTTGTTTTTGTGCCTCGCTGCTCTTTTGCCAGCTCTGCTAACTTTGTTTTAGTTGCCTTGGCCCATTTGTGCCCCTTGTTATGGCTGTTCTGTGGATTGCATTCATCATTTTATAATAAAGAGAAAAATAATAAAATATGCAGTTAAGGTATTCATTTTAATAGACTTAACCCATTTTTATTCCATGCGGTGCTGTAGATTACTTTAGACTCAGCTGGAGGAAGTTCTCTGTGGTTTCCACCACATTTTAAACTTGCTGTAAGTGCTGACCATTATGCCAGTGAAGAGTCTGAGCTGCAGAGAGAATTTGGGAAGTGTTTTGAGATATTAGCTCTTAATTGGATCACCTCGGTGTCTAAGGAGCTCCCTGCTTTTATCTGCCACCAAGCTGTAGTTTGCTATTAAAACCATGCATAACTCTGTATATATAGTGGAGGTGGAAAGTGGATTTTTAAAAAAAAATGCCCAGGCTCGATATCCTAAATATTTATATTTAAATGTAAGTATTGGAAAGCACTCATTGAAGCATTATTATATTTTTATTAAAAATTTTGTGTTAATTTGTCAGCTGTACACACGACATTTACTTTGTAAACGTTATCACGGAATGATAGTTACAAAGGTCTAAGTTTCATATCTAAAATAATCATTCGTAAATTACAGATTAAAGTAGTGAATGTTGTGCCGTGGTGCCGTGTTCAAAAGTATGAACAACCTGAAGCATCACCTGAATATCCCCCTGTTGAAGAAAAGCTGAGCCTGATACAGAAATAAGGTATACAAGCACCAAACCCGGCACAGCTTCACCGCAGAGTCACTGGCTGGCCATTCAGCATTGCTATGTGTGTATTTACAGTGTGTGTTACACAAACAGACCTGTGAACTGCACTGACTTAGAGTGAGGTATAATATATGTCACAGAGCAGCATTCAGAATGTTTACTTGATATATGATCTAGACATGTGTGATTGAGCATGACGAACTGGAAGGCATTTTGCCATGACGTTTGGGAACATGAAATATGCTTAATTCATTACTCATAGGGTGATTTAGGTGATGAGGAAAGACTGATTTGCATGTCATGTCCGTGTTTTTTCTCTTCCTCTTTCAGTGTTTTTCTGCTGCTAATCGCCCTCCTTGGAGACAGAACAACAGTAATTAGCTCAAGGGGGAATTAAAATGATTTTCCGTTCTGTTTGAATATTCACTTTTGACTGTCCTTCCCTTTCATTAATCTCTCAAACCTCAAAGATCCTGCAGGCCCAGATGACTTTGACAGACCGTATGAAATCAATCACCATTTGGCCTCCATTTGACTTCAGATTTTAATGGGTTAATTCACACAATGGGAAACCCCTGAACAGAGTGTGACACAACTGCGGGAGGAGTTATCTCTGTGTTTAAATTATCTCTGTGTTTATTGATTTCTAATGGGAGTGAACATCGTTAGAATGCCATTCCTACATTCAGCTTTTTTTGAAGCCTATTGAATGGTTTCCCATTGTATTTTGATATGAAAATGATGAATGCCAGTCTGTGAGGTGCACAGATTCAATATGTGTGTTGGCATTTAGTGGTGGTAGGGGACTTTGAACATGTACAGAAATTGGTAAACAGGACAGCAGATTACTTTTAGAATATACGTTTGCTGAATTGTATATGAAAAAATACAGATCTGTCGAAGTTACTGTCTGATTCAGAATGGTAAAAACCCTCACTTTATTACCCAAAAAGAAGAAAAAGACAGTGCTCTCACTTTTGGGATAGGTCTAAAAAAGGCTGGTTGCTTATTCTGCATTAATTACAGGGTATTGCTTTTATGTGTTTTTTATGTGGTTCCTGGCATTACCTGCTCTGTAAAACATTGAGTAATTACTCCCTTCCAGGATGTGCAATGGTCAAGGGCCAACGCTACAACATAAGCACGACTGAACACAAAAAAATAGCATTTTGAGATCTTCTGGTAATGGGAGAAAATAGTATTACATTTTATTAAATTATTTATAGCTAAATGGCTCTACATGGAATTGTAGCATTACCTCAGAGCCGCAGAAGCTTAAGAATTATGTGAAGATGAAGTTTCTTTTTCCTGCAGGGACTGGTTTTGTTAGGAGGTTCCAGGTGGATTGGCCCAGTCCCCATCCCCTGATCGGGTCCGTTCAGGTTAAACATTTTCACTGTCACATGATCTCCCAGAGGACAGTGCCATTAGTGGAAACCTTCTCTATGATCAAAAGGGGTGAGGTCAATGGGTGATTGATTTCGGATGGATTTGCCCTGCAGTAATATGAGATCAGATTAATTTGGTCTCCGGGGGTTAAGAATGAGGTTTCCTCTCTGGTGGGACCGCTGCCTCTGCCCGCATTGAAAGGACAGTCTGACATTTTATATGGTTTGCCTCCGCCGCAGACAGAGGTAACCAGAGCAACTGGGCCATGACAAAGCAAAAAGGAGGACTGGCTGTACGAGAATGTTTGTGCTGTAGTGAGTCTTTATAGAGTCTTCCCCCTGCGGTTCTAGCATAATACACAAATACGAGTTTTCAGCTGTGTGCTCTATTTAGTCTGCATGTGGAACATTCTAAAGCTAGTGTTATTTGTCAGGATTATGGGTTATGGTTATGGTTATGAATATGTTAATACTTGTAGAGAACACAACTGAACTCTATTTAGGTCTGAAGTTGAAAACATTATATTTGATCAAGGTATATGACTGCAGGAGTCTGTAACTGTGGTCCAGGGGGGTCTTAGTGTCCGTCGGTTTTCATTGTTGCTCTGCACTTAATTGGTTAACTGAAGCAGTTGATGGTGTATCTACCTCGCTTAGTTTCTTGGGTCTAAACTGGCTGCTGATTTAAACATAAGTCCTTGTGGTCCACTGTGGACTCTAATGTGTGTGTCCAAGATGGCTGTTTTTTATCTTATTTGTTAAGGTCTACTTATTCTTTAATCATGTAAAACCAGTTTTCCCATTTGCTAACAGTCACTGAATTCAGGCCACATAAAATAAGTCAAATTCTTTAAAATTCCTCCTTTAAAAACAGATGATCTCTTTAATTGAAGATTAGCACCTGAGAGGTGATTCAGTGGGGTCCTAATTAGCAGGAGCACACTACACCGGGCCAGAAACGAACCCAACGGCCACAAGCCAAATCTGCATAGGGCCATTAAGATACTGAGATGCACAGCAGATGCTTTTAATGTAAATCAGAGGCTATACTGATGTTATATAATGCATTTTTCAAATGTAGAGTACTGCGTACCGTTCTGGGCTGATATTATGTAAGTGATGAGCCCAGACAGGACGGCCGGTTCTCATCTCTGTGTTTTAATAAATACCTTTACCTTATTTCTCTATATATTTGCATTTTTAATCTAACACTTGGAAACCTGACTGTAAGACAATCCTGAGATAATTAGCGCGTGATAAACATCAGGCTTCCGAATGCCATTTGCCTGAAAGGGCAAACTCAGTTTAATTTGGCATTGTACCTTACCAATTACTCGGTTGAAAGACTGTCATAATAATTGTATAACGCTCTGTAAAATGTGGATTGTCCCTGGGGCATAATATTTTCCAGGTTTGTTAAAATGTAATTATGTGCTGTTGAAGTCTGTAGGGTTTCCTCCCTTTTGTCTCTGATCATAGCGACATGAGTGCTCTTACCCTGATGTGCTCAATTATGGAGAGGAAAAAGGTGAAATCATTTTCCAACTCCAGGGTAAATTGGCTGAGAAACACTCCTGGGACAAAAACACAAAGCACAAGAGAGCATCAGATAGAACTGTTTAAATGACAATGTCCTTTAAGTTCCCTGTGTGGCTATAGGGACTGTTTGCTAGCTAGAGGGATGACAGTTATATTTATTTTTGAGTGGTTGGCAAACAGGCAAGAAACAATCTACAACTTTTGTCTCAAATGATCATAACTAAAACATTTAGTGTCGTTTTTCCTTCCTATATCTGCTTATTTTATGTTTTTGACCATGTTCACACCTCACAATCTTGATGTTGCACAACAGAGCAAAGTACATCAGTAACAGAAAATGGTCAGTCAGGAAAACCTATAATCAATCAAAACAAAAGTGAGGAAGACGAGCAGAAAAAAGAAACATGAGAGACCCAAGCACAAGAATACCAACTGTCCAAGAAAGCAGTAGTCCATCACATGACCGCAGATCATGATAACATGGAGTATTGATTCACTCTGTGCACTCTCTGGCGTTGGAGGGAGACCCACAGTCCCCCTGGCATTGATTCTTTCAGCCTGGTGTTTTAGGTCAGCGTTTTTCAGCTCAGCCAGCAGGTGACACGGAGAACATGGAGTATCGATTCATTCTGGGTGCTCTCTGGCCATTACAGGGGGACCCAGAGGGACCCTGACTTTAATTCATTATTAATATTATATATTTATATTTTTGTAATTAAATATTCTTTCAGTCCAGCGTTTCCCTTTGGTCAGCATTCTTCCGCTCAGCTGACGTGTCACACGATGTACGTAGAGCTGTGGTCCGCTGGGCCGCAGTGAATTTTGTGAGGGGTAACCAGTGACGAAGACCACACGCTGTGCTCTTCACCCTGTAGTACCGTGACAGTGGCTGGGGTGTAAATGAGTTAAATTCACTGCCAAGCCCTGCTTTGAGAGTCCCCTGTACGGAAATTCAGTCTCACCCTCTGCCATACAAACGATCCTGCAGGCAGAGCCGAATTATCCAAGGACCATAATGAGCACATGCTGCTGCATTGTTTTAAATGAGACACACATTCCCTTTCGTTTCTTTCATTTAGAGCGGAGCCCCCCCCCCCCCCACCCCCACCCCCTGCATCTATATATATATATAAAGCAGGATATGATGTGAAGCTAACAGCTCTGTCAGCACAGGCTCAGGACAGATATATTCATGAAACCTGACAAGGTTTTTTTATAATGACCAGATTTAGCGTGGTGTAACTTTCCACAGTGCTCATTAATTTCTATATCGTTCCCTGGCTGTTCGCTTGTAGTTCCTCCCTGCACACATACAGCCTTTGTGCGGGAAAGTTCCTACATTCTCATCTCGTAATATGTGCCATGTTTAATTGTTGACAGTCGGTTAGAATTGTCAGAAATGCCAAAGCAACATGTAAAGATGTCAGCAATGCAACTTGCGCCAGATGAGAGACTCCAATAAATAAATACCAAGAGACTGAGAGGGAATAAATACTGAGAATATGGGAGGGAGATGGAGGAGAGCAGAAATGACTCTACCCATAAACTCTTTCTTCTGTCTGGACCATGTTTACGGTCTTTAGTACTGTCACAAACAAGCAAGTTAAAGGAAATCTCAATTATCCATTGATTAATGGAAAGAAGTACATCCGTACTTTAAGATAGGTACAGAGTACTTTCAGTGCTTGGCATATGGGGTAGCCTGTAGTGTAGTGGCTAAGGTACATGACTGGGACCCCTGAGGTTGGTGGCTCAAGCCCCAGTCCAGCCACAGCAAGAACACCATTGCTGTTGGGCCCTTGAGCAAGGCCCCTAACCCCACATTGTCCCCAGGGGGATTAGCCCTTGGTTAACCTAATCAGCTGTAAGTCACCTTGGATAAAAGCATCAGCTAAATGACTGTAATGTAATGTAAAATGTGTAGGTAGCTATTGTAACAATGTACTGACTGGTGTAACAAAGGTATGTGTGTTGTGTAACTACCTGTCTATACTTATCATTTCTGGCTCATACATAATTATAAAACTGTAATATACGCTTATAATTACACATCTGTAATTACATCTGTAGCTCAGAAGGGAGCCATTGACATGGTATTCTTTTGTCAAGATTTAGCTTACTTCCTGAACATTTGCTTAGAACCATGTACAGCAAAATGTAACATTTGTCTTTGTGCCAAAAAGTCTGTGATCCCACAGACGTTTGGTTGGTTTAGCAGTTCATGACGCTGAGATGCTGTAGTCTCTGTTAGTGCTTTGTTTCCTGTTATTTACGAGAGCCTGCACTGTTCAGAAAACACTTGCTTTAAGGAAGAGATTCAACCTTCAACAGGCTGAACAGCAGGAGAGAATAAAAACAAAACTTCCTGTTTATCAAGACTGATATAACTTATAACTGTTCATTTCACAGCTGCAGTTTCCACTTTGAGAAGAATTAGCACATCAGCACTGTGAAAGAATACTGCTAAGCAAAGAAACCTGTCTTTAGGATTGGTTCCCTGGTAGATATTTGCAGTACTTGCAGTAAAGTTGGACTTGAAGTTGAACTCGTTTGTCTACACTTTGTTGTTTTCAAGAGCTCCAGCTCTGCAGGCAGTTTTTGACCTACAAAGTCTTCAGAAAGCTGTTTGTTGTTTCCTGTTTTGAGACTTTTCAGTCAAAACATCACCTTAGATCTCCAGTGAAGGGTGCTGCTTGACTTTGACGGCATTCAGCAGTAATGTCTGTGCGCAAGGCTAACTCTGATAATGCTGCTTTACTTTATCATGTGTATTTCACACACTGAATGTCATTAGCCGTAGCATTAGCGCATTTACTGGCATTAGCGGTTTTGCAGCATATGACAGAGCCCAGGTGTCAATAAAAGTTCTTTTGATTATCAAACAAGGTGTGGCTATTAAATAACGGGACTGGGCTTATCTAAATTGAACCACTGTGCGCATTCGTGGACCATGTAGTATACATTGACCAATCAGATGGTGACCAATGGGCAGGCATAAACAACCCCTGAAAGCTCCAATCCGCTCGTGTCTTCAGTTCGCTGTTACGCATCACTTGAAGTACAAGTCAAGAGCAACACATCAGTTACAAATTTTTGGTGGAATTGAAAGAAACGGCTACCACATCTTTTCTCCATTAAACTTTAAGCAGTAAATGAAGTACGTGGAGCCCTCAGTAAAGAATTGTGTTCACATCAGTGTTCCTCGAGTGTTGTGAGAAACTGTTTCATAACCGTCTGTGTGTTTAATCGGGCCTGGATCTCTTCGGGCTCGTTTGTGATACAGAACCTGCTGCTACAGTCCTGCTGTCCACCTCTCTGTCCATTTGTTTATTTAACCTTCAGCGCAGGATTTTTGAGTCGTAGGCGAACTCAGTTCAAATACAAGGGCAGTCCATTTACCTAAATGATGGCTCTTGTTAATGATAAAAAAAATCCTCCCTTTTCTCGAACCCGTCTCTTCAATGTGGGCTGCGACCACAGCAGCAGCTCCTGTGTTTTTAATTGGCTGCTTCGTCCTTATTAAATCTGGCTCAACCTACATTTTGGGTACAAGGACAATGCCAAACTTTTTACGGCTCTGTCATTTCCAGGTTTCTCACAGAAGAACAATGAGGGTAACCAATTACTATATTTCTCTTCTTTCATATAAATAACTCTCCCAGTTTATTCCCCTCGACTCTGAGACATTCCCGGGCTAACCTGAAGCAGGTTATCGCGCCGAGCGCAGGCCGCCCATTGGTGGTCTATTTCAGGGTGAATCACTTTTAGGACACGTTCTCAGGAGACGTTTTAAGGTCATGCATCAACAACAACAAAAAGCCGTCTGTGGCGCATATCAGATGGCTCGTGCGCGATTGTTTGGTGAGTTCGCCGTGAGCCGCTCGCAGTAATGAGCTGGGCCTTGTTTGTTTCTTACAGGAAATAAATGTCTGGTTAATTCAGATTGTGCACTGTCATTATTACCACAGTGCCTCTCTAATTATTGTGTCCTCTGCTGCCTGACTGAGCCAGTCCTTTGTGTAAATGAATAAATGAATTGTTTAAAACGTCTTTGATTTTTCTGCCATTTCACATTTGACTGAGCCAGATAATGGGCCCTTTCATTGTTTATTTTATGATCAGACTGTGTTGTGATGCTGGTCTTGTTTGTGTTATTTATTTATTTATTTATTTATTTTCTTTAGGGCAGAAAAGGCTACTGATACTCAAGGGTTGCTGTATCGGTTTAAATCAAATGAGCATAATTTCGGGCATTTTCCTTTTGAAATGATATAAATTGGATTATGAAACATCCCTTTGCGCAAGATCAAACAGTCTTTTGTTTGTTTTAATTTTTTATATTGCATATCTTTATTTCTGATGTTTATTTTAGTGCATGAAGCCCTTTGGGAGGAGGTAAAGGACGTGGCATGCATGTTTCAGGCCACAGAAGCGCAGGGAATGCGACGGCCGTGGATTTTAATATCACACTAACAAGCACTGCTTAGACAGGCGGTTCCACTCATCCTCTAATACAGGATCTGTGCTCTGTGAATGATCATAATTACCAACATAAGTCTAAAAATAATTGCATTTATGTATGAACTAGCTTTTTTTGCCAGGCTGGGTGTATTAATTATGCCAATGTGAGACAATTTTGGGAGAGGTTCTGCAATCAGTATTTTTGTATGCTTAATTCACTAATGCCCTGCTCGTTTACATGGCCAACTGGCCACTGCAATTAAGCCCATCTTACTTTTCCAGAAGCAGATCAGTGCAAAAAGTATAACAACTGGAGAGAGGCTCTAAACGCAGCAGAGCAAGTCTGTAAGAGCAGGGAAACTGCGTAAAAGTGAAAGCAGAACAAGTCTGTAAGAGCAGGGAAACTGCGTAAAAGTGAAAACAGAACAAGTCTGTAAGAGCAGGGAAACTGCGTAAAAGTGAAAGCAGAACAAGTCTGTAAGAGCAGGGAAACTGTGTAAAAGTGAAAGCAGAACAAGTCTGTAAGAGCAGTGAAACTGTGTAAAAGAAACTGCGTAAGTGAAAAAGAACAAGTCTGTAAGAGCAAAACAGAACAAGTCTGTAAGAGCAGGGAAACTGCGTAAAAGTGAAAACAGAACAAGTCTGTAAGAGCAGGGAAACTGCGTAAAAGTGAAAGCAGAACAAGTCTGTAAGAGCAGGGAAACTGCGTAAAAGTGAAAGCAGAACAAGTCTGTAAGAGCAGTGAAACTGCGTAAAAGTGAAAGCAGAACAAGTCTGTAAGAGCAGTGAAACTTCGTAAAAGTGAAATCAGAACAAGTCTGTAAGAGCAGGGAAACTGCGTAAAAGTGAAAGCAGAACAAGTCTGTAAGAGCAGGGAAACTGCGTAAAAGTGAAAGCAGAACAAGTCTGTAAGAGCAGGGAAACTGCGTAAAAGTGAAAGCAGAACAAGTCTGTAAGAGCAGGAAACTGCGTAAAGTGAAAGCAGAACAAGTCTGTAAGAGCAGGGAAACTCGTAAAAGTGAAAGCAGAACAAGTCTGTAAGAGCAGGAAACTGCGTAAAAGTGAAAGCAGAACAAGTCTGAAAGAGCAGGAAACTGCGTAAAAGTGAAAGCAGAACAAGTCTGTAAGAGCAGGGAAACTGCGTAAAAGTGAAAGCAGAACAAGTCTGTAAGAGCAGGAAACTGCGTAAAAGTGAAAGCAGAACAAGTCTGCAAGAGCAGGGAAAGTGTAAGAAGTGAAAGCAGAACAAGTCTGTAAGAGCAGTGAAAGTGTAAGAAGTGAAAGCAGAACAAGTCTAAAAGAGCAGGGAAAGTGTAAGAAGTGAAATCAGAACAAGTCTGTAAGAGCAGTGAAACTTCGTAAAAGTGAAATCAGAACAAGTCTGTAAGAGCAGGGAAACTGCGTAAAAGTGAAAGCAGAACAAGTCTGTAAGAGCAGGGAAAGTGTAAGAAGTTAAAGCAGAACAAGTCTAAAAGAGCAGTGAAAGTGTAAGAAGTGAAAGCAGAATAAGTCTAAAAGAGCAGTGAAAGTGTAAGAAGTGAAAGCAGAACAAGTCTAAAAGAGCAGTGAAAGTGTAAGAAGTGAAAGCAGAACAAGTCTGTAAGAGCAGTGAAAGTGTAAGAAGTGAAAGCAGAACAAGTCTGTAAGAGCAGGGAAAGTGTAAGAAGTGAAAGCAGAACAAGTCTGAAAGAGCAGTGAAAGTGTAAGAAGTGAAAGCGTTGAGCGGCTCTAAGTCTTCATCCTGCTCCAGGGGACAGATGGAAGTCATCGTGATAATGACGAGTTGCATAATGGAGAATAAATTGCAAAGAAATTTCATCCATGAAAAAAAAGTTCCCATGTATTTTTTCTCTTCTATAAATAAAGCCAGTAGTTCCCTAAACTTCTTCCATTTTCTCAGATTTTGTTTTTAAAGGAAAAGAGCACCATCGTTTCCCTGGACATTTTAAATCTTTATGAAGATTTGTGAAAATGTACGCTATGTAGCAGCATACTGGAAGCACAAGTAATCACCATGTTTGAGTGTCTGACATGGTTTTTTCACTATAAATACATCTCGGCGTCTGGAAGATCTGGCTTATTTTCTTTGGTGCTTTGATGTGCCGTTGAAGGAAGAAAGGTCAGAATGGCAGACAAAACATTCAGCTCTGATGGGAATATGCAAATTAGCTGAATATGTTATTGTTTTGCAGAACACAATACAGACAGTGTTGTTCTACTAAACAAATATATTTCTTGTCACAAGCTTGGGCTCTTCCTTTCGGTGACTGTGATGGAATAGTGATGTGAATGAACACAGACCAGGCTAAATGGGATGTGACCTCATTTTGGTGGTCCAAGTTCTTGTCCACACAGGTATTAAATATTTGACCTTATTGTTATGGAGAATGGCCGTTGTGGATCTTTGTTATCTTACATTGCTCTTACACTTATCTTATGCTTCTGGTTTCCTAATACTGCCATCACTGAGCACCATGACTTCACATCATGCATATAGCTGTGATTGTATGTTATTGATTCACTGGAAAGAAATGTCATTTTTAAGTATGGCTAACCATGTACCACAGATATAAAACCAGATCTGTCAAGCAGCGAATGCCCCTAAATCACATGCTATCATGTTTCTATATAATCATAGGGGTCAATTTATCAAAGACTTTACCACATGTTATTTCCTCATGCAGTACAGTGACATGATTTGTGATTGGAGCATATGAACTACCTTAACCAATCACATTCTCCCTTAGTCTTTCTGCACCTTTTGATGAACTTAGGCAGTGAAAAAAAGGTTTCATCGTTGTTGTTACGTTACATTTACTCTCCATCTCTCTCTCTCTTTGGTGTAGGAGTGAAGGCGGTTTTCTCCGGGCACTACCACCGAAATGCGGGGGGTTTTCACGATGACATGGACATGGTGGTGAGCTCGGCCATCGGCTGCCAGCTGGGGAGCGACCCCCATGGTGTGAGAGTGGTGGTCGTGACCGGCGGCAAAGTGGTCCACCGCTACTGCAGCCTGGATCATCTGAGCCAGCACGGGCTGGACGAGGACCTGAAGAAACTTCTGGAAGCCTGAAGTCCATGCGGGACCTCAGTCAGGGGCATTCTGCCTGGTCAGAGAGCTGCCTGTCCACCGAGAGCCAGTACCTACACTAAACATTAATAATAATAAAAACACACTAGCCTCGTCTTCATCATCATCATCATCATCATCGTCAGGGTCATTCCACTCGATGGTTAACACATTCACCCCACTGCCCAGCTGCACTGTAGTGCTGTAAAGTGTCCTCTCCCAACCTTCTACATTGTGATAAAAATGTGCAGTGTGTGTCAGTACAGTAGCTGATATAGACACAAACCCAGTAAGCCTCCTCTTCATTTATCTAGAGCTCCTCTCATCAGCTGGTAAAGGATATTTAAAATCCTCTCAGGTTACTTGTTGAATTGTTTTTGTTAGTTATTTTTTCAGATGGGCATTGGACATATGAATAACATTAATGATCAGATTACGTGAGACCGCAAACACGGGCCTTTAGACCAGTGTGCAGCTGTTAATAGCGCCAGCTAGGCGCTGCATTGTGTGTGTGGTGATTCTGCCCCCTGTACCATTGTAGGCAGTAAAACGAGGAGGCCGGGATCACCATGGACACAGTACAGAGCCAAGTTTGGGCGATCTCGATTCGGGAAAGCTCGTCTGAATGCTGGATTTCCAAATGTGAGTGCCCTGCCCCCATTCCACACCGATTTAACTTCAACTTTAAAAGCTCTCCATCTTCTGTCAACACGAGACCTGAACAGTGGTTTGTTAAGATTGCAGTATTAAGGATTAACTAGATTGAACAATTCTGTATCCTCTCTGGTTTATTTTTATATTCTGATCCTGAGATCTGTGAACACAGTGCTCTGTTAGATTCCCACCATGTTGAATGATTTTTGGTGATGCTATCTGTAAAGACAATTTAGAGCATTAATGTTTGGGACTTTTTGACTGTCATAATTGCAGTTTCATCTTGGCCCAGAGAAACTTATTCATATTATTTTTGTCAAAATTTTATAGAGTATGTATTGCATTCATTTTTCAAATAAAACATCATTAAAAGAGATCTGTTTCATTCATACATGTGATTTCATTGCATTTAACTGTCGCTAATGCTGTCAATCTAAGCTCCTGTATGAGGTTTGCACAGTGAGGAGGGTAAGGTGGTACAGCATGACTGTAAATCCGTGTTCTCGACTAAACGCGTCATAACTGTGTCGCTTTCCCTCGGATTCTCTCAAAGGAATTCGTGAAGAAATTGCTCAGCGAGGGGGAGCAAGGTGGCAGACAGGGGCGCGGCGGATGTTTTAGCGGAGTAAGAGACGGCCGCAACAGCAGGTGTTCCACCGCAGGTCTCACGTAACCAAATGTCATCCTCCATTTGGGGATGACATGGCAGTTTGGAAAGGTTGCAGAGGACCGGGAACATATTGATTTTGTGCACCTCACATTCGGGCCATCTGGAAGCAAACTGGAGCTTTTTAAACGGGGGGGGGGTTCAATTGTCCGCTGCATGGGTAATTATCACCATCCGATAATTTAATATTTTTCACGGCGGTGAGGGAACTCTCCAGGGTGACAGCTATCGTATGCTGTTTGTCTGACAGACACGTTCTGACAAACTCATTTCTTCCCCCCACCCCCACCCCCAGCCACGCCGCTGTCTCTCACTCCGTCGTCTTCTCTTTCTCTTTCTATTATGGGAGACACTGAGCTGGCTGCTCTTTTTAGAAACTATCGACTGCCTCTCATTTGATGGTGAGGCTGAGTTGTGAGTCTGCTGATAGCGTTTATAATGGTGGCCGGTATGAGTGGGCATGGGGGTGGGGGTGATGGTGAGGGGTGGGGGTTATCTGGGGTAAAGGGTCATCCCTGAACCAGTCAGCCTTTAATCTTTTCAAGGAATCATTTCATCTTTCAGTCTCCCCCCTCTCTTTTCCTCACTGCAGTGGTGACTGGGGATTGTTACAGATTTCTCCAGGGTGACATTGTGTAATCCTAAACTGGGGGGGGGCGGTGGTCTGTGAGTCTCCTAAGATATTACTCTTTTGTTTTTCGCCTTCATGTCGCCTCAGGCCATTGAAGCCTCATTTCTGCGGAGCTCGTCGTTGTATTGAGGTTCGCAGCAGCGGCTGTTTACAGGAAAGTCAAGGTTAAGTGCTGGGCTGATCCTGGATCAGTGTACAGGGGGATCCCTGGTGGGGCCAGATGAAAGCGTATCGATCTGATCTGACCTCCCCCCACCCACCCCCCGTCTCCTCTGCCCACTGCAGCGCTGAGAGCGGCCTGCCACTGTCACGCAGCAAAGCGTTTGTCCCGCTAGCCTAACCTCACTCGCTACGGAGGGTGAATGAGAAACCCGGAACGAGGCTAACCGGGACCACATCCCACCTGTATCAGTGATGTGAAGAATGATTTGAGAGCTGGTGCTGAAGATGAGGGCTGTCATCTCTGACAGGCAGTTTACTTCTGCTCAGATACCGTGAGCTTAACACAACGCCCCCCCCCCCCCCCCCACCCCACGCTCTCATCTTATCTCTGGAGTGTTCTCTCTCAAAAATGAGTGCTTTGCTACCAGAAGAAAATCACACAGCTGGGTATCAACAGGGACACTAGACGGTTTTCGACTGCCTTCAACATAACCAGAAAAAAAATATATTTTTTAAAGATTACACTTAACTTTCTTCTCCTTTTCAGTGGGTAAATATGTGATCTTTCCCCCCATGGTTTCCTCCTACAAACACATCTGTGATTTTCATCTGGAAAGCAAACAATGTAGCAATGCAAAGCCAAATCCTAGAGGATGAAAATTACCTTTCATTGTCAAATATAAGGAGCAAAGCGGTGTGGGAATACTTCCTGTTGTGCTGGTTGTTCTGGGGGCCGTGTACACGTAGTGTAGGGGTGGAGAGACAGTCCCTGACTCGAGTTACTTCGCTGAGATCAGTCTATAACAGGTTCAGTCTAAGTGCTCCTTGTGAACATCAGACTTTCACACGTAGCAGACAAGCGGTGTCATCACTCAGCGCTCAGACCGGACCGTTTAGCACATTCTGTTCTGTGCACAGGTTTGTTTCGGACAAGAAAAAACATCATGAATTCAGCATCACGCCTTGCCCTCTCTGTGTCTGCTCTGACAGTGTGATGACTGTACGATATAATGAATATACAATATGATAAATATACGATATGAATATACGATATGATGACTGTACGATATGATAAATATACGATATGACTATTCGATATGATGACTGTACGATATGTTGACTATACGATATGAGAATAGGATATGATGACTATACGATATGACTATTCGATATGATGACTGTACGATATGTTGACTATACGATGAATATGCAATATGATGACATTTAATGAGGTGCTCAGAATTTGCCATTGAACATTGTCATAATCACAAGAGACAAACATATTATTAAAAAAGGCATTAAAAGAGATACAGTTGAATACATTCAATATAAAGGCATAGATTAAAACACACTATTATTGGAGTATCGGTGTCCTAGCAAGTGTGATTTTTCTGCAGTTGTTGAAGGAATCTTTGATCTTCATCCAAACCTGCTGGCCAGAGTGCTGTTCTCTCTCTCTCCCTGCTCTCCTCTGTGACTCTGCATTGAGAGCTGTTCTCTCTCTCTCCCTGCTCTCCTCTGTGACTCTGCATTGAGTGCTGTTCTCTCTCTCTCCCTGCTCTCCTCTGTGACTCTGCATTGAGTGCTGTTCTCTCTCTCTCCCTGCTCTCCTCTGACTCTGCGTTTCTGCTCTTGCAGCTGAGTGCATCATTAGGCATGTTAGCTCAATGAACGTTTATTTTTCAGTTCAACATCCTGCTGCAAGTTTGCACGATGTGTCTTAATTGACTGGTCTACACGCGCCCACACTGTTGGAGCGCGCAGTGCCCGACTCTCAAAATTCTGCGTTATGCGCCCCGTTGAAGGGTTGGAACTACACCGTAATGGGTCCCGGACTGCGTAGGGACCCCACGGGGCCTGAGGGAACAGCGCCGGTTTGGGCTAGCTGCAGGCAGTGCTGTCACCTGTCTGCCCAAACCGATGCTTTAGAGCGCAGGAGTGTAGCGCCGGAGGCACAGAGAGAGGAGAGGCCTGTCCTGTGAGTACCTTCAGCACACATTCCTCCCACAGACTCAGCCACGCTGCTAATGAGAGCTGAGCCACAGCCTCCGCTCTGACGGGCTCCACCGGCACTGCTTTCCAACATCGATGTAGCATTGCAGCTAGCATCACACAAGATAACTTCTCCCAGTCCTGCTCAAATCTCCCGTCTCAGAGAGGGCTGAGCGGTGACCCATTTTACCGAAACCCTGCCCTGCCACACCGCCAGATTTGGCAACATTATATAGGTTGGGAGATAAAGTCAGCTGCCTCTTCAGGACACAACACAGGAGAAAAATGTCAGCTGCATTCCCGTTACACTCATTTCTTATGCATATCCAAGTCAACAAGCATGATTTATATACAATAAAACAGTATAACTTAATTTCTCCTGGAGGAACTTCAGGCATATACATTTAGTTTCCAAGCAATACAGTTTAAAGTGATTTCATGTTACAATGTTTCTTGAAAGTTAAATATTTTGATATTTGGTATAAATATTTATATTGGGTAGGCTCTGCAGTAGATATTCCTGAGCAAATGCAATGAATATTTTTGGGTGATATAATAAGCATTCATTTTCATAAGTTTCAGTCTGAGTCCAGTGCCTTGCCATAAATAAACATATTCTCAGACTGGCGCTGATCTGGGACTGGACTCAAACTCCTCAGCGTTGATGAAAGCTTTTAAGTGAGTCAAATTCTCAGAACAATCGGTTTGTCCTGTGTGAGAATCTGTCACTTAGTGATTCATTGGGGTCTTTTAGCACTTGAGAAGCCTGTTAAATCAGTAACACACTGAGAATTTTCTCAGCCCCAAAAAAGCAACATTCACAGGTATGCCCAGAATAGCAAAGGTTGGTACTTTTAACAACAGCAGTTTTCTGTGTGATATTAACTTAATGGAGGTTGGTCTTTTTTGTCATTTTTTTGTTTAAAGTGGGTGGAATTTGTACATGGGCAAGTATTTCTGTTCTTAGTCTCTAAACTGTAGAGGAACCTGTATCCATTTTTCACACTCTTTTTTTCCAGTACAGTAGACCAAAGACGAAAGCGTGCGTTAACAAGAGGCTGCAATAGACTCAGCCTCTCTGGGCACCAGGTCAAGCCTGTCCAGACTCTCGGCTCATTGCTCTCTAGTGGCCTCTGCTGGCCACTAAGCACAGGCAGTATCTGCGCGGTGCATCAGTTCAATAAGAGATCGGAAATGTTTTCCCTTGTGTCGGCCTCAGCACAACAAAAATGACATCCCAGTGAAGAGGAAGAACAGCTAAGGAATTTGATCCACAGAGTGCTTCTGACAGTAAGCCCCGCCCACAGACACTCCCACACCTGCCCATATAAGGAGCTCCATTGCACTGGACATTGCACATGGTCATTTGTCTCATAAGGCTTTCCTAGCAAGGACATCATGCACATGCATTAGACTGAGGGATTCACTGTTACACATTGTACTGCTGTACTGCTGTACTGATATACGTGTTCATTCAGATAAAATGATGAATTGTGTGGTTATTCAGACCATTTATGAATGCAGCTTGTGCATGGGTTATTTCCATGGTCGCAACGCAACGGGAATGCTCGTGTAAGACAGCAAGTTTAACACACAGGATGCATTCAATATCGCATGTCTCTGACAGCTGCTCACCTGGATTTGAGGATGATGCAGGTTGTTGAGCCAAGTTTGGTTTGAACAAAAGAGAATCGATGTGTCTGGGGGTGACCGCCACTGTTCCCATGACGACCCCGCTGAAGTTCTGTCCGCTGCGCTCATGCAGTTGAGAGAGTTTTTGATGTGTGATGAATGGGTGTGGAATAGGCAGAGGGGAAGCTCGCTCTTGTTTTATTTATTTATTTATTTATTTATTTTTCTGAAGATGGGAGTGAATAAATATTTCTATTTTCTCCCCCAAAAAAAACCATCTGTTGGGTCACTCAGCCTCATGAAAGAGAATTTTAATCAGGGTAAGCGCGCTGGGAAATGAGGCTGTAAATATCTTGTACTTGGTCTCCAGAAACTTTGTCATGGCAACAACACAAGTTGTTGTGTTTGTCATTCCTTTACAAATGATGCTTGACATTTGGCGCAAGTTTGTGTTTAAATTATTGCAATGCTTTCTTCGCTTGTTTGTTTTTCTTGTTTACTGCTGTGATTAGCATAATTTCCTCTGACTCAATAGAATATGAATTAAGGGAAGTGTCTCTGAAAGTAAGGGGTGTCAAACAATTCAACAAATAATTACCTGAACGGTAAATTATTTACTGTGGTCCAGCTCAGCGTTCATGAAGTAGCTCAGCAGGACTCCTGTTGTTGATTCCACCATAAGAAGCTGATGGAGCTCTGAGGACCCTGTCGCCATGGCTCCCGCGTAGGACTGTGACCGCGACACGTTCGCCCTCCCACAGCCAGGCCACGTGCCCCTTGTTTTCCGAGGGGACCAGCTGTTGAGGTTTTGAATTAAAGCTCAGCATACACCATCACTCCTTGGCACGGTCATGCCACTTCTCCTGCCATCTGCCCCTAGAGAGGGAGTACCATCTGGGGACCAGGAGCCTCTCTCAGCCAGGCCGGCCCTTCCACCCGCCCGCTCAGACACTTGACCAGGCTGGCCCTCCGCCCACCTCCACCCGCCCGCTCGGACACCCACCTCCACCCGCCCGCTCGGACACTCGGCTACGCTGGCCCTCCGCCCGCCTCCACCCACCCGCCACCTTGAAGGTCAAGGGTCACTGGTCACAGGTCACTGGTCACTGTCACACCTCTGTGCTAATGCCTCATCTAATGGCATTAACAAGATAATGGGGGACTTTAACTGTAACCCCTGTCAGCCTGTCAGTGGTACATTATCGCTATAATCAGTGGTACATATATATATATATATATATATTCTCTACTATATAAAGGCAGTCCATCAGGCTAAAAGGCATTTTTGGCCACAGATGTATGGCTGAAACAGTAAACATCTGCTGGTGGAGAGCCAGGATACTGAAACAGTCAGAGTACGTTTTTGAGTTTATGAGTGTGTTTATTTTTGATCTGAGGAGGGACACACCAGTAAACAGTGGATTTTGAAAGGTGTAAGTGTAAATACAGAAGTGCTTTGGGACCAGTAAGTGCTGCTGGTGTCTTGGGTCTAATGTTGGATTGATTATTAACTGGGATGTCTGTGGATACAGGTCCCTGATGACTGTATGCATGCAACATTTCCATCCCCCCCACAGGAGCAAATATCGCTCACTCTAAATGTCTGATTACTCTACAAAACAATATGACAGTAGAGGACATTAATGCATGTATGTGTGTGCTTGTGTAATAACTATCACGGTGAAGTGTTTGCTTGTGTAATAACTATCTCAGTGAAGTGTGTGCTTGTGTAATAACTATCTCAGTGAAGTGTGTGCTTGTGTAATAACTATCTCAGTGAAGTGTGTGCTTGTGTAATAACTATCTCAGTGAAGTGTGTGCTTGTGTAATAACTATCTCAGTGAAGTGTGTGCTTGTGTAATAACTATCTCAGTGAAGTGTGTGCTTGTGTAATAACTATCTCAGTGAAGTGTTTGCTTGTGTAATAACTATCACAGTGAAGTGTGTGCTTGTGTAATAACTATCTCAGTGAAGTGTGTGCTTGTGTAATAACTATCACAGTGAAGTGTGTGCTTGTGTAATAACTATCACAGTGACGTGTTTGCTTGTGTAATAACTATCTCAGTGAAGTGTGTGCTTGTGTAATAACTATCACAGTGAAGTGTGTGCTTGTGTAATAACTATCACAGTGACGTGTTTGCTTGTGTAATAACTATCTCAGTGAAGTGTGTGCTTGTGTAATTACTATCTCAGTGAAATGTTTGCTTGTGTAATAACTATCTTAGTGAACACTTTTCTTGTGTAAAAACTATCTTAGTGAAGTGTTTGCTTGTGTAATATCTATTTCAGTGGCATGTTTTGCTTGTGTAATAACTGTTTCAGTGGCGTGTTTTGCTTCTGTAATCGCTATCTCAGTAGCGTGTTAGGCCAATGTGTTGCCGGCCAGCCTGTTTGGGCCAGCAGGGGGCGCAGGCGGGTGATGGAGTGACTCAGTGGAGTGATGTGTCCTGGTGGGTGTGGGGTTTTTCCATATTAGAGAACCAGCTGGAAAGGCACCATGCACTGCGCCGGTCACATGGAGCAGGTGGAGACAAACAGTCCCTGCTGTGAACCCCCAGCAACTTCATAAACAAGCCTTAGAATAGACACCCCTATCACACCTTAATAAAGAAATAACTAATGCTGCCTCGACAAACAACCCTCCTTTCACTCGCTCTCCCCTCCCTCCCTCCCTCCCGCCCTCGCTCTGCCCCAGCTTCCTGCATGTCAAACCGTCAGGGGCAGTAGGCTGGATTTGCCTTCTTTTCATCCTCTATGAATTGTTAAGTTTTGAAGTTGTGATCACAAGTTTTTTCTCAGTCTATTTAAGTTTTTGGCACAGCTGAATATAAACCCTGTCACACCAAACAGAATGAACATGAAGTGGTGGCTCTGCAGTTTAAAATGAAGTATGGCATGTTCTAAAATTACAGCTCTTAACGACTTTTTGTAATGTACCAGTGATGGTTTTTAATAGTTTACAATAAATGTATCCAATGGCTCATGAACTACTTAATATTCATTCATAATGCTTATTAATTTTGTTGTGATATTTTTGGATGTCTTATTTCCCTTCCACTCAGGAGATTATAGGAATAAGTAATGTGACATAATCGAAGCTTCCCGATAGTATTGCTTCTTCAAACACCAGAGGGGCAACTTCATCTGATTAACAGAAAAAAAAATGCTTTGAGACTTTGAGCTGAGAGACCGGCACAGGTCTTTGTAATTTCACATTTAATCTCCAGTCCCTCACATTCCCTGAAAGTTTGCCAGAGCCAGTTCTGAGCTCTGATTTAGGGCTGCTTGTTGTCTTGTCAATAGGCTTTTCCTGGAGAAATGACAGCTGAAGGTACTTATTTTAAGCCGTCAATCACGCAGCGCCCCGGCTTCGCGAGCTGCCTTTGTTGGGGGCTCGTCTGCATGCCATTACGGGCTGGGTAAAACGATAATGGAGCCATTTTCCAAGAACAGCACGACTGTGGGCCACATTAGCGGAGAGGAAGAGAAGAACTCTCAGCAAATGAAGAGGTGTGGACGTGCCACGCATCGTTAAGAGCGACTAACTGGCAGCCGAGAGCGAAATCGCCCCAGCACGGCGACATCGGAAAAATCTGTCACACCTGAGCCCAGCTCGGTGCGGTTTACGGCACTCGTCCTGATTTAGTTCAGTTCAATAACACTTTATTGTTCCTGACAAGCAATTCATTATGCAGCTTAGTTATGAGTCACAATATAAAAACAACAGGACGCTGACACGGTGCCTGGAAACATGCTGAACGCAAAGTGGGCGTAAACTGGCGATCTATTCAAACACGTAGCACTCAGTCCACTCGCTACAATTACCCAACTATCCTGTGCTCTGTGGCTCTCATTGGCCAGTGCTCAACCAACCACACGATCAGGTTACCTGCTGATCTCTGATCCAGGTGGAGGGAAGGAGGAATTATGGGAGGATTTTAGGGTGTAGCTCGGGATGGTTGCTTGGGAGAAATCAATTTCCTCTAGAGAGCACTTACACTCGGGCTTATATCATTGAAAGTCATTTTGAGGCTAACTCAGAGTTCTCTTCTACTGCCTGCACACACACAGTTAGTGGGAGGTTTTTACTTCACAATGCAACATTTTCATCCCTTTCGTTGTCTTTACAATACTATTGAAGGGCACATACCAATTTCATGGAAAGTGCTGCATCTCTCACTGAGGGCAACTGGTCACCCGTAAGCACCTGTCGCACTGTTAGCAGGAAGGAATGCAGGGAAGAGAATGCTATCTGAGCCCCACCCTCTCCCAGACAGGGCTCAGCCAATCACAGAGCATGGAATTCTCAGAGATCCAACCACAGAGGCACACACTGACAATCATGATGAGAAAGGATACTAGAACCTGCAATTCCTAATGCCTGAGTAGGTCCAAATGTGCCTTGAACTAGCGACAAATAGGCAAGAGTTTGTTTCCTTCACATACACAGCTTGACTAATGTACTGCAGTTTGTGGAACTCACTACTATATGTCTGTGTGGAAAAAGTGAATGCTTTCCTTGTAACTGTGACTCAGAGTTAATGTTGATGTTATCCAGGCCTGTGTTACAGGGTCCAGGCTCCGCTGTTTGTGAGCACCTGCTGGTGGACCTGCTGAGGAAGCACAGGACCCATATTCTGCATTTCAGTCTTATCAGCAGGGGCATATGTAGCCCTGGCTAGGCCCGGAGGACTGCTGTCCTGCTCCAGCCCTTTCCCCCTTCACCAGAGAGCTCCTCCATTACAGCCAGCCAGCTCCACTCCCTGTCTGTTTCCCCCTCTGCCACCGGGGCCTTCCCGCTCTCACTGAGGGACCGGCCTGGGCTTGCACAAAGACCCTTTGTTTCTGCAGAGTGCTGTCTCATATCAGCACAGACACTGAGCCTGTGTGCGCATTCAGCTCCCTGGAGCCCTGCCTGCATGGAGGAATCACACTGCTCCAGCTCCAGCCCCAACCTCCAGCCCCACACCCACCCCAGCCCCAACCTCCAGCCCCAGCCCCAACCCCAGCCCCAACCCCAACCTCCAGCCCCACACCCACCCCAGCCCCAACCTCCAGCCCCAGCCCCAACCCCAGCCCCAACCCCAACCTCCAGCCCCACACCCACCCCAGCCCCAACCTCCAGCCCCACACCCACCCCAGCCCCAACCCCAGCCCCAACCTCCAGCCCCACACCCACCCCTGGCCCCAACCTCCAGCCCCAGCCCCAGCCCCGGCCCTCAGTCTAGACAGCTTACCTGCAGAGCTTCAGACCTGCCAATCAGGATGGCTGACCAGTTAGCAGAGCAAAACAAGAGAGGGTATATGTTTCTGTCATTTATTTTCACCATATAACGCTGAATTTATTCAACAAGAAACATGATAGTCTTTATCTGTTGTCAAAGACATGTGCCAACAATTTTTTTTCATAGCTTATTAAGTATGTGTTTTTATATCTCAATTTATGTTTTCATGTGTTGGTATTAGGATTTAAGGGAATTACAGACTAAGAAAGGTTTAAACACCTCTCTTGCCTTGAAGCTGCTTTGGAGTAAGGGATATAATAGGATTCAAATGAAGCATAAACTGTATTTATGATTTGTAATGTAAAAATATATATATATAACATAAATTCATATTTTATT
This sequence comes from Albula goreensis, assembly GCA_022829145.1. Classification (NCBI taxonomy): domain Eukaryota; kingdom Metazoa; phylum Chordata; class Actinopteri; order Albuliformes; family Albulidae; genus Albula; species Albula goreensis. The sequence continues at coordinate 1,754,069 of CM040748.1, read as the reverse complement.
GAACAAAATGGATGTTGTGAGGTGTTCATATTTCAGTGGGATGTGGAGCACTGGAAAGTGGAATACAGAGCCTCTTTCTGCAGTCTCATTTCCATGCAGACTCCTTTTGTTGCAGTCGCCTTTTGTGTTTCTGTATCAGTAACAAAACCATGATGCTACAGATGTGAAGAGGCAGGAGGGAGTGGGGGGGTTGTGCTGGTTCCTGGGGGGGGGGGCGTCGTGGCCATTGCTCGCTGCAGCTAAACTCTCCTTCATCCACTGGGTTGGGCTCTCAGGGGCCCTCCTAAGACACTCGCCTCCTTAGCTCTGTCAGCACCCCACCGTGAACGCAGCGGGGGGGGCTCTGATCACATGCTGCAGAACACCTATGAGGAAATAAGCTGAAATGTCTACATGCAATTTGCTTGTGTTTTTTCCCCCCCAGATGTAGAGACCTGATCAAACCCGTAACCTGCATTTGTATGGCACTTACACAGCAAACACTCAATGAACACTCATTGTCAGTTAAATTATTCAATATTAGAATAGTGCTCTTAACAAAATAATGATCTCAGAGCAAACCACAGAAAAACAGGCCATGTGTAAAATGGGTTAGACTGGGTGATTCAAAACTACAGCTGGGAGGACAGAAGCATAAACATGTCTGGGAGAAGCTAAACTACACACAGATATTGCTCAGTAATCTGTCATGCAGAGAGAAATCTAAAACTGAAAAACTCAAGAGGAAAGAAGACTTTGTCCCTCTATCCTGGAGAAAAGCAAACTAAACAGAGGGCAAATCCAGCTCTGCTGCTCTGTAAGTGCAGAGGTTTGGGCAGCAGGACACTGTTTGTGTTATAACAGCGTTTTTTTTATAGACTCATCTTGTGGTCAATCTGATCCAAAAGACCTATATGTATGATTACCTTTGGAAAAAGGTTATCTCTGCTGGTAAAGGCAGGGTGTGCCTTCACAGCAGGCCTGATGAAAGCAGCGATCAGCCCCAGAATAGCTGGCTGGTAGCCAGAGATACAGACCACTGCTGCGGGTGAAGAAGGTGCTGTCCATGGTCCTGAAAGTCACTCGGGCTTAGAGAACAGCGGGGTCAGCTACCACTTCACTTCATTATCACGGAGTGTAATCTACATCGACTTGGCAAAAACGCGCTTTCAACAGGTCCCTTAGCAGTCTCACTGAGTGCACTGTGAGAAAAAATGAAAAGGGCACCATGTGTTCATTGATAATTGTCATTGTGCAACATTTTCAGAACTACATCAAATCATTAATGAACCATTAGTAAAGTGTGCAGGCATTAACACGCAGCTGAAGCAGATGGGGGTGTGCAGGCATGAACACGTAGCTGAAGCAGACGGGGGTGTGCAGGCATTAACACGCAGCTGAAGCAGACGGGGGTGTGCAGGCATGAACACGCAGCTGAAGCAGACGGGGTGTGCAGGCATTAACACGCAGCTGAAGCAGACGGGGGTGTGCAGGCATGAACACGCAGCTGAAGCAGACGGGGGTGTGCAGGCATTAACACGCAGCTGAAGCAGACGGGGGTGTGCAGGCATTAACACGCAGCTGAAGCAGACGGGGGTGTGCAGGCATTAACATGCAGCTGTAGCAGACGGGGGTGTGCAGGCATTAACATGCAGCTGAAGCAGACGGGGGTGTGCAGGCATTAACACGCAGCTGTAGCAGACGGGGGTGTGCAGGCATTAACACGCAGCTGAAGCAGACGGGGGTGTGCAGGCATTGACACGCAGCTGAAGCAGATGGGGGTGTGCAGGCATTAACACGCAGCTGAAGCAGACTGCGGTGTGCAGGCATTAACACGCAGCTGAAGCAGACGGGGGTGTGCAGGCATGAACACGCAGCTGAAGCAGACGGGGGTGTGCAGGCATTAACATGCAGCTGTAGCAGACGGGGGTGTGCAGGCATTAACATGCAGCTGAAGCAGACGGGGGTGTGCAGGCATTAACACGCAGCTGAAGCAGACGGGGGTGTGCAGGCATGAACATGCAGCTGAAGCAGACGGGGGTGTGCAGGCATTAACATGCAGCTGAAGCAGACGGGGGTGTGCAGGCATTAACACGCAGCTGAAGCAGACTGCGGTGTGCAGGCATTAACATGCAGCTGTTTATAGTCATTATTAAACATTAGTAAATTGCAATGCCCTGTGCTTGAGATAGGCTGATCTTGGTAACCACTACTGCCTGCCCCCTTGGTGCCTGAGCCAGACCATAGTTCACCTGTAAGGCTGATCTGAGCACCGGGTCAGTTGCCATTGGTGACCAGGTGTGATTACAAAACCAGCCGCAGATAGACTATTTTACTAACGTTCACATACACATGAGTAAATCACATAAAATAATTAATGAGTAGGTTTTTCATTATGATAAACTGTTTATTATTATGTTTGTAATGCATTATCCAAAGTGAATACCACTTTTTTGGTGTTTTGTTGCATTTCAAAGGTACAGCAACATCCGTCCTTCCATTTAAAGTGCTGTGCCTATGTTTGTGAACACTGATCCACGCTGTGTGTGCAGGGGCGGGTGAGTGAGGAGGGATTAGTCAGTGGGCATCCTCATCGCCGCCTGTGGAGAGCTCTCTGTGCCCATGGAGGGAGGTGAAGCTGCTGTGTGCACGCAGAGAGCCCTGCTTCAGCTCAGCTTCAGCCCTGCTTCAGCTCTGCATCTCTTTAGCTAATGTCTCTCTCCACTGCCACACTTGACCCCTCTCAACACACAAGGGTCCCCTGCATTTCAATTTCAATTGAATGTATTTTTTTTTTGTTCCACAGTGTTGTTATGCTTTAAATCAAGATAGGATTTTGTTTTCATTTGAGCTCATCGATCTCGTGCGCTTTGATGTTGACAGAGGTGACGTTGCTCTCGTTTTGGGGAGATCTTCGGTATTGTTTAATGAGTGTACGTCTCTGTGCCTCCCACACAGAGAGCAGCCCCAGTCCCTGTTTGACACTATCTTCACACATTTCCACCCCGTCTCCAGGCTGCCAGACCTGCCTGAAATATGCATCCAATATGTTTTCTTACAACTCAAGTCACCGCAGTATTTCACCGAGGCCAGGATGTCTATTTGTTTTGGTCCTGTTTTCTTATTCTCCGCAAATTTACTTTCCGGAGTCATATATCTCCCTTCCCTTGCCTCCACGCAGTATTTCTGTTTTTTTATTACTGTTCTGCATCGCTCTGTTTAGCTAAAATGGATCTGACAGACTGAGACGCTGCTTCATACCTCCATATCAGAACCATAAATTCGATAGAAAAGGAGGCTTTTTTTCTTTTTTCTGCTCTTAACAGGTTTTTTTTTTTTTTGCTATGGCTCTGTGGAGTTTTCTAAAATGGTGCTATCAGTGCTCTAATATTCCAGCTCATCCTTTTAGTCTCCTGCAACACATTAAGTAAATAAAGGCAGCTGACAAGTGAGGTTTTCCAGGTTTTCTGTTGTATTTCAGCAGAGCTCCAGAACAGCTTGAGTCTGAAAAGGCTAATGACTGTCAGAGAGAGCGGAAGCCAGCGGGACTGAGGTGTGTCCCTTCATTCATATCCGAGCAGACAGGGAGGTAATAAACTAAATGAATTTGTAATGGATGTCAAGGACCCACAGAGGAGCACAGTTCGGATGTTTTTTATTGCTCGGTAATGCAAAGACAAAACTACAGGTACTGTGCTTCAGGATTCAATGCTGTCTTCATCTGGAGGTGGGGCTGCCGGTCCTCGCTTTCGCAACCTTTCTGTAACAGTGTGAATCAGTGCTCAGAACTTCACAGGGCACCCCCACTGTGGGAGAAACACATGAGCTTAGCATTCTCCCCACTTCATCTCCAACAAATAACAGCCCCTATAATTAGTTCAGAGTGTGATTTGTATCTTTACTTAACACATTGCTATTTAAAGCATATTAATCAGCACTCACTGAGTTCTGCAACAGATGGTCCACTAATTTGTACGGTAACATGCAGCCATTTATCATGGCTGACTCTGATATTTCTCAAGACTACAAAGAATCAGTGGAGTATTGAATGGAAGTGTTTATTATTTGATTAGGGTTAATGTTAATGATTTATTATGTAAATGTATACATGTAAAATAGTCGTCTGTCAACAAGATAGATTGTAGATGTGCCTTTTGGAGAGGGTTGTCAGGTTCTTGTCGTCCACTAGGGGGAGCCAACATAGCTAGCCGTAACAGTCAACAGCTATGAAAACTGTATCTACACCATTTCTCAGCAATAGCATGTATGGTTTATGGACGTGGAATGGCTGAGCCAGTTAAACTGGAACAGCAGAGGCAGAAAGAGCATAAAGATGGTCAGTGTCAAACCTTAATCCTATATGAAACAAAATACCTCAAATAAAGCAGGAATTCTCTCCTAAGAGCTGAAAAAATAACTGCCTGAGAGAAAAAAGGGGAGAACAAAAAGGGCCCGATTATTAATCCATTTCCCAACCCTCTGAAAGCTCTTCGGCTTTTCTGTGGATTCAGCACTCTGCAGATGGAAGGACTGGCCTGGGAACCGCCTTTCTTTAGCACGGCTTTCCAAAACTTACACCAAATATTGAGCAAGTCCCACTACAAATAAATGTATGCCCATATTTTAGAATGAGGGAACTGGGCTGGTAATTCAGAGGTTGCAGGTTTGATTCTCAGGTAGGGCATAGCCATTGTATTCTTGCCAAAACTACATAACTCTAATCGCCTTTATAAACAGCCATTAATTATGTGTTTAGCAAAGTAAACTGCATAACTCACTCACAGCACAATGGCTTCTAACAAGCATAAGTACAGATACGTGATTTGCTAACAGAGATGCGGAGATGGATATTTGAACAGAATTCTTTATGCAGTTCTCTATAAACATTCATAGCGTTACCTGTTATCAGCCTACATTCTTCATGTGCACGGCAGTGCTGATTTTATAACACATTGGTGCAGCAAATGAAACATTTCCAGATGAGTATCCTTTGAAGTGAATTAATCTGTAATAAAAAGGCCCGTGATTCTGCCTGAATTGTTAATGTTGACTCTGTCTCCTGTCTCTCCTCCTGCACCAGATGGCTCCATCAGAGTCCAGAGAGAGCTGCACCCTGGGTCCTCCAGCTCCCAGCTCCGGCCTCCTCACTGGGCGAACATGAGTGTTTCTCCTGGAAGAGGGATGCTGAATGCTGCTTTTAAATGGAATATTCTTGGGAGATGAGTTGCAGTGTGAGGTTCAATGTGGATATTTGAAAGGGTTCACCTCTCGCTGCTGCGTTTTCCCAGAAAGCCCCTGGGGCCAGCTGCACTTAACATAAATGTCAGTCTTACCTCAGATTCAGACTCCAATTCTGACTTTGAGGCCTGTATGTTATTGAAAAATAACTCTCATTATTGAGCTCTGTGATTTTACTCCCTTGTGGTGAAATAGCAAAATAATATCTACTTTCCCATTTAGTCCACGTTACAATAGCCAGTGTTAAAAGGCTTGTGTTTCTGTCCTAGAGCTATATATAATCTTACAGTGTTTTGAGCCATATAAATCCTTACCAGTACAGCTAGCTGGTGTGTCATGTACACACTGTAAAAGTTATGACCCCTGGTTTCATGCACAAAGTCTAATCTCCTTAGCAAGATGCTCACTTAATAGATTAGATATGAGATAAGAGATCTTTAAGCCCTGAATATTCCTTGTGTTTTCTGATATATGAGACCAAAAATGGCAGCAAAGACATCTCAGCGTGGAGCGACTCATTTGTTTGCATGTGATCATGAGCTACACCAGAGAAGACTGTGGGCACAGTACGGTCCTTTTTCATTTTTAAATGAGTGGTGCTAATAGCATGCTTCTTTTACAATATTCAAGTGAATTAAATATTAAAATCAAATATATTGAAAACTGCATGAGATATTGAACATAATTCTATGTATCTGCTATTCAAAGTTCATTCCAAACCCAGAAGCAAAGAGGGATGAAGTGCAGGAAAGATGTGTATGAAACTCAGCATCTAACAGCGCGTCTAATGAGACACTGCAGTGAAGAATCTCTGATTAATCAGGGTGTCGAAACATTCTGAAAGTAGTCAGAGATCTTGACAGATACGAAACCCAGATTGTGGTTTATAGCTGGATGTAGTTTTTTTTTCTAAAGCATGCATTTTGTTCTGCTTGTTTTTTGAGGGAGGAACACGCCAAATTTAATTTTTTATGTGTCCATGATCAAAGTTAAATCTCAAAGGTCGTTTTATGCCATATGGACAACTGAACGTAGTGCTCTACTGCCCTCTAGTGATCGAAATTAAACATTTTCTTATTCCGTAGTTTCATAAAATAAAACTGCAATACACTCAGAAACAATTACATGGATGATATTTAACACCTCTTCCCGTTGGCAAAACAGCTTGTTTGCCACTGAAGATTGTACTGAGAGGTAGTTAGCTCTTAGCCTCTTGATAAGAAGGTATTCATAACGCATTCCTTCCTGGTTTGAAATGTTTGCATGTATAAATTGGAAAAGACATACAATCATTTTTCAAGGCTTCCCAAGTCATTAATGGCAGGTACCTCACTGGTTTAAACGGTGAGGTACCTGCCAGTGTCATAAGCCTGTCTCAGCCCCAGGAGTCAGTACAGGTCTCAGTCCTGGTAATGCTCCTTTATCCAGCACACACTGGTGAGCATGCTCATACAGCAAAGCATTTGGGATGAATTTCCAGCTGATGTTGCAGTATTAGATTCCTTTGATGAACATAAAGCACTCTTGGCACCCAAGCGCAGCTCCAGCATGGTGCTGCAGGGTCTGAGGCCTTCGCCCGCCTGGTGCTGGAATCCAGCACAGCTGCGCCTGTGAATTTCCCCCTGTAATTCTGGACAGGAGCAGATTCTGAAAAATACACACTGACACTTTCGCATGTCTCACTTCTCGCTCCACTTTTTCCTGATGCACAAGTTCAGCACCACAGAGACTGTTTTTCATATGACAGATTTATGTGCCTGACTGGGGCGGGAGAGAAAGTCCTCAGGTAATCAGTTTAAACGTTGATGGAGCTGATTCTGCTTGGTGGTGCCCCGGTGACCGCGTGACTCCATCCTAACTCACCAACGCAATCAATTCAGCAAAACGTGTGGAGAGGCCCGGGTGCTGGACCCATTCCCAGGGCGGGCTATTTCAATTTCCACTGACAGGCTCTCAGAGAGAGTGTGGTGCACAGACCCACCTGCAGCAGGCCCACGTTGTTAGTACACTGACTTCAAACACAGCCTCAGGCTTCCCAGTGAGCACCTCTGTCAGGCTGCGATTGTCTCACGGCTCCCTGTCGACATTACTGTCCTCGCCTCCTGTAAATAAGAGTTTAAGGGTGATATCTGCGCATAAGAATAACTCACCCTGGAAGGGTTGCGTTTTATAAGACATAAAATGTGTGGAAAGAGTCTGGGAATAAGAAGGAATAAGTAAGACTAAAATATCCCTGTGGTAATTATCCTTAGAATCACAGACATATTCCACTGTTGTATTCTAATAACTCTGCTATTTTTGTGCATTGTAAGGTATATTACATAATTTCATAACTAAGGGAAAAAAATCCCTAATTGTCAGTAACTGCGTAGATGGCTGTGTATAAACACATGTTGATGATCAGTTGGAGAAAAAAAAATATCAGGTGTATGGGTCAGTGATTTAGCAAGAAACTAGTTTACAATAGATAGATTACACATAATAGTCATAATTTTTAAATTAATTAGGGATGTGTAAAACTTGGAGGGCCACAGGGTCTGCAGGTTTAACTCCAGTCCTGGAGGGCTGCAGTGTCTGCAGGTTTAACTCCAGCCCCGGAGGGCCACAGTGTCTGCAGGTTTAACTCCAGTCCTAGAGGGCCACAGTGTCTGCAGGTTTAACTCCAGTCCTAGAGGGCCACAGTGTCTGCAGGTTTAACACCAGTCCTGGAGGGCCACAATGTCTGCAGGTTTAACTCCAGTCCTGGAGGGCTGCAGTGTCTGCAGGTTTAACTCCAGTCCTCACAGATCTATGTGTAATTAGTTCTGTAGAGTTTCAAGTGAGTTGAAACTGTATTGACACTATTGTTGCTGAGGTATCCATGAATGTTTGGTATAAAGGTTGAAGCTGACTGTTGTCATTTGAAGGCATGCGAATGGAGACCTGGTGACCTGGCAGGAGACATTGCCCCCCACATGGTTTCATTATTTAATTGCCAGATGCTCTGTCGTTTCTCGTCTCATGATATAATTGTTTCTTTTACCCATACTTGATTTTGTTGCACCCCCGTGTTATCAGATTCACTGCTGCTCTTCTCCTGTACCCCACATTGACTGGGCGCAACTGAGCTGCGATGAGTCACTTAACACGTTTAAGCCTGTATCGCTCAGAGACAGGGTTGTTGATGGGCTGCGCTGTGCTCTTCCGTCAAACGAGTCCGCTAGAGTCAGCCCCCTCTGCTCCACTCCGCCTGCCTGCTCTATTCTGGGCTCTGATCAAACTCACACCTCTGACGCCGCTAAAGCGTGGGTTTTCAGGGCAAAGGCATCACGCCTGACGAGGTAGAATTACGAACGGCATGGAGAAGAATGGAGATGCTCATCGTTTCACCATGCAAGCATTCTGCTGTTTTACTCTGGAATATCAGTGGTGACCTCTGATCTGCGAGGCGTCTTTCTGGCTGTCTTAATAAGATTGCTGACTGCATTTTTCTGATTCCACTTGACACATTTTTGCTGAGTCCAATTGTGAACCATGTGGCCTCAATTTATTTTTGACTCACTGCAGATAATGTTTTCACCAACAGAGGGTGAGAGTGTACTGTTTCACAGCTCTCAGTCCTTCACCGATCGTGCAAGTTTGCACTTCCTACTGAAGAACATTAGACAAATAAATAAATAAATAAATAAATAAATAAATAAATATCAAGGCTTTTATTTGTATGTCGGACGTTTTCTGAAAAACTATGCCATCATCAAGAATCACCCAAGTTACATATTAATGTAAGACAGAAATGTAGGTCGACCCTGTGATGTGATTTGTGTGTCATTTTCCATTTTTACACTAGTTATGTGCTCTATTAGCACATGATTTAAACAGAATGGATAGATCTATCACAAAATCCCAGATGTGTGAAGCTGTTGTTATGGCTGTGATATAGTGTTGTTCAGCCATTCAGCTCCTCTTTCGGATCGGCAGCCCAGTGCTCAGTGAAGTGCTGCTGCTGGTGAGCAGTGCTGTAGTGCTCAGGTCCTGGACACAGATTTCATGACTCGATTCTTGACTCGGACTAAAATCAATTGCGCTGCAGGCCATGTGCTAACATTGTTCAAATACGTCTGTAGAAATTGTAATGTAAGCTCAAGTAGTAACAAGAAGTGATTTGGGGGAACTTAAAGCTGATTAGACCTTGGTGCCTCGAATATGAGCTCAGCGCAGGGAGGTGGGGGGAAGGATTTGACTCGGACTTCACTTGGATTTGACCTTTGTGACTCAGACTCAACTCCGACTGAAACACTGAGGACTTGAGACTCAACTCAGAATTGAGGTTTGATAACTCGGCTCCAGACTGCTGGTGAGACTACATGTGCACGTCACAGTGTGATTCATTTCCACATTGACCCTCTGGCCTCTAGGAGCAGATTTATGTTTGTTTTTTTCCTTTTGGAAAATAACTTGGCTGGAAACTGTGATCATTTTCCCTGTGTTTTGGCAAGGTTATGGGATATCAGAGGTCTGTTAGGCTACTTCTCTAGAATTCTCTGTTATCATAATATAACTTATATTACTTCATTTGGACACATGATCTTGAGCAGTCATCTCAATTTATTTTTGCTGCACATCTCTTTTTGTTAACTTTATTTCCCTGTTTTGCCTCCTGGACTGAACCGAATAGCTTTAGCATAGAGTTTCAAAAGGATATGAACATTTTGTTAATGAATAAACTGTTCATCTTTGAGAGTTTGCAACTTGCAATCTGACATTTTGTTTAGCTCCACTGTTGAATGCTTCCCAATTTGTTCACAGTCCGTGTCGCAAATGAAACTTTGTTGGCGCTGCCAAACCTCCACACGCTAGATGGCGATGATTTTTTTGCCATCGTTTCAATAACACATTGTCTTGACACGAAACGCAACATGTCACGTGACAGGCGCCTCATACATTCAAAACACTTCAGAATCAGCGGCTCAGTAGTTGCTAGATGACAGCTTGCGGTAGTTTGGTCGAGTGAATAATGTCAGGATTGCTTTTAAAACCAGCTAAGATTGGCCCGATGCTTTCATCATGACATTTTAGCCGGGTAGCCGAAATGTTTATCGAGATTACGTGCATATAAGACAGCGTCGCCTGCTACCAAGAGCTAGCTTGGTAGCTAGCTGAGTTTAAAAGTTCACAATGACATCTAGCCGGCTAGCTAGCACATTACTAGCTTGTACCCGATATATTAAATATTTTTCAAACAACTTTAATTTCCTACTGTTTTTAAATTATCTGGCAAGCTAATGCAAACTTTTCACCATTACTATTTACTTTTCAATTTAACAAAGGAAGATCGAGGCTACGTGGGGGTGATTGTTCTTTATCAGAATGGCGGGTCCATTGCTTGAGTTTGAGACCGAGATGTTTCTGGGTCTTTTCGGCACTGACGGGCTCCTGGTGACGGCAGAGGGAATGGGGATTGACCGTGTACTGCTCCAGTTCCTGCGGGTGTATTCCGAGGAAGGGAGCCTGGTGCTACTCTTAAATACAACCACGCCAGAGCAGGTGAGTGAACCACTTACGTGGAGTTTAATGTAAATGGCATCCTTACAGTAAGAGAGAGTGGAGGTAAAATCGTTAGAAGAATAACTAAAACAACTTAAAATGTAGCATTTTATATGGCTGTACCAACCTAAGTGGAATACTCCATAATACAGCCAAGTATATGTGTTTTGCATGCACGTTCTGCTAAATAAATAATGCGGGTTGTTGGTTTAGTATATGATTTAGATGGTAGGGCTTTTTTTTATTTGTATGTGTGAGATCTGTCCCTAAATATATTAACTAATATGTCTTCGTACGTCTAAACTTGTATCGTTTTAGTTCTCCCTTCTTTAAGTATGAACCCAATTTAACATACCTTTTCCCCTGAATACTGCTGCAACATTACTCTTTTCAGGAGTACTTTACTGAGCAACTGCGAGCGGAGGGAGTGAGTCACCTTCCGCAGACGGTGACCAGCGAGGTCCAGAGCAGCGAGCGCTACCGGGTGTACACGCAGGGAGGGGTCCTCTTCGTCACCAGCCGCATCCTGGTGGTGGACTTCCTCACTGACCGAATTCCTGCTCATCTCATCTCAGGTCTGCGCAAACTCCTTCACCTGGTGTGCTTATTTTGATGCTCACCTCCTCTTTGTATGGATGGATAGGAATGTATAGCAAAATGAGTCCAAGCATAAGAGACTGCGTTCGATCGTATGTCCATTACACTAAACTGCAGTATTTATATACAGGTATTCTGGTCTATCGGGCACACAAGATTATCGAGTCATGTCAAGAAGCATTCATCTTGAGGCTTTTCCGGCAGAAGAACAAGACGGGCTTCATCAAGGCCTTCACAGACAAGGCCACGGCTTTCTCCTCCGGGTTCTGCCAGGTGGAACGGGTCATGCGGAACCTCTTCGTCAAGAAACTCTTCCTCTGGCCCAGGTGGGAACCCTCCGCTCTCTGATTTGATAGCAGGTTTATAATCCATTTCTATATGGGAGATCAATATCTGATTATATTACACTAGTTGTATGACATAGCAGTGAATATAGATACAGGTGTATGATGCGTGTACATATGGAAAACTAACTCTTCAACGAAAGCAAGAAATGGTGGAAAGGAAATTAATACTGAAGCGAAAGTATGCATTTGTAGAGCTGTATGTATGGTGAGAGCGTTGGTAAGTGGGCAGATTGCCATGGGATTTCTGGCTGTCATAGTTGAAATTTAAATGTTGTGTTTCTCTCTGATCTCGTCAGATTCCACGCAGCTGTGAACTCTGTGCTGGACCGACACAAGCCCGACGTGGTGGAGCTCCATGTGTCCCTCACTCCGGCCATGAGGGCCATCCAGAGCTCCGTGCTGGACATCATGAACGCCTGCCTGAAGGAGCTGAAGCGCTACAACCCCAGCCTGGAGGCAGAGGACCTGTCCCTGGAGAACACGCTGGGCACTGCCTTTGAGAAGGTCCGTACCGCCCTCATCCTCCTCCACTGTTCATCTAGTTAACACATTCCTCCATAGTGAGTCATAAGGCTTTAATAGTAAACAGCACCAGTGCAAATTATAATAATAATCAGAGCCACTAGCATAGAGTGGCTAGTAACACAGATGTGATGTAACGTTTATGAGACTCTACTTTATGAGACTCTGTAACAAAACTGGAGACATTAAAATGTGACCATGAAAAATGCCTTCTTTTCCCCCCACTGCCGTTTGTGTAATGGTATAAAATGGCACCAGGCTTCAGAGAACCACTTCACTGGGAGGTTCTGTTCAAGCTGTCATGCACTGTGTCCTCCCTCAAGTACTGATAGCTATAGAGGCTACGGCTACTGTGGCCAAGGCTCATGAGTTTTCCCTGTTTGTATGGTATATCAGCAGAGACTGTGTGTGGTTAGCGTATGTTTGGCGCTGTTTGGGTGTGGTTTGTGTGTGTAAGACCTGTGTGTGTCTCCGGTTTCCAGACGATCCGTCACTACCTGGACCCATTATGGCATCAGTTGGGTGCCAGGACCAAGTCGCTGGTGCAGGACCTGAAGATCCTGCGCACTATGCTGCTCTACCTGACGCAGTACGACTGCGTCACCTTCCTCAACCTGCTGGAGTCACTGCGCTCCAGCCAGAAGGCCTTTGGGAGTAACTCAGGTGGGGAAGGCCTTCATTAGCATGATAAGAGACTAGTAGCGCAGACTTTGGCATGTGCACACGTATGTGAATCAGACATTAAAACAAATGGAGCTGCTTATTTCTGTTTTAGCAACAATGTCTGAATATGGGACTGTGTATTAACCCCATTTTATTAACCCTGAAGAGGGAAAGGTATGGATTCAGCAATGGCAGTTACCTGTAACAGACAGCGCGGATGAGATGGGAATATCCCATAATGCCACAGTGCAGATTGTCTGCCTTGGCTGAAAGTCACATGTTCCACAGGGTGGCTGTTCCTGGACTCCAGCACGTCGATGTTTGTGAACGCTCGTACCCGTGTCTACAAGGTGCCCGAGGCCAAGAAGAAGCTGAAGGCTGGCAGTGAACCAGATAAGAAACCAAGCATGGCAGGTACATCCCCACAGCTACCACACTCACACACACACACACTCTGTAATTCCTGTTTAAATTCCCACAGCTAACACACACACACTCCACTTAGTAATTCACCTGTTTAAATTCTTACAGCAAACACACACACACACAAACACTCCACTCTGTAATTCCTGTTTAAATTCCTACAGCTAACACATACACACTCCACTCAGTAATTCACCTGTTTAAATTCTTACAGCAAAACACACACACACACACACACACACAAACACTCCACTCTGTAAATCCTGTTTAAATTCCTACAGCTAACACATACACACTCCATTCTGTAATTCCTGTTTAAATTCCTACAGCTACCACACACACAAACACACTCCATTCTGTAATTCCTATTTAAATTCCTACAGCTACCACACACACACACACACACACACACACTCCATTCTGTAATTCCTGTTTACATTTCTACAGCTACAACACACACACACACACACACACTCCACTCTGTAAATCCTGTTTAAATTCCTACAGCTACCACACACACACACACACACACACACACACTCCACTCTGTAAATCCAGTTTAAATTCCTACAGCTAACACATACACACTCCACTCAGTAATTCACCTGTTTAAATTCTTACAGCTAACACACACACAAACACACTCCACTCTGTAATTCACTGGTTTATCCTCATTTGACTGATCTGTTTGCATTCATTAGAAATGACAGCACTGTTACTCCAGTGCCTTGATTATATCTGACTGTGTAATGAGGAGAGATTCCCTCCAGTGCTGCAGACATAATGAATGGACTGACTGCAGCTCCTCCCTGACTGTGTGTTTGCAGCGGAGGTGAAAAGGGTGCTGGTGCTCGAGAAGAACCCCAAATGGGAGGCGCTGTCAGAGGTGATGCAGGAGATCGAGAAGGAGAACAGCCAATCAGAAAACAGCCCAGGTCAGAGATGATTGTATCTGTTTCTTACCCATTACAAAGTCACAGATGTTATTTATGCATTCTGCATCAGTTTAAAGGGTACCGCCATTTTGCCATTGACAAATGGTTATTACTGTTCTGTCAGACCTTAATCTAAGTAAGCAAAGTCAGATAACTTTTTGCCTGATAACAGCGTAATTACATTTAATATGATGAAGTGTCTCATCCATTGGCATACCTATATTTCAGCTGCTGGCCATATGCCTGTTTTCTCTCAGTATGATTTTGAAGTCCAAAACATGCACTTAAGTAACTGTGAGTAACAGCAGCATCGATGAAGTGTGAAGTGTGTGACAGAAGTTTCTGGTAAACTTTAGGCCGGATATTGATCTGTGCCAGTGATGACCGCACCTGTGCCCAGCTCAGAGAGTATCTAACCCGTGGGGCGGAGTCTCTGCTCGGCCGGCTCTACAGTCGCACCATCGGCAAGAACGAGACCCCGCTCGACCCAGGCCTCAACAGGAGGGGCAAAGCCTCGGGCCAGAGGGACCAGGAGAAGGGGCCGAAAGGCAGAAAGCCCAGAGCCAAGCAGGCGAAGAGCTGCAGGAAGAGCCTGAAGCCAGCGCTAACCCTGACTCAGATGATGGAAAAGGGAGAGGGGGAGGGGGAGGACAGGGAGCTGATGGCCAGCAGTGTAGAGGAGGAGGAGGAGAGCCTGGAGGAGGAGGAGCTTGTCCTCGACCTGCCCTCTGACGCCTATTATGGCATCCTGAAGGAGCCTCTCACCGTAATCCATCCACTGCAGGGCTGCACTGACCCCTACAGTCTGACACGAGTATTACACGAGGTTGAGCCCAGCTTTGTGGTTCTGTATGACGCTGAACTGTCCTTTGTTCGGCAGCTGGAGGTCTACAAAGCCAGCCGGCCTGGGAAACAGCTGAGGTACATAAACACAGCGTCAGTCTGTTTACCTTTCTCAGGCTGGGATTCAGTCAACATGTGCATTGGCAAGTTCAGCAGTCATGAAAATTAATTTGACAAATTGATCTGCTTGAGAAACAAATGTTGATTGAATCCTGGCTTAAGCCATTGTCTTTGTTTTAATATCACTCTCATGGCAATTATTAGCGTTGGCATTAGCTCTGAATTAGTGTGAGCAGTCTGTCTTTGCCAAAACTCAGGATATGTTTTAAGATTTATTTATTTAAAAGGTATGCAGACATCCAGTATAACAACTGAACAGCTTTAAAGTGGCTCTCCTTTAAGCGTTTCTGTCCTGCTCCTGTAAGTGTTTCTGAATGGTGGCCATAGTGTTCTGAGGCGCCATCATGGGAGCACCACCTTAAGGAACATAATGCACTTCTTTCAGGGTGTATTTCCTGATCTACGGCGGCTCGACGGAGGAGCAGAGGTATCTGACGGCCCTGCGCAAAGAGAAGGAAGCGTTTGAGCATCTGATCAGGTCAGAACGATGCCCCCTGCAGTCCTTACCGCACTGTCCCACTGCACCACCGCAGGTCCACCCTGTAAAGGAACACTGCACTGTAAAGTCTGAAATGTATTATGTTACCGTCTCTGTCTCTGTACGTTTGAGATGGGAGATGTTTTGTCCTCGCTCATGTGCTGTAGCTTCAGTTATAGTCTCATTGTAGTGTATGTTTGCTGATTGCTTTGTTATCAGGGATACGCTGCTGTGTCTTTGAGCAGTTTGTCAGTAAACTGAAAAACAGCAATTCATACAGTACCTTTGTAGTATATGTATATGCCGTACATCTTTAAAGTGTGATTCTGCAAAGTGAACTACTGTACTGTGTATCACTTGCATGAAAAAGTTTAAATACATTTTTTTAAGTGACAAAAATAAAAACCAAACAGTTGATTCAGACAGCTCTTCTGTGAGGTCAAAAACCCAACCACATTTTTCTAACATTGGTAACAATTGGAAGTATTATCAGTCTTATTTTCATAGCGGTGGCACCCATTGGAAAGCCACCCTCAAATGGAATGTGTTTGTTTGAGCAAAAGAAAAAAGAGGCGTGGCTAGCAAAACAGGGCATTGTTGTGAGTTGTGGACATGTGACTGATCTTGTCCAATAGTCATTCTTCCATTAGACAGAGAGAACATAGTACTGCTGTAGAAGTGACACAAATTATGGAGGAAAAAGACATTTTCCACTGACCGTAAAAAGAGGTTACTGTATTTGCTTCAAACAGTCATAGCCACTGGGGCAAGGAACACACATATGCACACACAATTTGAGATGAATACATTTATATTAAATCAATTATTTTCTGATACATTTGACATAGTTCAGCTCAGGCACTAAAAGACTGTTGTCACATGGGGTGATTAACAGCTCTGTAAAAGTTTATTGCTCTGTACTTATTTTATTTATTTTTCCTTTATTTAAAAGTTTATTGCTCTTGTACTAGTTTATTGACCTGGTTTACAGATAGTTGTTAAGGATAGCCCTATGCAGACCTTGAGCATCATAAGTCTCTGAGTTTGATAGCTCTGGAGCAGATGGAGTTTGTATGTGACTGATCTTTCTGTGGGCGACTGCAGAGAGAAGGCCAGTATGGTGGTACCTGAAGAGAGAGAAGGACGGGAAGACACCAACCTGGACCTGGTCCGGAACCAAGACCCAGCCAGTGCTGCCGTCAACACCCGCAAAGCAGGTGAGGCTGTCAGCGTGGTCCCTGTTCTGCTGCTCCATCATCGATTGCCTTATAAAAACAAGTTTATTTTCTTCTTTCCAGGTTTAGAGTGCATGACATTATTATTATTATTATTATTACATTTTATATCTGTTAGTCAATTTTAATGTTGAAATTGTGTTTTATTCTTTTAAATAAAATTTTGATATATTCAAGATATAAGCGATGGATGAAATGTTTCCACCGTCATCTCACATTTTGTGAGTAATGTTTCTATGCGTGTGCACCTGCATGTGTGTATGCGCGCCTGCGTGTGTGTGTGTGTGTGTGTGTGTGTGTGTGTGTGTGTGTGTGTGTGTGTGAACCTGTGAACCTGCATGTTTATATACGTGCATGTGTGTGTAAACAGGGGGCCAGGAGGACACCACCGCGCCGTCGCGGGTCATCGTGGACATGCGGGAGTTCCGCAGTGAGCTCCCCTCCCTGCTGCACCGCCGGGGGCTGGACATCGAGCCCGTAACGCTGGAGGTGGGCGACTACATCCTGACCTCGGACATCTGCGTGGAGCGCAAGAGCGTGAGTGACCTCATCGGGTCGCTGCAGAGCGGACGCCTCTACACCCAGTGCCTGTCCATGACCCGCTTCTACCGCACGCCCGTCCTGCTGATCGAGTTCGACCCGGCCAAGCCCTTCTCCCTGGTGGCCCGGGCCGACCTGAGGCAGGAGATCTCCGCCAGCGACATCAGCTCCAAGCTGACCCTGCTGACCCTGCACTTCCCCCGCCTCCGGCTGCTGTGGTGCCCGTCCCCCCACGTCACCGCCGAGCTCTTCCAGGAGCTGAAGGTCGGCCGCCCCGAGCCAGACGCCGCGGCCGCCCAGGCCGTCACGGGCGAGTCCGACACCGTCAGCGAGTCCGCCGACCTCTACAACCCCGGGCCTTATGACTTCCTGCTCCGCATGCCAGGGGTAAACGCCAAAAACTACCGCGCGCTCATCAGCAACGCGGCTAGCCTGGCAGAGCTGGCCATGCTGAGCCAGGAGAGACTGGCAGACATTCTGGGCAATGCCACAAATGCCAGACTGCTATACCAGTTCCTCCATGGCTCCCCGGACACCCCGCCAGCTCCGAAGGGAAAGCCAACAGAGTCCCGAGAAAAGAGGTGACCAGGGCTACCAGCGATTTCACAGTTAACTGCACAAAGGTGTGGGTACGCCCAATATGTGGGTCAAACTCACTTTTACACAGTCTGTAATATTTTAAGGTATTTTTCAAACTTTGCCATCAAATTTTTGAAGCTAAACTGTTTTGACATGCATGTAATGAATACAATTATTAAAAAGTATTGTTTATTTTTCCTTACTGTGTGTTTCTTGATGTTTATTGTATCGGCTTGAGGCATGCAGAAGGTGATAGATCTATATGTAAATGTCCATATGGCTATAGCATACATGATGGAGGGGAACATGGTGTAGTGGTCTGAGCTTAGGACCTTGAATGAAATGCATCTGCACATAAACAAAACCAGCCGCTGGAAAGTTGGTTGTCATCCAGAATTTGATATGTGCTTGCCATTAACTTCAACATTTTATCTGGTAGGAGATTTAACAAATTGACACAATTTCTAAAGTGCAGTTAGTTAGCGTCGATTTTATTCTAGTCCTCACACGAGGAGTGACAGTGTAGTTCCCCTTGTTTGCGTTAGATGGCGTTCTCAGGTAAACAACCGATTGTAGCAAGTCTGTTTTACTGGCAGTAACTGGACTATTTTAACATGGTTTAGATTTGCGCTTTACAGTATTCGCCTCGCATTATGTTGGCCTTACTATTGTGCTTTCAGTCCACCATTTGTCTGCAATGATAACTTACAACAGTAACCAATGGCGGAGCTTTACTATTTTATTCATCAGGCACCTTGCCCATTTCAACCGATGATGGGTCAGAGTTCGCCTTTGAGTTCATTTTCAAATGAAAAATGACACGGGGAACGTTAAAGACTAAATCACTTGAGCTGTTAGTCACACAGTTCAGTGTAATTTTATTGAATGTTAACACGTTTGCCGAATTTATGCGAATGTTATTTCCATAGTTATTAATAGGCTACAGTATGAACATACGATCGGAGGGCATGGGTCAGATTGGGAAACTGAATTCACAACTCTAAGAAAAATTATATATATCATGTATTATGTAATCTCTAATATCTACATTATGCGTGCATGTTGATGTATGTGTGTGTGATGTCGTTTGAATTCACTAGATCACTTGAATGGTGTATATATATCAAAAGCATTGAACATGTGAAGATGCCGAGTCTTCCTCGCACATGGTTCCACACAGCTGATATTCTTGAACGCCCCCGCACAATAAAGCATATAACCGCACTGCGGTTTTTGTACAGAGCTCTGACAATAGGCCCAGCTATTCTTAACAGAACCTTACCGAGCACGACGAAAAACGGACGCGTCCAGCGTTTACTGCGGTCTACTATTACTTATTGCTAATGCACTTATTGTACCAGATGTACATTTGAAACGATGTGTTATAGTTAAATGTTTGAATTAACTTCTGTTTGGTCTGAGTTATTTTATTATTGTGCCTGTGCGTGAGAATATCCCGTGCTGTCTCAGGGAGTCAGTCTTTTTATAATTTCATTTTTTAAATACGCTACCATAAAACCGACAATATGCTATCACAAAACACATAAAGCAAAACTTTTGAAAAAACAGTAGAAGTGGTATGTGTCTATTGCACTGCGTTTACATGTCAACTTGAGTTGAAACATTTTCTGAAAGTACGTATTGCATCGCCAGAATAGTTCATTCCTAAACTAGTGAACAATTTCCCAAAATTCATAAGAATTTGAACTGTCATGAACTTGACTCGTCTGTATTTAGTATGATGTAAGAGTGGTGGGGTTATTGATGCATATTAAAATGCAGGGTTTCCACTCGGCGCAGTTTGGCTCGGACGGAAGGTCAGCGCTCCTCCGGGCGCTCTGATGTGTGTTTATGTATAGCCCGTCAGGTGGCCGCAGACTTCAATGAGTTAAGCCAAATAATATCACCATTACGTCATTGAGTTCAGCCGAACAGATCAGCAGCGGCCATCTTATTCCAACACCAACAAC
This sequence comes from Albula goreensis, assembly GCA_022829145.1. Classification (NCBI taxonomy): domain Eukaryota; kingdom Metazoa; phylum Chordata; class Actinopteri; order Albuliformes; family Albulidae; genus Albula; species Albula goreensis. The sequence goes on along the minus strand of CM040748.1, from coordinate 1,734,077 downwards.
TTCACTTCCACAGAAGAAGAAACATAAACATTTACGCAAACATAGCGGTTTCAGTGAAATTAAGGGTTCAACAGAACCATAAACACAGAGCACCAAAGGAGCCTGGTAAGGTACCATTTGATTGATCTTGTTTCGTTGTTTGTTGCAAACTCGTGATGCGGCAGTTCTGGACTGCAGCGATGGAAGCTGGCTAACGTTAGCTAGCTAGCGTTACATACATTGGGAATGAAGACGGTATGTCTGTCTAGCTAGCCACACTGGCTAATTGACATAAACGATGATCTCGCAGCCAACCTATTTTTGTGTTCTGTTTAGTTCAGGTGTCATTGAGGGGTTCGTAGCGTAGTCCAGAACATCGTATACGGACAGGAGAAACAGCAGCCTTTTTGCTTGCTAATGCGTTACCCATAGCTAGTTGTCATGCCACCAACATTTCTCAATTGCATTGTTGAGCTAGTTTAGCGAGAGGTGGGCAACGTTATACTGTCTGTGTACCTCTAGTTGTTGGATGTGTAGAAATGTCTTGTATGCCAGCGACAGCGAAATCAGTCTAGCTGGCTGTCAGATTTTACTGGAAGTTCCTTAATAGACACCCTCCTAACCTGGCTATATGTACTATATATGTATTGTCAGGCCACCAGGGTTTAGCTGAAACACCCAACTGTTGTCTTGGTATCTCAAGTCCAGCTGTGTCTCAAAATTGAGAAATACTACATAGGCATTCAGCTGAAATATTCATCTTAAGAGATGGTGACAATTAGCTTGCCTTGGCTTTTCGCTCGTTTAAATAGTTTAAATAGCTGCAGTCAGTTTTGTCTCTGTATCGTAGCTGTACAGGAATCGTGGAGGTAAAGCCAAGTTATGCGCAAGGGGGGGGGAAACTAACTTGGCTAATGCGTTAGCAGGTAGCTAGCTATGTGAAGTCAGTGGCTGTTGACGGTTGTGAGAGAACTTGGCATGGATGAGGCAGGAGTCAGGATTAGCATGCACTTTTGAACGCCACATAAACGGAGCATTCAGATGTCAGTCTGAATTATAACAAGTTATCTTGCTCGCCAGCTATCAACACCACGGATCTCTGTATCTCTGGGTTAGTGAGGAATGATACCTGCTGTCTTATTCGCTATGAAGGCAGCTACACTGATTCAGTGCCAGTCGTCGTGTGGCTAGCATGGTAGCCATTGTCAGTATGAACATTCACTCCATGCAGCACCACGTACTCTTGCTACCAGATACGAGCCAGCGTCTGCTAATCTGTATTCCATTGATTCTGCTGCTCGCCTTCACGTATGGCTTGTAGCTGGTGATGAGATTCCGAGTTGTAAATTAGCTCCCTGATTGTTATTGCTAATTTAAATTCTTAACTCGCTAGCTGCTCGTTTTCCGTGTTTGATAGATGTTCACTACCAATTGAACAGTTCATTAAATTTTATGAACATCAGAAAATGATGTACAAAGAGGTATTTTCTCAGTACATTACTTTATTCTAGCACAACATTGGCGCAGTAATGTATCAAGTGATTAAAGCTCAGAACCATTCTTTGAGAATGATTTCCAAAATATATTAAGTATACAAAGCTTTACATATGATGGATTTGCATTCCGTGTTTCCCGTCATTAAACATATATGCCGCTTTTAATCTGCATAGCAATTCTGTTATACTCGTTGAGAGATGTTTGTGTCAAAATGGCAGCTTTGGTTTTATGGTAAATGCAATTTGTGCGTTGGGTATTTGCTAAGAATAATTTATCGATATAGGACTAACACTTATCCCAGACCAATGCCCAGCTGCAGTGCGGCTAGTTGAAAACAGCGTGTTAAATGTAATGATAAGTAGTTATATTAGCTTCAAAGCCCTCATGAGCAAAGTATTTGACTATCTGTGTTCCCTGTTTGAATGCATATTTATATAACATGAAATCTTAGCTTCATACTCTCAGGTAAACGTATCTAGTGATGACATTGTTTCCAGATGAAGCCTGCACGTTTTTTTAGAATATGAATATATTTATTGCACAGCTGTGAATGATTATGTTTTAATACTGTACTAATGAGACCCAGCGTAGTCAGCCGCTCTGGACTCAATCAGCTGTACCTGCTGCCATAGGTCAGCACTACCTGCGCTGGATACACAATGTGTATCATATGTAACCAATGAGACCGGCCAGAGGCAGCGGCTGTTCGCATCGGGATTGATGTTGACGCTCTGCTTTAATTAGCCTGTACATGCTTAAGACCGCATTATCATGATCGGTGTTCCGGTGAACACACCCTCCCTCAGTGAGATTGCTTCTGCAAAGCAGCTGAGTTTGAATGTGTTCCAGAAAATAGCAAACACCAGTAAAGTAGTGATATGTTGGTTATACTATGTACACTTATTTCCCTGTTAATCATTGTGTAAATTTGTGTAGACTGTGTGTGTAGATAGTCCAGTGCCATTTAGTTTTCAGCATCACTGTTTGGAAGTGCGTGTGTCTATGCTTTCCCCTCTAAAGTTTTGTTTTCTGCTTAATTACAAACAGCTGCACATGTGAATTATGGGAACAAAAACTATATTCCGTCATAATTTTTGCTTAAGAACCATCAGGAAAGATAAGGCAGTACCGTAATCTTGATTGTCATTCAGCAGCCCATTGGCTGTGATTTAATTTCTGTGATTTTTGCCATAGAAAATTAACAGAGCACCGAGTGAGCAGCTGTAGCATGTAGCTGAAAGGCTAATGCTGAATTTGGGGTTCGTTATGTTCTGTGATCCTGTTCACTTTTAAATGAGTGTAATTACAGGTGTCTCTGCAGGGAAGCGTTTGGACTAGTCCTCTGGTCATGTTAGTGGGGACCTTTTTGAGCTCTCATGCTTGTCAGGTTGATATTGCTCCCCTCCAGAAAGCTGTGGAGCCTGTGGTCTTGTGAAAGTGCCTGGTGTAAAGGCTCCATTTCGGGTCTAATCAGGACCACAGACGCCTCGCAAATCTGAGGCAGGAATGAGAGCAGGTCCTGGGAGACGCCGGGCGGTGGAGGGGAGGGAGGATGAAAGAGGCAGCGACGGAGACAGAGAGGAAGATGAAAGTGAGGTTTTGAAGACGTGGCGTTGGTTGCAGATCAAAAGGACTCCTGCGTGAGTCACAAGCAGGTGTTCAGGGTTTACATGTCAGCCCGTTCCAATCAAAAACAGCCTCTTTTTCAAAATTGGCACTTGCAGGAATTGCTGTGTAATAAGGTTCAAATCTTGCTAAGATGTCATTGCAATCAGATTTGGAATGTTTGGAGGAAGCAACTAAAGCCAATTTGTATCAGACCTACAGTATACCGACTGATTTTAATAGCAAGTAAGTACTATTGTTTGCGTGTTCATTATTTATATGACCATTAGGCACTGTGCTACCAGTCGCAATGTTCGTGTTGCCATGGAATCAAAATGGCGCACATTACTGATACTCCAGTACTTGTAGAAATGAAAATGCATCCTGTACATGATATATGAAGTTAAAGCTATTGAGAATGACACGTATTGGGCCCCAGGTGGCCCAGTCGGCCCAGGAAGCGGTGCATGTTTTCATGCACATTCGCAGGCATTGTTCAGCTTGCAGTCTCATGTGGACTTCCTGTCCCATATCACTGCTCCCAGCTACATTCTGAAGCGACAGTCAGCCCAGCTTTTTAAATTCTGTCCCTGGAGGATCCAGCTCCACATCCTCCCTGTAACACAGTATTATTCAAGTTCAGCATTAAGAGCCCGTCCTGAGAAATTCAATCTAACGTTAAACCTGAAAAGGCCCTTGCCTGTGGCTACAGTATCGCATGCCTGATGCTACAGCGTCATGGTTTCTAGCTCTCCTGTGAGTGTGCTTATCCAAACATTATGGGATGTGGAGCATGTCTGCTACACTATGAGCTCAGTGACCTTTCTTTTCCATCTTCAGTATAGTCTGAGATATTTCATTTTCCCTTATATACTGTGTCTGTACATCATCATAGCTGTATAAAAACAGTGCAGCCACAAGTGAACAGGTTCACATTTTTTCCGCATACAAACGATGGCCACATACCTGTACAGACGCAGTAACTCCTGAAGGGGAATTTGATTCTTCATATCACCAGTTCATATGAATGACATTAGATAGTAAGTTTGGGTTGTTCCACTAATTTGTTTCCGAGGATGGGGTACTTCATCTGTGTCAAATGTTCTCCACCAGTGCCTTGTTACCCCGTACTCATGTCCCGTGTGTTTCATGCTGCACCATCTTGTAGGCAGACTCATGTCTCTGTTTTGAGAAGTGTCTCATGGCCAATCATACGGAAGGTTCTGGAAGCATGTCACTCCCTCTGAGATTGGACCCTGAACGTGTCCATGGCTCATCCACCAGTTTCATTTTACTGTTTTTGCCATTTCTTAGTCACATGACAGAAGGATGTTTGTTTGGACACCACAGGTTACGGTGCTGTTACTTTGCTCTCCTTATATTTTGTCCTCTGTTTTAGGAGGGCACTGTGTGTGGACTTGTGATGATGTTATTACATGATTGCAGCTAAGATTTATGATACTTTTTGCGGCTAAAACTAATAAGAGTAGCCTGTATATTCTCCAGGTCATTTTTTCTTGTTTGTTGAAATTTCATTGTGTTTCTTGCAAAAACATGTGTTGAGATAGCAAAGCTCAAATTCTTAGCCCAAGTTATGTTTTTCCCTTTACAACAGGAGAGGGAAACATGGTTTATTTTTATCACAGTCTTCTAACAGGCCAAACCCACTTTATGAGGTGTGTGATTAGTCAGCAGACCATATGGTATAGCTTTCATTTTGGATCCTTTTCTGAAGGAGATGGAGAAAATTAATTGGCCGCAGTAGAGACCCTGCGCTCAGCCAGCACATGCCCATGTACTGTGCGGCCAGCGTATGGAGAGCAAAGCTCCGATTCCGCTCCCTTACAGCATGCTCAAACACAGAGGAATCAAACACTAACATGTCAAGAAGGGACCACCAGGAGAAGAATAAGGTTTATGGACTTTTGTCCTTCATCTACAAGCCCCGTGAAACTGAATGTGTGTAAACAGAGCGAGGGTGAGGGGCTACTCCACTAATGGAGCACAAGTCCTGTTTAATGTTGGGGTTTTTTTTTTTTTTGGGGTGGGGGGGTTTGCGGTGGGCTCCATGAGGGACACAGTTGTGTGTTTAGAATGTGTTTATGCTAGCGGTGCAGCTGCGTAGTCTCAGTTGTCTGGGCCCCGGCTGTCCTGCTGCTCAGCCCAGGGGCAGAGTCTCCTGCCTGGCTGTGTTTGTCCGAGACACCCTGCCGTGGGGGTGGGCCGGGTTCTATCTCCGCTATGTCCACAACGGCCGCACAGAACAAAACAACATCAGGTAGTGATTTGAGACTTTTCAATGATTTAACTTTTCAAGATCGTCACGCACCACAAAACTTAAGGGCTACACTAAAACCTTTGTTACATTCTGTAGCTGCCCAGCATCCAAAAAGATTCATGGACGATAGTTTTTTCATCTTCCATAAAATGTCAGTTTATTGATATTAAAACCAAAACCACTTCCTCTGTGTATTTCTCTCATTAAATAAAATGTGTGGTACTTAACATTTCGATGACAGAGGCGGAACATTACAGTGCACCAGTGTAATTTCCTGAAGAATAACAAGGTTTTAAAATCTCTCAACATTTTTCAACGTCCTTTTGATCATCTCAGGACATATTTATTAACAGTGACTCAAAAGCCTTGTCTTTGTGTCTGCAGGTCATTTTATTTTACCCACTGCCTTGGACACAGCGCAAATCATGCATCAGAAACGCCAGTACGCTCTTACCACAGTGAAAACAGATTCGTGTTTGTTTACGTTTGAAATGAAAAGTAAACATCTCTCGTGTAGTGCTGGGCCGCCTTGGCACCGTGGTGCAATAGGAGCTGGTGCTCAAGCCTGTGGTGGTGATGGCTTTGGCTCAGCCTCATGACCGTAGCCTTTGGTAGAGTGCCAGTGCTCCTTTGGCATGCGAATGATCAGTCTCACACACATTCTCCTACTCTAGGGGTCAAAGGTGAGCGACCCATATGCTCTCAGTGATGATTGTCTTTGTTCACTTTTGGCCCGGGTTAGAAGCTCAGTTTTCATTTCCTTGCCTGAGCCGCAGTGGTGTTGTAGAGGAGTGATTAGACGGGATTTGCCAGCCATCGATTTGCTCTAAATGAAGATGGTGTGCCCTGATTCTCTGTGCCGTGCCCCACCAGCAAGATGGCAGTTGTGCTTTTCGCGGAAGAGAACAGGGCCCTGCTTGTGCTCTGAAATAGCAGAGCTGGGACCCAGAAGTCTGGGTATTTATAGACTGTGCCTCGTATCGCGGTCTGGCCTTTGTTTTCTCCGCCTGTTGCTTTGGAGGGCTCATATCTGTGTCACCCCTCTCCATCCTGTCAGGAACACAAATAGGGGATAGTAAGTCCTGTTTCTGTACTTTCTGCACAAAGACCAAGCCCCAGCCCCCGGCTTTTTTTTTTTTTTTTTTTTTTGGGGGCTCTCTGTGCGTAAGTCCCCTGACTCAATCTAGAGTTCGAAATTGCTCTGCAATCGGATGTTAATCAGGAAACACAGTCTGGCCGAGCAGTAATTGCCGTACAGCAGAATGGCAGTACTGCAGACAGGCACAAGCTGAGTTGCTCTGCGAACGTGATTGTGATTTTGTTTTTCATTGGCGTCTAGTATCTCTTTACCTCTTACCTGTTTCCTAACCTCATTCCTTTACCAGAGGAAAAGAGTAATGGCCTTTGGTTGCGGAAAGCCGAGCAGATTCTGGGAACAGTCTTGACTCATGAGTCACCATTAGCATAAGGACAAAGGGGAGAAACGGCGCGTAACCCCTGCCTTCTATGTGACCTCATCATCTCTGCTGTCATCGCACAGACGCTTATCCATAATTATTTGTGATCTCTCGCTCTTCAGTGCTTATCTCTAGTAAATTCCCAGCCAGGCTCTGACGACCTCCAGTAAATCATTAAACAGGATTCTCACACAGGGCCTGGAATTGCATTTTACTGCGGATTATGTGGGACATGGGTCTGTGATTGTAGTGTTCATGTTTATGGTACTCCTTTACCCGCGGTCTTGGTGGCCTCCCTTCTGTTATCCACTCGGCGAATCATATGCCGTCATGCCGTGGGCGTGTCTGAGAGCTGCTAAGGCTGCCATTGTGTGAATCTACTGGACCGAAATGTGTTAGACACAGGGCGTTTCAGGTATCGCTGAAACATACCCCCCAGGGTCGGAAGTATTTGTGGTATGACAGTGTGTCACTCAGTTACGGCACATCACGCTGTGATTGTGGCTGTAAGCACGCAAGCTTAACCTGCGGTTAAACGTAACGCCTGCTAGTGCCCGGCCTCGTCCATCTGCACCTAATCCAGCCCCTCTCCACTTGACCCCCTCCACAGGGGTCAGACAGGAAATGGCCGAGGGTGCTGGGAAGGCTCGCAGTCACGCATTAATCTCTTTCGAAGGAGCCTCTAGGGAGTGGCTGGATTTATGGGGAAGTGGCAGCGTTAAAAAACAATAAGTTGTTTTCCGAGAACAGAGATCTTCTTCACTATCAGAGCGATGTCTGCCGCTCATTGGGAGCTCGCGCTATCACGGTTACTGTGGAAATACTGGGCGCGGGAGGGGGTAGTGTGAGATCCAGAGCGCTGCTCCGACGGGGCTCTGTAGCCATGCTGCCGAGTTATTTTTAGGTGCCCAGATGACCTCCTCCTGCTCTGTGGTGGGGAGAGGGGGGCAGGGGGACGGGGGCTGGTTTTTGTATTGGTTTGGGCTCTGAGCTGATGAAGTTAGGACAGGGCAGTGAAGTGAGGGTTGCATGGACGCCCCTGTCGGTGCATTCCACATGGTCTATATCTCCCCTGTGCAAAGCCCTCTCTCTCCTCTCCCCAGATATCTTCAGTACCCCAGAGTCCACTGCACTCCCTCTTCCAAGAGTTTGCCGGCTGTGTCGTAAAAGCCCCCGCACGATCTGGTTTTCTTGGGAAAATGTGTCTTGACTAACGTCCCTCGGTTCACATTAATGTACATATTTTTGGTTTGAATGCCCCTGAATGAGCTCCATAATGGAGGGTTTTATGTGCCATAAGAGCATCTGTTGTATGCAGTGTTTACTTTAGCATTGCTGGGCTGCAAGGGAAACCAGACTGTGCCGGGTATTCAGCATGTGGGCAGAGATGGCAGCACGTGCTTTATGTTCTTAAGCGCACACCGTCCTTGTAGTTCTTCCCAAAAATTTCAATCCCAAGTAAAATGGTGGTTGTCAAAGTTTTATCATTTTTATAGCCATCATAATATGATTAGTCTTGGATTTTAAATACAACAGGACTCATTGTAATTCATACTGGCGGCATTGAAAACTTGTTCAGTTTGTGGGGTTTTTGAAAATATTTTATGGTCCATTGGATTGCAAAGGTATCTATAATATATTTGGTCATGGTTACAAAAAAATTTGGGTGCATTCATAAACCTAGACCAGATTGAATGTTAGTGATGTTAGTTATTATTAATATTTTGATGACCTCATTTTGGAATCATCAGCAATATTCTGCTTGACTTTCCTTCTAACTCAAAAACTGAATACTTAAATTCAGTGTAATTTGGCCAAAGAGTGTGACTCACTCTTGTTTAATTGACCTGGCTAGCAGTGTAGCTGCTATCATGTCTTAGTAACATTGTAATATGATGGTTTACCATCATTGATAGGTGTCATGAATGTAGCACGGAAGTCAGTTTTGTTACCGTGGTTTTTTGTTTTTAAAGGAAACGTTTGTCAACCACATTATTCTGGTTGAGACCGAAGCTGTTTATGGCCACTGTTTAATTTGGCAGTCCGATACGCTGCCCTCTTTTCATTAGCTTTCAAAGGCTATCTCCACCCAGCCTGCTTTGACCAGATTTAACCCTCAGCCCGTGACAGCTGAGGCTGGGCTACTTTTAGCCACGCACAGTTGTAGGCGAGAAACATTAAACTCCTATTGCATCTCTGTCTTTTAGCTCACACACATATGCTGCCGTGCCACCGCTCGGTCATTTTCACTCTGCTACAGGAGAGAGATTAGGCCTAATTTAATCTGAGCAGCTGCCCTCTCTTAGGTACAGCATTGTGTGTGGGTCCACCCTTCTGTAGATGGGTCTTTATCTGTTGGTGAACACATGGGAGCTCTCACTCTGTGCTTGTAGCAGAACGACTCTTAGACTTTCCATCTGCAGGGTGTCTTTGATCCTGGGGGGCACGGTCCAGGGTAGCCAGAGCGCTTAGTCATGCGTGAGCCCTGTTTCCCCCAAAAAAAAGAGGGGATGAGGTGCGCCACACTGCGTTCACCAGCTCCGGCCCGTAGGGAGCTGAGTGGGGCAGAGGTCAGGCAGGCTGATGGTAAACGGAAACAGCTTGACCTGCTGTCTATTTGGGTGCTTTTTCCAGGCCTTTTAGTGCAAATCTGCTTGTGGATTTACTCACAGTTTGCAGTTTAGGACCTTCTTTTTAGTGCTGCTGGAGTCGATGAAGTCATGCTAGGAGACAAGCATGGGAAGTGTGCACCCATGGGCCTTTTCCATGTAACATACGCTCTAAACCACCAGCTGTCATGACCCTGCTGAATCTTCTCTCAGGACCACAGCATAGCTCTGCAAGGTTATCACAGTCCAGTCCTGTTTACACTGGAGATCATTTGACCTGAAATTCAGCTTCAGCAGAGCGCGTTTGACTTCAGATGTTGTGTTTGCAGAACTCTTAATGGTCCATGGCGGGTTGCACGTTAGGGCTGTAATCGCAGTGTTGCTCCATCCATCTTGCAGGAGCTGTTGGGTTGTCACTGTCAGCATCAGGCTGTTTACATTTTGGCAGCTAGAGGTTTTTCATTTTCTGAGAGAAAACAGGATGGTTTGTTGCACATCTTTCCTCTCTCTTATGCCCTCTCAGCACTCTGGGCCTTGTTTGATTCCTGTTGCATAACAGAGTAAGTGATGCCTGAATTCTTCTGTGTCGTGGTGGAGGACGGCATTCTGGGAACTGAGTGTCCAATTGCGCGGTGAGACATAAGGGGATGCATCCTGTTTTCGCCAGCGACGTGTCCCAACATACAGCCCATTCCAGGAAGTGCGTTTCTGTGATGCAGCGGGGCGGTAAACAGGACGTGCGCGCTGTTTGATGTCTGCAGGTGTTGTGGCGCTGGCACTCGAATGCAGGTGCGTCGCGCCCACACTGCCAGCGTTGGGGTTTTGTAGGCACAATTGGCATGTGTCTGGCATCTGTGTTTTGAGCAAAATTTTCACAAAGCATTTAATTGTAGTCTTCAAATATTGTATAGTAATGTTAAGGTTTACCATGCGAGTTATCAGATAGGGTTAACGTGTTATCTCTTGCAACTTATCGGCAGCCTTCAGGGACTGAGTTTACTCTGTACCTGCACGCTTCTCTGTTGCGATGTGTTTGATCAAGCAGCGCATCTGAGTACGCAGTTAACTCACCCCATCAGGTTTCTTGGGTCTGAATGGGACTCTGATGTTGAGTTGAAAACAAAAGCCAGCACACCGTGTTGCCCTCCTGGACCATATTTGGCAAACCCTTGCGTTAGCCTACAGGCAAATATGCTCCCATGTGACACAGTTTGTTTTTAACATGCAGATGTAGCTTTTGGTTCGCTCTAATCGGTGCTGAGCGCAGTTTCAGGGCAGAGGAAGGGTGTGCATGTTTCTGAGGATGGCTACCAAGGCCAGCGATGATGTCGCTGCAGGGAGCGTTCTGTCCTTGTCCGTCGGGAAGGAGATGTTTTGGTCCCCCTCAGTGAAGAGCTCCTTATGCCGGTGAAAGCTGGGGCCGCTATTGTCTCGTCTGAGCGTCCCCGCCGAAGCCGCTGCCGCGGCTAATTACGGTTTCCACGGCAACCGCTATGGAAGAGATGCAAAACCAGCACGCCCGTTCTGCTTAGTTTACGTTTTGATGTACCGTGCATCCTGTTTCAGGCATTTCAGATGCATGCTGTCCCCACAGTTTTATGTCCTAATTTGCATATGAAAACGATCGACTTTGTAATGTAAATGTTTTTTTGTCATCCTAATGGGGAAAATTGAAACTGACAATTTTCAGATAAGCAGACAGGAGTTTACCTTTGGTTCCTACTCATCTAATAACTTGGCAATAGCAGAAGGTTATTCATCCCTTTTCTAATAACTTACTGTTACCTGCGAATGGTTTTCTACTGTGAGATATTTATGATGTTTCTTGTGTTGTTTTGCAGGTGGATCACCATGGCCTAGACTTTAGGGAGCTTACAGCCGTCTCCCGTCAGCTGGTCCTCTTTCTTCTCCTCTCATAGGTAAGCAAATTTATGACTGTAATAGGTCTCATTCTGAAACATTTCACTCCTGTGTTGATTTAAAGTTTTGAACAAACAAGCTCTTCCCCTCAGGAATGTTTTACAAAGTTATGTACATGCCTGGGTTGACTCTGGCTCCAGTGCTCAGGTAGTTCTGTGGTATGTGATGTTGAATGGAAACGGTCCTTACTCCTGAAAAACCAACAGGCTGCAGTATTTATCTTGTTCATTCACACTGCTTTCATTTTGTGTACTGAGGGATTAAGTAAACCATCTCAAAGATGAGAATGACAAATACTTGTGTTTCACCCACATCAAAGCTGTCACACTGCCATCTGCTGGTTGTCTATTTTTTTTGTAATACAGTCACACTGTTCTGTATGCATTCATATGAATGCTGTGTGTGTGTGCGTGTGTGTGTGTGGGGGCATAAACTTCACTCGGCTAAATATTTTACTTTGCCCCAGATAAAAAAATCTAAATCTAAGCTACCACAAGAAACCCAGTTGGGGATGAGGTCAGAGGCAGGCCTGTTTTCTCCATCTAGCCAGTGGGATGTTTGCTGCCATGAGGAAGTCACATTTTAAAGCTGACCACAAAAGCCTTTTCATATGTTTTGCTGTTAATAAATCATAGGTACATAATATATTGAAAGATGAGAGGTCTTTGTGTGGCAGCGGGTCCCTCCACCACAGAGCCTGAAAAACGCAGGCATTCCTGGAGCCTGATTTTATTTCATTTTCAGATCTTGGTAAGTTAAGAAGAATAATTAAAATACCATTTTGCTGCGAAAGCATCAAACATAAACTTTTTGGGCTGGGACCCAGTGTATGGTTGGATCAAACACCAAAAAAATGTTGATGGGGAAAATCTAAACATGTGGCTTTTGACAACGTTCTGCAAGTTTTACCGAAAGTGAGCAAAGGGGGAAGCAAGGGAAAACGATTTCGTATCGATTCCAGCAACCAGAAATGTGCTTTATGTCTGGGAGAACTAAGGTGTTTCTGGAGTACATAATTATTAAAGATTCCAGTGCTACTTTGTAGTGTAGCCTGCAGCTTTCAGATTTTGTAGGCTTAAAGAAAGCCATGTTATAATTTAATTACCAGTAAATAGGAGCAAAACAGACATTGGTTGTGTGCACTTAGCTATCACACGATTGTGCTAATATTTTTATTGTAGGTCATAAGGTGGATGGATGTATGTGCTTCTAGTTCTGTGGAAATGTTTTTGATGGGGAAATCAGTCTGGCTCCTTTTTTAATCAGACGTTGGCTTGAGCAGAGTCGAGGTTTCACACAGGTGGCCAAAGCTGTCAGTGTGTAATCGTGAGCGCAGAATGCACAGCGCCATGAAAACGCTCCTGAGTGAGCACCTTTGTCCGGTCACCTGCGCGTCTTATCGGAAACTCTAAGCACAGAAATGACATTACCTCTGGGGAATGTTGGTGGTGTGAAGGTTCGCCTGTCACTGCAGGGTCCTGTGTTTACTGAAACCCCACAGCGATACGCCATGAAACTGCGGCGTACGTCACATGCTGGCTGCATTCCAGTCAAACCAACGATTTTGTTTGACTGCGAAACTGTGAGTTGAGTATTCACACCTTGGCGTTAACTTCGGAGTTCGGTAAGCCAGGTTACGAGATATTTGCAGTATAATGTGCTAATGGACATATTGGCCGACCCTGTAGAGGACTGAGAAGTGATACTATCTGGTGTTCTGCTGCTGGTATCTCTGAGTCACCCCAGTGCCCTTGTCCTGTATGTTTCTCTTTTTCAAAGTGTATAGGTACTCTGTAAACATGCTCAGAAACTCTTATCTGCTGTTGTGTTTTCTAGCTGTAAATAATTTTCATGTTAAATATTGTGATTTCTCATTTTTCAACAGTATAATTTATTTTTCTTTCACTGAGGTAGGGTTGTTTCCGCCTGTTTAGAGATGGGTAGTCCATATGTTTTAGTTCATCTTTAACTCCATGACGAGGGGTTATATAGCCCTGTAATGTTCTTCTTAGACTGTGAACAGAGGGGCTTCTGGGATGCTCAAGCTATTAAGAGAATGTGAGTCCTGCCACTGGGTATTTGAGTTAAAGTCATGCCAGTCCCTGCAGTAGCTGGAGTTCCACATTGGTAAGACAACAACTGGCCCAGCATCTCTGCAGCAGTGACTGGCAGTAAGGCGGCCATTGGTCATATCGCTCTCTAGCGGCCACTGCTGGTCGGACTGGGCGCCTGCGGATGCATAAACTGAGAATACGCTGACTTTGGTAATATCTGGCAACATGCGCACATTGCAGTTTATGGTGCTCCTGTAGTGTAGAAAATAAATGAGATTGATGAGTCACGTGCTTACTGCTCTCTCCTGAAAATGTCAGGTTGGGGAAAATGGAGGAAAAACTGTGGGTGAAATTTTTACAAATAATTTAAAAAAGAGAAAAGAGAACACATTCTCATAACAAACTGTTCCACTGCAGCCAGAGCCCACCTTAGCTGTTATATCTGCTGTCTGGCTGACTCTAGCCACTGTGAGAACTGTGTGTTCTCTAAGCCAGCGTGCTTACAGCTAAGCTCAGGTGTACCTGATCTCTACTGGAACGCTCATTACTGAGCCTGCCAGTCTGAGGCGGTGATGGACAGAGGAACACTGGCACTGTACTCCTAATGTCAGACATCTGGACCTTTACTTACTGTGTCAGCAATCTATCTTCAGCTGCATTCCATGCTAAGAGACCCAAAACGCTCTCATCACATCCTCTCCTTGCGATCCACACCGTCACAATCACTTGGGCCACATTGACCCAGGGCCATTGTGTCAACTTGGCTGTTTGAAAGAAATGTCTGCACTTTACAGGGGTTTCTGTCTAGCTCTGACGCAGTCTAATCTACCAGTATGTATGGTGGCCCTGGAGGGTGCTGAAAGGAGGTTTGCCTACTGAAGGTGGGAGCACAGGAAATAGGAGAATCTAAGCCTTCCTTGCGTTCCTTAGTTCCACCATGTGAGGAAGTCTGCAGTATTGCTTTTGGATACCTGCAATCTTAGCAATAACTTGCATAAGAGATAACCATTCCCTTGTTTATCCTGGAGTTCACAGTCCATTGATCTGTAAAATTAAGCCCTGTCTCTATTGATGTTTTAGATTCTAGAAACAATGCTATCAACTTTCCTTTGCAAAAAAAACGCTGAGTTCCAACAGCAATCTGTTATTGTCTGTTAGTATTTGTTGATTTGGCTGCTGCCCTTTACCCAGACAGATTTATAGAGGTGTGCTGCAAGCAATCACACCGGCTGAGACATTATAAACAAGTTTTTTTAGTGCTGCACCAATTCTGGGATTTGAGTTTGGCTGAGCGTTAAGATTTGGTGGAACGGAATAAGGTTCTTTGGGGTGAGTCCATAACATAACATCTTGCTGCAGTAGCATTTTATAAATGTAATGTTGTATTCGGCGGTGGTTGTTTTGTGATTATCTTAAACAGTGCATTTCATCACTGCTGAAATGGGAAAATGGTCCAGTGGTGAAATGGTGACTCTGAGGAGGTGGTGTGCTCTGCACTGTGTCTAATTGGCACTTAGCCTGCGGCAGTAAGCAAGCAGAATGGCGCACAGAATCTGGATATCTGTTCTGAGCTGACTTAGGGGATTTGTGGATTGAAGTAATCGTTTGTATTTTTATCTCATCTTTAGGCGCAATAATCATTTATTAACTTACAGAGAAGGTTGATTTCATAATAATTTCATACAGTCGGGCACAATTTAATGAAAAACTGAAGGAGCTTCATAGGGTGCAGAACTTTATATGAGGAAAATATTGAGGCTGTTGTCAAGATTGGGTCACAGTGTCAGTGTGTGGTCACTGCACATTTCTTTAGTTACAACTACAGATTTGAAGGTATATCTGGAGAGTCTGTGCTAATCTGACGGCCACAGATTTGACGTTCCAAAAATAGGAAAAATTTTAAGAAAAGAACAAAGCAGATTGC
Organism: Albula goreensis; assembly: GCA_022829145.1. Lineage (NCBI taxonomy): Eukaryota > Metazoa > Chordata > Actinopteri > Albuliformes > Albulidae > Albula > Albula goreensis. The sequence continues at coordinate 1,718,754 of CM040748.1, read as the reverse complement.
TGTCTTGTAGAGAGATACTTCACCTCACCCATGGCTGAAATGGTTTGAGCTAGCAGGGTCTTTCTGCAGAAATCCAGTCAGTGCCTCTGGAGGTCATGCAGGGTGACTTGAGGCATGCAGAGGGATACACACGAGCCATCTGCCGAGGGACCTCAGCGGGTTAAACTGTGTCAGCTTCCACATCCCTTTAATAATGAATAACGTTGCACTTAGAGCATGTAACCTTAATATTTTATAGCTTTGCAATGAATCACACTGGATTAGATGGAGAGAAAGAAAAGGCTCTCTCGTTGTGTCTGGAACAAAAAAAAAAAAAAGAAACCAAACCCAAGTCAATCAGAGACCTATAGCCAGGACTCCTGGGACGGTTTGACCAGCCGCACGGTAAAATCCATACATCAGGATGTGTCTGTGAGCTGCCGGAGCTCTAGGTCATGTGACTGTGAGGAGGAGCCCTGCTCTGGGTGAGCAGCAAGGACTTGTGGGAGATGGCTTGTCCGTGCACATGCATGCCTTCACTTATTTTCCCTGCAGCCCACAGTCTGCCGGTGAGGTGTGTGCGGGGGTCGCAGGTACCTGCCACCCCCCCCAGTGGGAGCCTGCAGTGGTGGAAACTGGGCCGCGCTACAGAACAAACATGCAGATAGAGCTGATATCGGCATGTGCCCCGCGTTCATCATCGGAAGACAGAAGTGTTGTTTTAACTCGGGTTCAGCAGATGAAAGCGCAGGCCCGGAGCGATGCCGCGGATGCCAAAGGCTTCCAGATAAGGCCTCTTGTAATTCCTATTCAATTATGTTTTCTCTGGCCTCTCTCCATGTTTTTATTTTTTCTGCAAGTGTGTTGGAGGAAAATGTGGCATGGCCATTCATTTGTGCTGCGAACTGAACCTTGATTCCAGTCTCCATGTGGAGCGCCCAGAGAATCACTTAATAAGAATCAACCATCTTATGCACATGAGGCTGCAGGTTTTGCTGCTTTGCAGTGCAGTCAGCGGCATTTACACTGAAGATGCAATGACAGCCATATTCACAATATGTTTCAAGATGGTGGTGTATTTGGGGGATCTTTTAGTAGAAATTATAAACACAGGCCTGTATTTTTTGAGGCACATAAAAAGATTAATAAGCACTGAAGATGACAATGCAAATGATGCAGGCTGACATATTTATGCAAAAGAAACGCAAGTTCTTGAACGTGTCATCCCTCACTTGACCTTTTCCAGTAGTGTTTTGTGCTGCGTGCTGTTCTTACAGCCCTGCCAGCTCTGCACACCATCTGAATGCTATCAAGGCTTCAACAAATCGAGGGTCTTGGCTGCAACATAAAGACTCAGACAGGTGGAATTACAAGAAAAAAAAAAAAAAAGTCTTCATAAGCTAAAGACCATAACTTAAAGAATAAGTATAATTTTTAGTTTGAATATAAGCTCTGTATGTAAGCCATCACTAATATGGATATGTAGCTGGATAGATTTCATGAATGTCTCATCTCAGGCACAGGAATGAGAAGCTCCTGGAAAGACTTGTGTATAAAAAATAAAAATGGCCATAAATAATACACACTGAAAATGAATTTTAATTCACACAGAAATCTCATTTCAGTTGTAGTCAGGGATTTCCAAATAGGTCGAATGTGATTAAATGTAAAGATTGTTTTTGTTTTAGAGTGAGGATCCTACCAGAGAAAGATCCAAGGTGGTCTATTTATTTACATAGAATGACCCAAAAGTCATTTTAATAGTTTAAAGATTTCTTGAAGCTCTTTTCTTGTTTGAGGAAGACCAGTTGGAGTCCAGTGACATAAAACAAAGACCAGATTTTCCACTCCGAGGAAAAAAACATTTTCTTCATTGGAAATTAGCTTCTGTTTGCATGACAGCAAATTGAAGTGATCAGAGGGATTTGCAGTGGAGGTCCAAGCAGCCAAAATGGCAGCCTGTGGTTGCAGTGTGGGCACATTTCCTTGTTTGTATTTGTGGTAGAAAAGGAGAGGTCGCTAAGCAACCATGGCCGCCCAGGCCTCCTGTGCGCCGATCAAACCATAACACACTGAAAGTCGAGGCATGTTGCCCCTATAAACGGATGCAAACAAGCCGAGCCATGCGCCAATTGTTTAGACCAGCTGGTAAAAGGTACCGCCGGAGAGGAAGCAGAGTTATCAGCGCAGCGCTGTGGAGCAGGCCTGGGGAACCGGGAACACTGAGGAGATTAGGAGACCCACCAAGACGATGCCAGGTGTGGGAATGAGGGAGACAGCAGCGCCCAGCTGAGAGGGTTTTCATTTTGAGCTGTGTGCCCAGTGCCCGGTATCATTCCCATGCCAAGCCTGCTCCACAAGGCACTGTCTGTTTTCTGTGTTTGTATTTTTTTCCATACCTGTCTTAGTTTCCACAAATTACCCTAAGTCAGTTGACTAATTAGCTGCACAAAGGAATTTCGGGTAATTTGTAGATTGGCCCACAGTAAAGTATTCTGTACAGGGACTCGATTACAGTCCCCTACTGCCATTCATGAGCTTTCGAGTAAATGAAGCTAAAATGTCAGGTCATGTAATTGCAGTAATGAAATACAGGCAGAAGCTGGCGTAGAACTGATGGACTAACACAGCGCTCTGTCCCATCCCTGTGATAAATCAGACTTTCAGAGGATTCAGTGCACTAGAGCTTCACATGCACAAGACCCCAGCTGCCTTATGGTGTAGCTGGCCTAGGGTTATCCTAACTGGTAGTGGTGGGGCTTTTTATTTATTTGAATACAAAAATGATTATTTATGAGTGTTAATGAAATGTCCTCATGTGACCTGGTTTGGTGACAGCCTCTGTGAGGTATGTTTTAAGGTCCCTGACTCCCAGGGGTGAGTGCCCTTCTTATCTAAGCCTGAAAAGAGTGTGCTTGGCTGGGTTACATCACCACAGAATGCATAAAGCACGTTTTCTTAGTATTTCTGAGGTCATTAAATGTAGACATAAAGCAAAGTGCTGTCTGTGAAGTGCGGAAAACAAATGCACAGGTTTGGCTGGTCTCAGTATTTTCAGAGGCCATGGTTCGTATTTCAGTAAGTATGCCCAATTCTTTCTGTTATATCGAATTCATTTGCCACCTGTGCATGCTGGTGGTATTGACTTAGAATGAGCTGATTGCTCGTAGAAAATGTCTGTTCATTTCCATTACTGTTGCTTCGCTGTATCTCAGAAGAGTGTGGACCTGTGAGTACACTTTGAATATGCCTATGTGGTTATATTTTCTGGGAAAGGGATGCTGCAATAGCTTAGTGCTTTGGCAAACGATCCAGCCTCTCAAAGTTTCGAATAAAACGAGCAGTGTGGATCGCAGACAGAAATAGGGATGTTTAACTGAGCAGTGTTGTTGGGTTTGGGTTGTGCTTCTACAGATGGTGCAGGCCCAGTGTGCAGGTCTGAGCCGCCCAGCGTCAGTTACCTCCTGTGGATGAGATCGCACTGTACGCAAAGCACACCAATTCATCACTTCAGAAGTTAAGCCAGCGGACTTTAACGAGGCTTTATTGAAGGCAGATCCAACTGTGAACGTCTGTAAACAGCTGTGCTTCAGTGGGAGTGGGAATTGGGGGGTGTTGGAGGTGTGGCTTGTGGTTTTGAGCGCAGCGGATCTTAATTATGAGACTGTGAGAGCGTCCTGCAGCTAGCTGAACCAGCTGTGTCTCTTCTGTAAGAGAGCCCAGCACCCTGCAGGCACAGTCAAGGGGCTGTGCGGTACCGATGGTGGGGAGTCCAGAGGCCACAGACGGGCCTTCAGATCCGAGGCGGGATGGAAAGTGAGGCATGGGGCTGGGAGATCCGGTTTGGCCCGGGGAGTTGTGGGTTCGTCCTCCCCTGAATGCCTTTGAGACGGGGTCCAGTTTGTCGTTTCCAAACCGCGCAGAGACTGTGCTCACAGCAGTTCTCCTTATGGCCACACGTCTTTCAGCTCGCGCAGCTCCAGCAGCGAGGCTGCCGGTGCGTTTTTCCTGGCTCTCGTCTGTCGGATGAGAGCGTTACTCAGTGTTGTCTGGAGAAAAATGGGAGATCTCAATCTACGAAACTGTAGACGAGCGTTCTTCAGTGGTGAAGCACCCCTGCCTCACCATTTAATCCGCGCTTCTCTCCGCGGTGTCGGATGAACCGTAATGGTCCTCCTTGATCCCCGTTTTATTAATTTCTGTAGCGCGCGTGACAGCAGGAGGCCTGAGGTTTTCTGCTCCACTCTTCCAGCGGGCAATTAGAGCTTCCCACAGGTTATAAATCAGCCGCCCGAGATGTGTGCGGGCAAAATCCGCCATGATCAATCTGTGGTCTGTCAGCCCCCATGCCCCAGAGAGGAGAGCCAGACGGTTTGGGCGGCCTGCACAACTCCCATCATGCATTGGTGGCACCAGTCCCCCAGACAGACCCTGCCGCCCGCATCGTCGCTTCTGTCAACCCTGCCCGCTGTATCCAAGTAAAAGTTCTCTTCAGTAATAACATGTTGCTTCGGTAATAACATGTCAAAGCTTGTGGCTCATTTTGGAGGAATGCTTTTCAGGAAATCAGCTGATCCATACTGTGCATCATATTCCCCATTAAGACAGGAAGTAATCCCAGAAATACTCCACATCACCCGTATAGTGTCGAAAGTGTTTGTCAGAGTAAAACGCCCTGTCGCGGTGCCCATCGTAAATGTAGTATTCTGTGCTGTTGAGAGTAAAACGCCCTGTCGTGGTGCCCATCGTAAATGTAGTATTCTGTGCTGTTGAGAGTAAAACGCCCTGTCGTGGTGCCCATCGTAAATGTAGTATTCTGTGCTGTTGAGAGTAAAACGCCCTGTCGTGGTGCCCATCGTAAATGTAGTATTCTGTGCTGTTGAGAGTAAACGCCCTGTCGTGGTGCCCATCGTAAATGTAGTATTCTGTGCTGTTGAGAGTAAAACGCCCTGTCGTGGTGCCCATCGTAAATGTAGTATTCTGTGCTGTTGAGAGTAAAACGCCCTGTCGTGGTGCCCATCGTAAATGTAGTATTCTGTGCTGTTGAGAGTAAACGCCCTGTCGTGGTGCCCATCGTAAATGTAGTATTCTGTGCTGTTGAGAGTAAAACGCCCTGTCGTGGTGCCCATCGTAAATGCAGTATTCTGTGCTGTTGAGAGTAAAACGCCCTGTCATTGGTGCCCATCGTAAATGTAGTATTCTGTGCTGTTGAGAGTAAAAAACGCCCTGTCGTGGTGCCCATCGTAAATGCAGTATTCTGTGCTGTTGAGAGTAAAACGCCCTGTCGTAAATGGTGCCCATCGTAAATGTAGTATTCTGTGCTGTTGAGAGTAAAACGCCCTGTCGTGGTGCCCATCGTAAATGTAGTATTCTGTGCTGTTGAGAGTAAAACGCCCTGTCGTGGTGCCCATCGTAAATGTAGTATTCTGTGCTGTTGAGAGTAAAACGCCCTGTCGTGGTGCCCGTAAAGGAAGGCCTGGCTCAGAGCTCTAGGGGAGGTTTTGTCCAGAAGGTCTGAACGCTCGTTTCCTGTCACGCTGGTGGACAGGAAGCAGGGAGGGGGAGGCATCAGAGGAATCCCCCAGAGGAACCGGCCCGAGAGCCCCAGACTGACCACAACACCCTGCCATAACTCACGTCCCCTCCGTCACCCATAAAACTGTCTCCTGCTTTATCTCCGGGATTCCGCCCATATCACAGAGCACACAGCCGTAAAAACTTCAGTTCTGCCCTCACAGCTACATCCTTAATGGGCTTTGATAAGAGTATCCTCACGGTTTTTTTTTCCTCAAATGTTTTTTTTTTTCCTTCCAGTAAAAGTGTGACCACAAAAACCTAGCAGCAGATTCCCCCTTTCCTCTTCATAAAGCCCGTCGCCTTGGTAATGTTTTCTGCCTCCGCCCCCTGCTGGCTGCTCTGTCATGTCTGAGTGCTGACTCATGAGGAGCTGGTCAGGCTCGGAGTGATTAGCAGGGGTCGCGCTCGGGATTGTGTCACCGCCGCCTGGTCCCACAGGAAGTCCACCAAGCCTGGCGGAGCCCGAGCACTTCAGTCAGCAGCAGGGCGTAGCGCAGTGTGGTAACGCGGTGTGTGTTTGTTTGATAAGTGGGATTGTGCTGTGGGAGCCTGTGACCCTGTGTGCGTTTGCAGATTTAACCAGTCTTGAGAAACGCAGGAAACCTTTTCAAGGCTGGCTCTTTGTCTGAAGCACTCTTTTGAGCTGGTAGATGTGGACTAGTAAACTCTGTGGCTTTCCAAATCCAGCACATTTGTGCAAAAAAAGAAAGGATTTTTTTAACAGCCCAAATGAGAGCTGAAATTGTTTCCCCATAAAATCCAATTCATTTAAAATCAATTCCAGTTCCCTCATACCAGACCTAATGAATGTGTCATATGAAATCCTCTGAATGTGTAGATTTTGGGGTGAGGGGCGTCCATGATGCTGGTCAGGCCTCCAGCTGTGTGGTTTGTCCCTGGCTTTGATCATGTCATTTAAGCAAGTGACATTTACATTGTCAGCCATTTTCTTAGACCGTGATTTTATGTGTTTCTGAAGAGGATAAACACAGGAGTGGTGGGACAGTGGGAGACAGGGACTGAGCTGACTGGGCTGGCTGAACCCGAGAAGAAGGCGTGGTGGTGGTGGGGGGGCTCTGAGGGGGTGGATCAGGGGTAAAGGAGGCACATGACATCAGTCTGTATGAAGATTAACAGGGCCAGTGTAATAATTGATGGAATGCTGTCTGTTTGTTATCCCACTATCAGAATGCCTGCCACCCCCGCTCCTCCACCCCCCTCCCCAGTATTACCAGGGGTCCCCACAGCAAGCTAAAAAAAGCTCGCCCCCATGCCATGGGCCAGATCATGTTACGCCCCCCAACCCAACCCCCCGCTGACCTGAAGATGCACGCCCAGCTGCTCAAAGCAGGCTGAGCTATCCCTTCATTGGTTTCAGTGCACATCCGCACCTGGACTACAGATCCACACCCAGGCCTTGGCAGATGCATTGGAGATGTTTACTGCATAGGTTTATTCCAGCTGTTTTTCTGAAGCCCAGATAGAAAAGATCCACTCAGAGCAGGTCCACTCTCAGTTTGAGAAGGACAGAGCAGATCCGCTCTCAGCTAGGGAAGGACAGAGCAGGTCCACTCCCAGGTAGAGAAGGACAGAGCAGGTCCACTCTCAAGTAGAGAAGGACAGAGCAGGTCCACTCTCAAGTAGAGAAGGACAGAGCAGGTCCACTCTCAAGTAGAGAAGGACAGAGCAGGTCCACTCTCAGGTACAGATGGACAGAACAGGTCCTCTCTTAGGTAGAGTAGGACAGAGCAGGTCCATCCTCAGGTAGACTAGGACAGAGCAGGTCCGCTCTTAGGTAGAGAGCAGGCCCACTCTCAGGTAGAAAAGGACAGAGCAGGTCCACTCTCAGGTAGAGAATGACAGAGGAGAGCAGGTCCACTCTCAGGTAGAGAAGGACCGAGCAAGTCCACTCTCAGGTAGAGAAGGACAGAGCAGGTCCACTCCCAGGTAGAGAAGGACAGAGCAGGTCTGATCTCAGGTAGAGTTGGACAGAGCAGGTCCACTCCCAGGTAGAGTTGGACAGAGCAGGTCCACTCCCAGGTAGAGAAGGACAGAGCAGGTCCACTCCCAGGTAGAGTAGGACAGAGCAGGTCTGATCTCAGGTAGAGTTGGACAGAGCAGGTCCACTCCTCAGGTAGAGAAAAGGACAGAGCAGGTCCACTCAGAGCAGGTCCACTCTCAGGTAGAGAGCAGGACTCCCAGAGCAGGTCCACTCTCAGGTAGAGTAGGACAGAGCAGGTCCACTCCCAGGTAGAGTAGGACAGAGCAGGTCTGATCTCAGGTAGAGTTGGACAGAGCAGGTCCACTCTCAGGTAGAGTTGGACAGAGCAGGTCCACTCTCAGGTAGAGTAGGACAGAGCAGGTCCACTCTTAGGTAGAGTCGGACAGAGCAGGTCCACTCAGACTGTGGCTGCATTGTCCCCCAGTGTGACAGTGTGAGATGATGCACACAGCCCTGGTATCCAGCCTGCCTGCGCAGCTGCAGGGATCTGGTCTCCCAAAGGCAGGCGTGGCGTATCTGGTTACGCGTTTGTGGGGAAGGAGTGGGCGGGTTAAAAATACCAATGTAAACAATACGCTGCCCTGCTAATCCCTGACCCTGGGGGAACGTCTCGTTCCAGAGCGACGGCGGAGAGCATGACGACGAGCTGCGTGCCATAGAGGACCGAGTGTGCAGACCGACTGGCTGTGTTCCCCAGCCCAGGTGAGGAGACAGAGGAGGAGGAGGAGGAGGTGCTAACCTTCCCAAGGTGTGGAGATCTCACAGGAGTACTGCTTTCCAAAAGAAATCAGCTCCCCCAAACATATGCTCCAGGCCCTGATACTGTTTATCACCCCTCCCAGGGCTCTGAGATGAGTCTGCTTTGCCCGCTGCCTTCTGAAACCCCATTTTAAGTGTGCTTATATCCGCCGTGCCCCATCGGTCTCCCCACAGCCTCAGTACTATAGCACATGGCTGGCACAGCTGCCATAGTCTTTACCTTATACCCACTGTCAACACTGAGATCTGCTTTCTGCTTTCTGAGGAATTACACACACACACACACACACACGGGTCACTTCAGGCCATGGGTGCTTAAAAAAAAAAAAACCATGCCTAATCTTATCTTATGGATGAGTGGCACCACTGTCATTTCTGTCTAACAGAGCTTTATTCCAGAGTAAAAGTGTAAGACTCTGTGTCCCACAGTAAGATTTTTATTTGTAAGGGCAAAGCTCCCTCAAACTTTGAAGTAGGCTTCCCACTGTTGCAGAAGTTATATTTAGTGTTTGCTTTATTGATTCTTCCTTTTTTATTTTTTTATTTTGTATTTTTTGCTATCTCCCCGAGCATTCCTTAAATTGCAGCATTTGCAGAAATCCTCAGTAGGCTCTTTGTTATTTTGTTTTTGTTGTACTTTATGGTGTTTTTTTTTTTCTTGGGTAGACCTCATTATTTTGCTGTCTGTATTAATGGGGTTCAGATCCTGGAGACCTCTGAAACCATGCATGGAACTGCAGACTTTTGTGTGCATAGAAACCGTTTTCATGGAAACTGTAAGAAAAGGAGCAGTTAGGAGAGAGCTTTTGTGCAAGAGTGAATTTATTATCCGACTTTATATCTTATGGAGTCAAACAGTTCAGGGTTGTGCTAGGATCAACCTAATATGTGCATCTATTTTTAAAATCTTAACCCAGAAAGTCCACCTGCCTCTAAAAGGAGGGTAATTAATGCAGTTATGAGAATTACCAGTCAGAGCTGAATTAATAATTCCTCAGTTATGAGTCCATAGTGGAGTCCTAGTTAATGTACTGTTTGTTTTCTCTCTGAACCATCATTTCTTACCCCGGTTAAAACCAACATAATGCATGCCTTCATCTCAGATGACAGATTTTCCAATATAGCATCCATTAATCTATGCTCAGCATTTCTCAGTGCTTGGCTCCTCTCCATTGGTTTCCCTGTCAGTGCTCTCACTGCTTCATCGATCCTGCAGATAGAATGTTAATACAGCACATTAATATTTAATAGGGTTTAGAGAGGTCCTCCTGCACCTGGGTCAGTCAGAGCTCTGGAATTTAATAAGAAATAAAACTGTGTGTGAGAAATGGTCGTAGGCTCATAAGTGCAGTGTCCAAAACAAGGTTCTGTAAAATAATCTGACAGAGTTGCAGTAGGACTTCTGTAACATGGGAAAAGCTGATGGTCAGCCTGACTGGAGTTATGATTTTTATGATTTTTTTATGCATTATTTATGTGTCCATAAACCTCCCCAGCTGGTCTCTCAGCAGATCACTGGTCTAAGGGTTTGGGAGAAAAGTTATGGAAGTCTTTTGGTGGAAACACTTAAAAAAAAAGATGTTCTGCTCTTCCCTCCCTAGGCAGAAGCCACAGCGAAAAGGCCGCAGATCGGTGACCCTGTTCCTCTGATCGCCCGAGGAGAGCGCAGACCCCCCTCCCTGAGGACGCATGGAGCCCCAGGGCCTGCTGGAGGCGGAGACGGAGGCCGGGCTGCTGGCCGTGCTGGCCCCCAGCCCCCAGAGCGAGGCGGTCACCCACGAGCTGGAGGAGCTGTCCCTTCAGCCCAGCCAGAATCTGCCGCCCCTCAATGAGCGCAAGAACGGTGAGTGTTTGGGCGCGGCACTTTCGATACCTCTGGACGACCCCTGGGTCAAAGTGTGGGGGTGGGGTGCTTGTGCCCCCCTCCCTCCAGCGCACACGTTAACCATTAGGCCAAGAATCGGCCTTTTGTTTGGCAGCGCAAACGGCTCTGCCTTTGACATTGAGATATTAACCGCTCTAATGAGTTGAGAAATTTGGTTAAGTGGAGAATTACGCCGGAATCAGCAATTGGAAGGCAATTTGTAGTAAAGGCTTAAAAGGTTCCGGGAATTCCTTTCAAACCGCTTGTTCTTAGAAACTTCTCCCATTGCACACACCGAGCACACAATTATCGATGAAATGTAAAAATAGCAATGGAATCCTACAGTTTCCCCGTAGTTTCCAAACCGTTCTGTTTAGGGGCAAGGTGTTGTTATTTTCCCCACTGGCGATCATGTGACCTGCTAGCCGCTGACAGACCTCTGAACTCTTTGACATTTCCCCTCAGCTAGTCCTCTCTCTGGCTCGTCAGTGTGGTTCCCACAATGCCAGCTTTCCCTGGGTCTCTGCCAGAGCTCCAACCCTGAAATGTTTACTGGCACGGGGGTGCAGAGGGATGGGTCTGGGGCGGGCAGGAACGCACACTGAGTGGCAAGCTGACATCGCTGCGCCCCTGGGGGGTGCTCCTCAGGCCTAAGGCAGGAGAGCGGTATCTACGCACAGCACCCCCCAACTGGCATCTCTCCTCTCAGAGACATGCGTCACATGGAGATTGAGTTTGCTGGGATGCACCTTTGGGCCCCATTACAATTACTTTTCTCAGAGATTGGATCTTCAGGGTTGATTAATTGTAGTGAAGGACACACTGATTGAGCAGCGTTTCTGTTTTTTTTCCCCTCCTGAAATAAAACACTGTCCCCCGTCTGGATTCCATCTCATTTGCTCTCCCACAGCCCATTTCCTCCTATCACACGCCGAACGCAGCAGGCGCAGCATGTTATCATGGGAAACGTTATCGTTCTCTCTCTCTCTTTTTTTTTTTTTTTTAAGCCTCTGGATTGTTTGTTCTTGAAGGCCCTAAGCAGAATTACAGATCTGTCCAACTTAAAATTGCGCCAGGGCTTCAACGACAGAACTGTGAAGTGTCCTTTAAATTGTTTGGGCTCATTCGGTTGGATTGCTTTTTGTCTGAGGCACAGCCAGAGCTGTCATGCAGTGACTCTGCCCAAAACAGCCGCTTGTCGCACCTCGAATGCACGCCGCAACGTGTGTGATCACGTGGTAGGACCTGGAGTTGCTCGGTAAACCAGCTGGTGCTGGCTGGCTGTCTCGCTCGTTCCCACCCTTCTCCTCCTCCTCCTCCTCCCCCCTGCTCCACCCTTTTTGTGTGAATGTGTTGATCCCAGGGTGCTGTTAGGTGTGTGGGGGGGGCTTATTAATCAGGGCCGCTCCTGTCTTTCCCAGCACCGCTGACAGTGGCACGTGCTAAAGTGCTAACGTGCTAACGTGAGCAATCCGTGGGACATGCCCCTTCATCCGTTCCTAACAGTGGGACCCCTCCCTGATTTGTCCCCCGGAACGTTGTGTCTGTCCCCTGTCCTTCGCCCTCCCCCTCTCATCGTATCAGACGGCTGTCTGCTGTTTAATAGGCCAGTCACTATTTTCGAATATGTAAATCTCTCCCTCTCAACCAACCGAGAAGTTCAGTGTGTAAAATCCCAGCACCCTCTCTGTCTGCAGCATTATCAGAAAGCAAATATGTTCCGAGGGCCTATCTCAACAATGAGAGGCCGCACTGTCTGCACGTTGTTATCAGGGTTTGTGGGAGTTTTCACACGTCAAGCCCCGTAATGCCAGCTGTCAAAATTAATTGTTGAATTTCTCTTGCCAATTGTGTTCTATTCTTTGCTCTGTCTTGGCAAAATGTAATTTTCCGTTCCAGTGGATGTTTGTGCTGAGAATATGTCATTTTTTTTATCAAAGTGAAGCTGTTGCAAAACAGCTAGTGCCGCTTGTGTTTCCCAACTGTGGGGGGAGGACATCTGGAATGTATGTTTTCTTGCACATAAATACCCCCCACCCCCTGGGGATGGGTGAGCATGGAAACAAAACAGTTTCACAACACGTGGGAGAAGCAGCTATGTCAGAATTCTGCTGGCCCTCAATTTCAGCCTTAGCTTGTGAGTTGACCTCTCCGTTAGCATAGTTGGGGGATGGTCGATTCGCCTGTGAAGCGACCGAACAGGAAGTGACATGTAAACCCAGTCACCTTGGGCTGTGCGTGGGCCGTATGTTTGCAGGTCATCCTGGTTTTGACTAACTCTGGCCGTTGTCTCTGCTAAGGTCACGTAGTCACCGGCTGGAAATTCCAGGCCTGCACTGAAGCCGCAGGCTGCGTCCGTCACCCCCCCCCCCCCCGCCCCGGCTTTGAGCAAACGGCCCTGCTGCTGACCGTCTTCCTCATCAGCGTTCAGCAGTGTGTGTCTTTCTGTTTGAGTGGCAGCCAGAAGTTACTCACAGAGCAGGATCGTTTGGGAGGCATCTCTGCATCGTGTCTTCTGTGTGTCTACACCTATATTCATTGTTGTTATTCATCTGTCTTCTTAGGCTTGCAATTTGTTTAAAACGTGCAAGGCAAAAAAAGGTCTTGCTAAGTAAAATTGTACCATGTGAAGCTGCCCGAAAGCATGTATATAATCGTATATTTTTCAAAGAGTAGATCATGATATGGGATTTTTATCACGTAGATCATTAAAGTGTTTTTGAAAAAACATGTTGGACATACACTGTCTGCAGTCGGGCAGAACTACAACAAAGATAAACACTCATGATCCCGCAGGCCTTAGCATGTTTATTTTTGTCATTTTTGTGCAATGACACAACAGAATGTGGTGCTTGTTTTCTCACGGTTTCTCACTCTGTCTTTCTTCCCACTGGATGTTTTGTGAGAAGCAAAGAAACACAGAAAGTGACTTGTATTTAACCTCATGTCCCTGCTTTTAGAAATCACATCTTTTTTTTCAGTTGCCAAAAATATCTAAAAATATCCAGATATCCCAGCTGCATACACAGTATTTGTGGGGTAGTAGACTGTTCCAGCATTTTGTGTTGTTTTTTTTTGGCTATGCTCTTTTTTTTCTGTTGGTCTCTGGACTGTGCTGCTGGGAGCGGGGAGGAATCAGGGTGAGGAAATGGTTAACATCGACTTGTAGGACACTCCCTCCTCCTGCCCTCTCACTGGCTGAGAGCACGCTCACACACACACACACACACACACGCACGCGCACACACACATGCAGGCCAGAGAGAGAGAGAGAGAGAAAGGGAGAGAGAACTGTGAGGAAACACTCCGGGATGTCCCAGACTGAGGTTATTCCCTTCGAGCTCTCCTCCTCCTCCTCCAAGCCTTTCTCTGTCCGGATCGTTCCATGGGATTCCAGCCCCCGGCCACACAGACGCTGTTTCTGACGGACCTCCCCCTCGCCTCCATGGCCTGTCTCGATGTGGAGCCCCCCGCTGTCTGTCGAGGCAGATTCCGATCAGGTGCTGCTGTCTTTTGTTTTCCCCTGGTGTAGCAGCAAGGCGGCACACTCGAGAGAGAGATGGTCTTACTCCGGTCGTGATTATTTCTGCGGCGCTTGCTTTACGCTTCTGCAAATGTGACTGGCCGTTTGTGCCTTTCTCTTGGTGCATACAGAATAGCTGTCACTGACTTTTCATCGGTGCTTGTGTTTGTAATAATTACCAGAATGCAATGAGTTTTATGTGACCCGGAAGAACTACAGTATTTTTAAGGAGACCCCTGTCTGTCTTCTGTTTGTGTGGATGTGAGGTTGGCGTCACTATAACTTGCGTGCTCAAAAAGGCATTTACTTTATATTGTATGGATATATATATTCATGGCCAGGTGCTCTCCTGAACAAAGTTTTAATTTGAGATGCAGTTTGAGTGTGGCATGACTGTAGCAAGGCTAAGAAACCCAGCAACGGAGTGTTTGGCGATTGTGAGAGTTATCGTGCGGCACTGGTGTTACACAAAGAAACGGCTTCCCTGCCAGAAACGGACCCGCTAGGCTAACCCAGCGGTGGAGGTGAAGCAGTGAGGAGGGGGAGCTGGAGGGATTGTTTGGTTAGCGGGTACAGGAACAGGGCGAGAGGCTGAGCTGCTCCCTTTGGCCCTGGATGGCCTGGGAAGGGCCTGTGGGTGTGGAGAGCGGGGAAAAGGCGTGGAGACACAGGTCTGTGGGAGAGAGGTGACAAGTCTCACACCAGCGGTGTCATTCATACTCAGCATTTCTGCACCTGGGAGATGTGGCTGGACGAATACAGCGGCCTCCACGTTTATCCGTTCCCCTCTTAAGCAAAACAGAAACATGGTTTACTAGCTGGTAAATGTAAAAAATGCATTTGCATTGCTAAATGTTACTGCAACCCTTTTCAGCCACAGGATTCAGGCGTATTGTCGGCAACTTTAACCTCAGTTCCTGTGTTTATGAGGGTTTGAAAGATCAGGCTCATGTGGGCGTTTATATCATATAGAAAGTTTTTTAAGTGTTAAAAAAGCCAGTAACTGTGCATGGTGAGCATTGTGTTTAATCCTGAGCTGTAGTAGGAAGTTATCCTTCCTTCTGTGAATGCTTTGCAGTGCATAACCTCCAGCACTGGAGCATGGAAACAGGTAGCAGAAGATAGGTAGGTGGCCGTAGTTACGTCATTGGAACACTTGCTAGTTAACTTCCCTAACTTAGCAGCTAGCCACATAGCCATCATGAATAAGTCACTGGCTTTTTAACTACACTTCTGTAACTCCACCATCAGTAATCCACTAGACAGGCCAGTAGTTTAAAGAAATACTGTGAACCACATTAGCCAGACCCCTGAAACTGGGCACACAAAGCTTTGAAGCCAGCTCACCAGCAAATTTTTATATTTTAGGAAAAGAAATGTCCTCCAGGGTTTTCCAGTCTGTCCGAAAATAGGCAGAGGGATTTTTGCTGCCTGTCAGACCCTTAAAACCATGATGTGTGTTTGACATGAATTTTCAAGTCACATGAAATAGCTGATGTGTCTTAGGAATGGATGACAGCATAAATTATACACCTATAAAGAAAGCATACCTGCATTCCCAATACACAATGCCTACGACATCTCCTTCAGCAACCAGGTAAACATTTCACATTAGTCATGAGGTTTAATCTCCTCACGTTTGGACATAGCTCAAATCCTGTAGTAATCTTTTTTTAATGTATGGTCAATAGACTAAAACTCACCATGTGGACGCCATCAGCAAGATTGTGTGAATATTCTCTCTCTCTCAGCGTCCGCTTAATCAGGAATTACCCTCAGAAACACGAGCCATTTCCTTTGGCATATTGTACATTATCCTAATGGCATAAGAGGCTGCGATAGCATAGTGCCCACTTTATGAGTAACTTTTATGAGTGAATAGTACAATAACAGCGCACCATTCTAGTGTACATTGGCACGGCACGTCGCATTTTTGCTGTTGTACTTTTGCGCTGTTTCACGGATTAGGAATGTGCAGTGATTTCTTCGGAACGGCGTGTGAGTCCGTTTGTGTACAGTTGCCGGTTACGTCATCCAGGAGTTAGCCAGGGGTCAATCATAACATCCTCGGTAATGCCCTGGCGTCAGCAGCCTGGATGTGAGCTGTGCCTCAGACGTGTGCTTTACTGTAATGTCAGTAATGCCATAACACTCGCACTTAGCTGTTCTCCCACAGCAGGAGAGGCGGCTTTAACTGCGTTTACACTTGACTGCGTGCTGAATGAGCGGCCTTAGATAAAGTCTTCGAGAGATACATCATGCTTTACTGCTAAACATTTTGATTCTTAGAGTCAGATTTCGGCATTTTGTACTCGTGGTCGGATCTCGCCGTGAAGTACCTGTGGAGTGTATTTGAAGTAGACCCATTTGGACCAGGAGACAGAAGAAAGCACAGAGTGTTTTGAACCCTGTGAACTGTCTGAGGTCCTCATTTTTTCTGTATAGCCCCTTCCCCCTCCCCCTTCCTCCTTCATCTCTTTTCCTTCTCTATAAAGGGGCCACCCACCCCCCACCACCACCCTGTGGATGTGTCTCTGTGATTCCCAAGCCCTCTTCTCACAGCTGCAGGGTTTATTTTTGCTGGAGTGACTCAGTGTCTTGACATTCCCTGGAGATTTAGGCAGGCTGGAGTTTGCAGGCCCTCTCTCAGTCAGAAAGGGGGTTTACGGGGCTTATAGGGACCCAGGGCAGCGCTGGCATGGCGGCCGCCTCGCTGTTACAGACCACGTCATTCAATACCGTCCCCCTTCGCCTTGAACACCCCGGCGAGGTGCAGCGTACCCTGGCCACAATAACACATCCTCTCCAGCGTGTGTTTACACGGCTCATGTTTGAATTAAGCTTATGCCGTGGTTTATTATGACTGAGGCATTGAGCGGATATTCGAAAAGAAATGGCGCTCTGTTTAATTCTCTAACTCCGTTCACCTCTAACACAAAACATTTGTGAAGTTTCCATGTCCAATGGGCTTTACTGGAAATTTGCAAGTGAACAGCGATGATGTCACTCCAGATCAGCTGAACTAACGGTCAAACGTGTGCAGATAGTGCGCCCAGATAATGGTGTGGTAATGTTGCAACATTTTTATTAGATTTCCCTTATTTATTATTCCAGGCACATGTAAGCCAGAGAAACCCTCACCCACTCCCATTTCCTGTCGTACTTAAAGTTTTGGACCCGAAGCATTAAATAACTATTTATTCCCTTACCTCACTGGAGGGAAATTGAAAAACATGTATGGGTCAAATGGAATTAATGGCAGTTGTACTTATTACCATAAATTCTGGACGATTTTAATTTTAATCGTAGAAGGCAATGTCAACCAATTATGTAAAATTCAGCAGCAAAACCATTCATCCCACAATTCCCCATATTTTTACTTTATTTAACCCTTATTTAAGAAGGAAGTTTCATTGAGATTGAGATCTTTTGGCAGCAGAGACCTGGGAGCCATTTACATTTAGAAATCATTTCCAAAGGCAGCATATAATTATGCAAGCAAGATATAGAAGTAGTTGATATTATTCTGAATTCATAGCTTTGTTGTTGTTGATTTGCTGAAATAATTATATGTCTGTCTGTATTTAGCCTGACAAATACCAAACATAAATCTGCATATTTTGGTAGTTCACTCACTGAGATGCAAAGCTCAATCGCCTAACACTGATTTTTAGAGTCTCTTAAACCTGGCAGTTGTTTTCTTCAGAATAGTACTGATTATACATTTTCTTGTACCGTCTGTTTGTCTTATTCAGCTGAAACATTTTCCAAAATGCAAGAAGAATAACAAAGTGAATGAAAATGAAAAATTGCCTTCCCCGAGAAATGCGTTCTCCGAGAATTTGCGTCTTTTAAAATGGAAGAATGCTTTTGTTTATGGTCTGAAGGCTGTGCGCTCTTCGTGAGCATGCTCAGTGCCATTCGCTCTGTGTCCAAACCTGTCATGCTGAAAGGTATGATGTCTGGTTGCTAAAAGCTATGCAGTGCCAGTTATTACCAGCAAATTAAGTTCCTTAATTAAACCAGTGCACCTGGCAGCCTTGCAAAGAACAGGCTAGTTTCAGTCGGTGTGTTCACCTCTGCTCTCATGTTTAATGGCTGCTGTTGATCATCAAGACATAATGATTCATGTGATCATTTTCTTTCAGCATAATCACGAGTTTGTTATATCTGTAGTATGTATAAACACTCTCGTTTGGTGCAACAGAACTCTCTCCGCTGGGGATTAGGATGTTGACCAAAACATTGCGACTTTTGATTGTAAATTCTGTCACCCAAGAACATTGTACTTCCAGGAAAGGTCTACAAGTTACTGCAGTACTTAGCTGCGGAATTCAAAGTTTATTCAGTATGGTTCTGACTAACTAAGCTTTCTGACGTACCTACTAGGCTAGCTTATAGTTCTGTATCTAAACTTTGTGTTATTCTGTTGGAAAATGTAGTGTTTGAATGTATTTATCTGCAAGAAAACTGCTTCTGTTTGCAAACCCCCATGTGACAATGGAATTCCCACCGTTGGCTTCTCAGTTTGTCACAAGTATGACTAAAACCACCTTTAGGGTACATGTGACCCACTGAATTCGTGGGTGTGAGAAATGAACTTTTGCGATCTGAGATCTAAACTTTACATAAGAGTCACAACAGAGCAGAAAACCACATGGTATTTTTTCCCAGGCCTGGAACTTCATCTGTGTGGTAATGGATGAATGTGGTGATTATATCGCGCAGTTTGGGAAGTGAAGTGAGAAATAGTCCACAGTAAAGAGTAATGGAGTGTATTGTGCTTCATTAGCATGCGTCCCACACCAACAGGCAGGTTTCACTGCGCTCTCATTTCATTATAGTAAGTTGTAAACAGCGATGTGTCTCTCATGGCTTCATAGCTTTTATCCCCTCAAAGTGTAGTGCGATTTCTGTCTGTCCCGTGGAATTCCTAAACCCCCAGGTAGAATTCCTAACCCCCCAGGTCGGACACCATCAGGAACATAACGGGTGGTGTTGCAGTCAGAGTCGGTCACAGTCACAGAGATGATGAATGAATTGTCGCAGAGAGACCTCCATTAGCTAGCTCGTGAGACGGCTTAAACAGAAATCAGCAACCTGGGGAAATGGAGGAATCTCTGCAGCGTAATTTACCAGGATGCAGCAGTGGCCGTTGCACAGACACTTGCGGGCTCTTACGCGCGCATAACTGGGGGTCTTCAGCTGGAAACGGGGCGGCTGGGTGACACCCACGGATGATTAAGCAGATTTGTGAAACGGCCAGGAACCCTCCTCCTCACGAGCCCTCTCAGGGCAGACCCTGGATTCCACGGCACTGTTTTCTCTCACGCTGGGAAGCGTTCACACGATCATAAGTCGCCCACTACTCGTTGCTTGTTTGTATAACGGTTTCGCTCTGCTCGGGGTTAGTTACACACTGTTAATGGTGCAGTCCATGTGTTTAGCATTAAGCTCATGGTATGCTAACAGCCCTGTATTCCCCTTAGAATTATTTTCAAACAAAAGATATAACAGGATTAGAGTTTCCTTTTTTATCAATAAATGTCATTCCTGTACATATGTTCACACAACACTTATGTTCCTAACAGCTATCCTGAGCTGAACACAGACTAAACACATATCTTTAAACACCCCTCCCATCTCTCAAGGACTGTGCAGAGGAAATGGGCAGTGGAAATTCACATTCACCAGCACGTTTCCTAGCCAACGGTTTAATATATGATTTCTGAAATGAGTGGTTTACAATTTTTAAGATATGCTTTATGCTTAATTACTATACTCTTATTATATGCTATTACTGTAAATGAGCTGTAATAGATTCATTACCACAGCACATTTCGTCTTACCACTTCTCCTGGTCCACGCAGTTTTGGGCCTGCGCTCCCCTCAACTATAGTACTCGATCCCTGAGCAGCAATGGACCTGTTTAACTAAAGGAACACCCAAAACAACTGCAGCTCCGTAAAGTCAATATCCTCCTCCTCAAACACACAGATACAATTAAAAATGCAAGATGCAAAGATTATGAATGTTATAGTTTTGTTAAGAACTTTTTGAAACACTTAAGTATGCTAAATAGCCAGAATATTCCACAGGTGTGCCCAAATTGTAGATTTGCTGCCACAGGGCCGGAGTTGCATTGGAACATTTCGTGACTGTTGAGTGTAAAAGAGCGTTCTCCATTCTGCGCACTCATGTAGACATGTTGGCCAGCAGTGGTAATGCTGATAGAATTTACGATTTTATCTCCTCAACCACGTCAATCATTTGTACAGATTGTTTTTCCACTGAAAGCAATTATTTTCATCAGACAGAAATCTTAAAAAAAAAAAAAAAAAAAAACACCATGTTTGATTATTTTTGGCAGCGGCTACCCACAGCTGGGCAAAAAAGCGCGTCAGTAAAGCCGTGTTTCAGGAGTTCTGCACAACTGCAGCCTACCAAAAGGTAGATCTTGTACAAGGACATGTGGAATTTTGCCACTCTTTCCAAAGGTTTTAAATTCAGATCAAGTCCAGATGAAATGCTTTTGTAGCTGAAAACCTCCATGAGGGCAGATCACCCCCCAACCCCCCAGTGAAATTGCATGTGGTGCCCTTGAACAGGGAGACTTGGCAGCTGTATGCGGTCCTGTTCTCTGTCTGGTATTGTGATTTTTGTTCTTCATGTTAATCAGGAAGTGTGTGGTTTTTTTTTTTTTTTTTTTTTCTGTGGTGGAGGGACCAGGGGCTTCCGTGAGTCTGTGTATGTGTGCCTGTGTGCTGCGCTGGCGGCAGGGTTACATAAGGCCACATCCTGGCCTGTAATCTCAGCCTGCCTGCTGGTGAGGCCCTGGAAGGTGCACGGCAGTGCCGGTCCTTCAGTCTAACCCCCTCTCTCCTCTCTCTCACCCCCCGCAGTGCTCCAGCTCAGACTGCAGCAGAGACGCACCCGAGAGCAGCTGGTGGACCAGGGAATCATGCCTCGTAAGTACAGACACCGCGTCTCCACGCTCCGCATCTCAGGCTCGCTTTACAGAACGTCCCCTCTCTGAGTGCAGGTGATAACGGGCGAGAGTGCTTAAACGCACTTTAAATAACTGTCGCACCTCGCAGCTTGTGTGCTGATGTGACCTCATCGAAAGGTGTGTGAATACTCTGAACTGTGTGCATGCAGTGTGTTAAACCTATGCTGTGTTAGATCCCTGCACTCTGCTGGTAGGGTAGAATATTGGGGGAAAGGACAAAGCACCGTTTTGGCAGCTCTGCTCCGGGTAAAGCCACACATATGGTTAGAGGGGTTTTTGAATATGTTTGCAGAACTGATCTCTGCAGGCAGCTGGTTCTCATTCTGTCCCTGCTCACCGCTCACATTCTCTACTTTTCTGTCTTTGGGGTGTTTAAATGCTTTAAGGAGTGTTTGAAAATATCTGGAAAGTCTGGGTGGTGTCAAAAGGAATTGTGGAACAGAATCAATTATATATGAGTAAGCCTGCGTCTGATAGACATTATAAATACACAGGAAATGACTTTACTTTCGTCCTTTTGAAGAAGAGCATGAGTGTAATTCCATATCGCTTTTCGTACACATAAATATGTCTTGCATTGATTAATTTGTGAGAAATGTTGAGGTCTTAGTGCAGGATGAAGGGCCAGTTTTGGCCCCACTGAAGAATACTTGCCCTTTTATAGCCTGTTACTCATGTAATCCAGATCCTAAATGTTCTTTTCAGGGTCTCCTTGTACGAAAAATGTATTTATATGTAATGTAAAGACTCTGCCGCTTGCAGAGCTTGTTTGTACAGATGGATTTATATTGTGGAAACACAAAAGAAAACAGTTACTGTAGCCTTCGACAGAATTACGGTGGGTACCGTCTATTTCCTGTTTTTGTACATTGTCTCCAGGTTTGTTTTTAGCGCCCCAGGTCAAAGCCAGGGACTTTTCACGCTGTTGAAAATGTGCAGTTTCAGGGCACAATAACTTTCCTTACAGTACCTCAGACATGATCCAACAGCAAAGTGAACACTCTGAAACTAACAACTGCTTTCCGGACTATAGAGCATTTGTTTTAAAAAGAAAAATGATACAATTTGGTAATGTTACAGCAAGTTCGATTTGATACCAGATTTGTACCAGCTGCAGGGTGGAGCAGATTTGGCTCTCCGGGTCTAACTTTTCCCAAATGTGTCTCCCAGAGAGTTACCAGCACCGGATCAGGGCCGGGTTTGCTCAGAGAGCGCGGACTCTGTTCAGAGGAGACTGATCTGAGTGAATAGCAGCTGAGCGCCCTTTGCTGGGCTGAAATGTGGAGTCCCATTGTAGCTGAGCGAGCCGCGCGGAGCAGGCTGAGTCTGGTGTCTGGTCGGAGCAGTAGGAGCTCCAGGGCTGAATCAGGACCATGTGTCTGCTCTGTGGACCTGCTTTCCCAGCACACAAAGGCCCTCAGAGAGGCCCGGCGGGCCCGGCCCGCTGCCCGTGACTCAGCCTGCCGCTGAGCTCATCATCTCCAGGTCTGGGTTCCCCACGGTCTGTGCTCAGACCTCCCTGCTGACCCCAAATGAAAGGACTCCATTCTTCCAGACTGAGGTGGTCTTTGAGTGTATGTGATTTATGTCTCTGATTCCTCTCTGTCTGGCCTGTTACTGCTGCATGAACAACCCAGTACTGAAAACAGCATTTTAATTTTTTTTTTTTTAACGAGCATTTGAGAGATGACTGTCCCCTTGTCAGTTTAGTCAGATTACACACACCATGTGTGGGTCACCGGCCGTCCCAGTGGAGTGTATAATCAAACCATTACAGCATGCAGTTGACCCCCTTTATCGTAGGGCTGTACATTTTATCTGGTACTGTAGATGTGGAGCCAGGCCTGCGTGGGCCGGAGCGGCTCTGGTCGTCTCTCTGCAGCGGGATGGCTAAGCTCTTTCATTGCCTTCCCACAGTGCTGTGGAGCGTGACAACACACGATGCCACTTATGACATCATAGATCATGTGATCAGCGCCTGTGTTGCTGTACGAGATCGTTTGTTTCACTTTTATAGTTATTCTTCCTGACTTTGAGCTGGGGCTACATCACATCATCACTGCTCTGATGATTTTTGTTGTAATAAATGTATTAGATTTTATTGAGAGTAATGAGATACAAGAACATGGAATCTCATTTTTATTAATATCTGCTGTATGAATAGAAGTTGCATTAGCATTCTTAAATTCGCAGTTTTTTGACCCCCTTTATCTCGTGGGTTATACCACAAACCACAGCGCTGTGCAAATGTATGACTGCTCTGAGGAAAATCCGACGTCACTGCAACCCCCACATGGGGACCACCCGGACCCCGGCCTGAGTGAGCTGGTGTGGGTGGAGCTGCGCGGCCGATGTTAGCCACTGGCCGTCTGTTTCAGCTTCAGCGGATTACTCTGATCTGATGCATCTGCGCAGCATTGCGCAGTCCCTGCTCTGCCAGTCATTTGGTGAAAATTAAACTCGGCCTTTGATTTGGCAACCCAGCTAGCAGTTTGTGTGAGGAGAAACTTGCGTCAAGAGTATTTCCTCAGGTTCCCTGCGCTACAGTCTTGCGTTATATGTCATTTGGGATTCCTTGGTACTGGATTATGCTTTAGCCCAGCTTTATTATGTTTTAAATGGAAGTAAGTTTATCAAGATGGCAGGCAGGAGGCTTGGTCGTGGCTGGCACGCTGGGTGGGTTTTTAAGGCCTCCGTTCGGGCGCTGGCCTGCATCAGGCTCCTGGTGTTCCTCTGTGGACTGAATACTGTATTCACGGTGAAGTGAAAGATGAGTGAGAGTATGCGTGTGCGTTTGAGGTGTCAGACCAGGGGGCTAACTGCGGCGTGTCATTGCATTTCTCCCTGCAGCTCTGAAGAGCCCCGCGGCCTTCCATGAACAGATCCGCAGCCTGGAGAGAGCCAGGGTAAGATCCGGGCCCCGGGCCCTGCACCCTGGGCCCTGCAGGCAGCGGCCGCACCTCTGATCCCTTTATCCAGCCCAGCTTACACCAGCTCTCACGTCTCAGTGTGTAACCTCATACACATGAACTTCACCACCCCGCTTCACAGCAGCTAATGCACTGCTAACCGTAATCTTTAATGTAAACACTGAGAAACCTTCCCGCCCACCACTTCAGAAGCATGTGTTTATTCATCTATTTTTTGTTATTATTTTTACGTTGACTGAGTCTGTGTCTGAGTATTCCCCCCTGTCCCCATCACCCTGCAGACGGAGAATTTCCTGAAGCACAAGATCCGGAGCCGACCTGAGCGCTCAGAGCTGGTCCGCATGCACATCCTGCAAGGTACCTCCGCGCGCGGTAACGCAGACGGAACGCTTGAGCCGTTCCAGTCGACCGGCCGCCATGGTCACGGGAGCCAGCGAGAGGGGGATTAGAGGCTAAGCCCAGCGCCTCTCTCTCGGGAGTGGCGCGGGGGTTTTTTTAGGGTCAGACTCACAGGAGGAGATTGGACTGGCAGACCCCCGGTCTCAGATCCAGTGTGAAACCAGAGACGCCCCACTGGCCCCTCACTGTTTTCTTTCTTGATAAAACACTTTGAGACGGTCAGAGAGCCGAGCGCCGGGCCAACAACATGAGGCGGTCGCAAAGGAGACCCCGCTGGTTTCATGGCACAGAATTAACTAAAACAGCCAGAGCAGTAATTGGACAGCACATTCACTGTCGGAAATGTTATTATAATATGTATGTGGTAAAAGTGTAGACTACTGTATGTCAGCTACTTCTTCTGTACAAACGTTGTAGGATTTTTATATAGCTACAGGCACGCACTATATAGCTAAACCACAAACGATGCATCTAAAGTATAAATCTTGCATTATGTCTGAACCACATGGTTTTGATTAACTGTTCAGTGTGAGGAAATGTAGGAGAAAAGCGAGATAGAGCTGGACTGGGGATTCAGAACTGAGGAATGGTTGGGTCTTTCACTGGTTTGCTAATCTCTGAAACTGTGGTGTGTGCGTGACTGTGCGTGTGTGTGTGTGTGCGTGTGTGTCACAGAGACTCTGGCGGAGCCCTCCCTCCAGGCCACGCAGCTGAAGCTGAAGAGAGCTCGTCTGGCCGATGACCTGAACGAGAAGATCGCACAGCGGCCAGGGCCCATGGAGCTGGTGGAGAAGAACATTCTGCCTGTAGATTCCAGCGTCAAAGAGGCCATCATTGGTAATGGTGCCCGCCTCTGTGCCACACCGCCTCAGTGCCACGCTGCCCCTGTGCCACACCGCCTCAGTGCCACACCGCCCCTGTGCCGCACTGCCCCTGTGCCACACCGCCTCAGTACCACACTGCCCCTGTGCCACACCACCTCAGTGCCACACTGCCCCTGTGCCACACCACCTCAGTGCCACACTGCCCCTGTGCCACACTGCCTCAGTGCCACACCGCCTCAGTGCCACACCGCCCCTGTGCCACACTGCCTCAGTGCCACACTGCCCCTGTGCCACACTGCCCCTCACTGCCCCTGTGCTACAGTGCCCCTGTGCCACACCACCTCAGTGCCACACTGCCCCTGTGCCACACCGCCTCAGTGCCACACTGCCCCTGTGCCACACCGCCTCAGTGCCACACTGCCCCTGTGCCACACCGCCTCAGTGCCACACCAGTACCACACTGCCCCTGTGCCACACCGCCTCAGTGCCCCCACACAGTGCCACACTGCCCCTGTGCCACACCTGCCTCAGTGCCACACTGCCCCTGTGCCACACCACCTCAGTGCCACACTGCCCACTTGCCACTGCCACACTACCCCGTCCAGCAGTGCCACACTGCCCTGGTTAACGTAGAGTTAACCCGCGTCCCTCGTGGGGCTGACCTGCTTCCTCATGCAGACCCCCATTCCGCGAAAGCGATTTTTGATTGATAAGCTCTGCTCTGCCTTGTCCCCGTGTTGATCCCGCAGTCGGGCAGGTGAACTACCCCAAGACGCTGGACGTGTACACGTTCGACGAGGACAGCAGCGACGCCTTCTCCCCAGAGCAGCCGGCTAGCCAGGAGTCCCAGAGCTCAGCTGCATCACCTGGGGAACCCAAAATGACAGAGGCCTCGTCTCCGCTGCCCAATTCCACCCTGCAGGTACCCAGCGCCCCCCACTCCCCTCCACCCAGGTCGGCATTCAAGCCGATTCGAGACATGTTCTACTCAAAGGTGTCACAATGGCGTTCTTCCTTTAAACTCCTTCAGTAGAGTCCCGCTGGATCACGAAAGGAGATTTGGTTTAAGCTGTTAAGTTTGTGTTTTGGTATTTCCTAGCTGATGTTGTTTTTCTGAACTTGCTTCCAAAATAGATGAACAAACCCTTCCCACGCTGAGCCATTTTGGTTCATCTCTCTTGTGTCCCTGTTTTTATTGCAGTACTACCCTCTCTCAGTGTCCCAGCCCATGCAAGACTTCCTCAAACCTGTGTCCACCAATGAGCAGCCAGTCAATCGCCAGCCAGCCGCCTCTCAGCCAATCACCACCACAGCCCCATCCAAGCCTGGGCCCACCCTTGTGAAGGTAAGCCATGTGACTGTGCTTTAAATGTCTATGTTTAGCGTATGAGGCCTTGAATTAAGCTATTTGTGGGTGGGAATTTTGTATCATAGTTACCAAACGAATATCAGTCTTTATTACAAGAATTTTATTCTCAGTGCATTTCACAAAAAGTGAGGCTGTCCACACAGCTGGATAGGTGTGCTGCTTTAATAGACTTTAAGAGGTGTTAATCCTGTGTTTTCCATGCTGAGGTGATGCTGGCACAGTGAAATAAACATTCCCAAACTCACATCATGGCTCCCCTAACTATTCTTTCATCGGTGTGTGGACCTCCATTGCTTCCAGCCAGACCTCTCTCCCTACGCAGTGTAAACACGGTTTAAAGCGTTAATAGCTTCATTGTGTGCAGGGAGGCGAAACTGCATTGTAACCCTCACAGTAGCTGTTCAGATTGTCCGCTTTCCTGCAGTAGAGTGTCTTCTGCTCCCGTTGCTAATGTGATCAGGGTGAATAATTGGAGTACTGAAGGATCTGGTCCCAGACACTCCCAGGGTAGGGCATTGATCTGAGGTTTGGCTGAGAGGAGCTTTAAGTGTGCTGGCTCAGCTCAAACACACACACAGCCTCTTATAAAAGATAATCTTTATTTTACACCGCATCTCTTCTGTTGAATTATGTTAGGTAAAACACTTTGATCAGTGTGTAACTGTGGAAACTCAAACTTTGAAGACCACGTTTGAAGACACAGTACAATCTTGTATACACAGATCCACACACATTTATAAATATAATATAAAACAGCATAAGACAAGCAGCTTACATAAAAAAATACAAGCCTGTTCTCCTCCGTGCTTCCCATTTTAACCAGCACTTCCTGTATCCTCTCTCAGTTCAGTTATATGGGCAGAAGAGACAGTTAAATGGAGGTCCCACGGCTCTGATCATGTGTAGAGTATAAATATTACCATGAGTGGTGACAGTGATTTTCTCAACACATGATCAAGTATGTCTCCGGTATCTGTCATAATTAGACCTGGATCAGAACAGTCATTTTTATAATATTAAGAAAGGCATTGATGGAATATGTATGTATATCCAACGCACAGGAGGACAGACATGTCTTGTTTTGCTGAGTTCTCATTATTATCAGTGTATAAATCAGCACAGTGTAGTGGTGTGGCCCACAGAGCCGCACTGTTAGTGTGACACAGGGGTCAGGCCTGCTTTTACTGTTACATAACTCAGGATGGGAGGCGAGCAAAAGAGCTGAGTGTCTGTCTTCACTGCAGGTGATTTGGGAAGGACCTGCAAAATTCGTACGGCTTTAAAGCGATTGCCAGGGGGCCGGTGTTTCTCATGTGTATCCTGTGACATTGTGCCTTGTAACAATAAGGGTCACTTCTCCTATGGAGGCTCTTCCTATTTCCACTTCCTGTATTTTGTTGTGGGTGTTAGGGCCGTGTCCAGCTTGCTCATCAGTGGTGACCCAAGTGCCGTTTGGCATTGGTTTAGGGGCATTCCCAAAAATGGACACCCTTTGTAGTTTAGTTTGGTCATTTCATTTGATCTCGGGTTCTGAGGGACCTGCCCCAGTTGCTGGGTCATGTGACATGCTCCCTGCAGCCATTTTGTCCGCCTCTCTCCCAATGGCAGCAGACCCAGGCAAAGCTGCCCGGCGACAAGAGCCGCAGTAAGAAGGGGAAGGAGGCCAAGCCGCGGGTGAAGAAGCTGAAGTACCACCAGTACA
Organism: Albula goreensis; assembly: GCA_022829145.1. Lineage (NCBI taxonomy): Eukaryota > Metazoa > Chordata > Actinopteri > Albuliformes > Albulidae > Albula > Albula goreensis. Next base: position 1,690,817 of record CM040748.1, on the reverse strand, counting down.
TCCCGCCGGACCAGAAGCAGGAGCCTAGCGAGGCGCCCATGGACTCCTCCTACGCCCGGCTGCTCCAGCAGCAGCAGCTCTTCCTGCAGCTGCAGATCCTCAGCCAGCAGCAGCAACAGCACTACAACTACCAGGCCATCCTGCCCGCCCCACTCAAGTGCGTCCCCCTCTCACTGCTCTGGAGTTACCGGTGCTATCAACACATCTGTCAGCACTGCTGTTTGCACTGCAAGCAGCTCTGCAGTTAGTACTGCTATTAGCACTGCAAGCAACTCTGCTATTAGCAGTGCTATCTGCATTGCTAGCAACTCTGCTATTAGCACTATTATTAGCACTGCTAGCAGCTCTGCTATTAGCACTGCTAGCAACCATGCTATTAGCACTGCTATCGGCATTGCTAGCAACTCTGCTATTAGCACTATTATTAGCACTGCCAGCAGCTCTGCTATTAGCACTGCTATGGGTACTGCCAGCAGCTCTGCTAGTACTATGAATAGTGGGTAAAATAATGTGCATAGTTTCAGTAGTCATTGTAGCAGTTGTAGTAAATAGTAGGTGTTGCAGTAGTAGCTGTAGTAGTTGTGGTAGTGGGAGGTCATTTTGTAGTGGTAGTAGTTGTCTTTGGTTGTGTTCATAGCTAGAGCTGTAGTGTTTGATAGTGGGAATGGGCTTAGTAGCAGTGGTAGTTGTAGTCAGGTCGTAGTTGTAATAACTGCAGTAGTTGTAGTGGGAGTCGTAGGTCATTTTAGTAGTAATAGTTATGTTCATGGTCATAGCTGTAGCTGTAGTTGTAGTGTGGTTTGGTAGTGGTAGCAATAGTTAGCATATAGCAATAGCAGTAGTAGAATTAGCGGTACGCATAGGACGTAGGTATAGTAGCCATAGCAGTAGTAGCGTTTGTGTTGGACTTTATCAGTATATGTAACCTTACATACCGACGTTCTGCTCTGCTGTGAGCTTGAAGGCAGTCAGTCTTCTGGGTATTCTAATAAATACAGAAAATAAATAGAATTCCCTCTATCTATTGATGGAAACTTTGTTTAGAATTTCAGACGTCTTGTTTGTTAGTGTAGTGCCTCAGTAGAGCACTACAGAAACGAGGAAAGCAGCTCACAAATAAAATCCGCTCATTTTGAAAATTTGAAATGGGGCCTGCTCTTTCAAGAATAAAAAAAGAAAAACATACAGCGACGGAACACAAGCATTGTCAGGGACTTGTGTTTCTCAAAAGGCCATTAGCCAGTTTCCACTAACAAATCCTGTTAAGCAAGGTTAATTAACTGCAGGATGTCGGTGAGGAGAGCCCTGCTTTCCTGTTCCATTACAGTCCTTGTTTGTGCGAGATTTATTTAACGTTGGTTGTTATTCTTCAGCTCGCATTGTTCCATTCAGAGATTGTTTATTGTGAATGAAGCCGGTGGAGGAAGTTGGTCCCTCATGATATTAACCGGCCCCCCTTTTTCCTCTTCCTGTGCAGGCCGGTAGCAGAGGGCCAGGCCGCCCCTGCCAACGTGGCCCTGAACAGCGGCAGTGCGCTGCCCGCCTCCATCGTGGTGTCGCTCCCTACGGCGGCCCCCGTGCGCCCCAACAACACCCTGACCAACCGCAAGCCGGGGCCCCTCCCTGCCAACCTGGAGGAGATGAAGGTGGGGACAGAGAGGCTGCCCAGATCGATACACATATAAATGAGCTGTTTATGAAGCTCAGAGCAAAAATGCGTGCTTCGCAGCTTCGCACGTCTCTCTTCAGTTAAGATGGAGATGCTGATGATGTCATTTTTGTGCTCGATGAGTGTGCAATAGCTAGCTGTGCTTTGCTGGCTTTCTCATTTTCATTAAGAAGTTATTCTGCGTGCTGCTGTCAGCACCGCAGTAGCGTTTTGCAGAAAGGCAGGTTCCCCCCTTCATTTCAGAATGCATTTCAAACCGTAGAGGTCACGTGGGGAACGTATGTGGAGGAGGAGGATGGTGTTGGTGTTAAAGTTTGGAAATGATTCTGTGGCTGCAGGTGGCAGAGCTGAAGATGGAGCTGAAGCTTCGGGGCCTCCCAGTGTCCGGCACCAAGACGGACCTCATCGAGCGTCTCAGACCTTACCAGGAGGTGTCCAGCGTGGCAGCGCCTCCGGCCGGCTCCGCATTGACCGCCATGCCCACCGTTGCCATGGAGGTGTCAGCCTCCCCAGCGGTGCAGCAGCTGTCCTCGGTCCAGCAGGGGGCGCCGGAGAGCATGAGCTCCACGCCGCCTGTGTCGCCGATGCCCTCTGAGCCCTCGGGCCTGAGTGCGGAGGAGGCCGGGGTGGGGGAGGGGCCTCGGCAGGCTCCGGCGGCCTCGCCGCTCAAAATGGTTCCCGAGGAGAAGGACCGGCGGCTGCACGAGAAGGAGCGGCAGATCGAGGAGCTGATGCGGAAACTGGAGCAGGAGCAGCGTCTGGTGGAGGAGCTGAAGATGCAGCTGGAGGTGGAGAAGAGGAGCCAGCAAGGAGGCACGCCGACCTCCCCTGGGGCACCCACCCCTGCCCCCGCCCCTACCCCCAGCCCCGCCAGCATCAAGGAAGAGAGCAGAGTCTCCCCGAACTGCGCGCTGGCCGCCTGGACCTCCCTCTCCCAGCCGGCGGTGGTGAAGCAGGAGGACGCTCAGCTCCCCCCCTCCGCTCTGCCCCAGTTCTTCATCAGCTCTCAGCAGGTGCCTCAGACGCTGCTGGCAGCCCAGCCTGGCACCCAGATCCTGCTGCCCGTCTCCCTGCCCACCAGTGCAGCCACCATCCAGCTGCCCAACGCTGGGGTCAGCCTGCAGGTGCACTCACTATTCTGCATTGAATTACATTACAGTACATTACATTACAGTACATCAAATCACATTACAATACAGTACAGTACATCAAATCACATTACATTAAAATACAGTACATCAAATCACATTACAATACAATACAGTCATTTATCAGAGGCTGTTAGCCAGACCGATTTACACAGTGGTAGAACATAAGTCCATCCACCTGATTATGTGATTGGTAGCGCCAGACCTGAGTGACCATGTTTCCATACCAACAAGCACATTCTAGTGCCGATGTTGTGAGGAGGTTTTGCCGGTGGTGCTGAGGCATCTTAGCCTGTCTGCCTCAGCCTGACTGCTGTGGAGTGTTGAAGTATTGCTCATCACCGCTTATAACATTATCAGCGATGTGGCGCACGTGAGGATAGCATTAGCTTGCACGCACTGATCCCCTTTGGTCTAACGCAGTGCCCCCTCCCCCTCCCCTGCAGAAGCAGCCCGTGCTCCAGGCCGCAGTGTCTCCCCAGGCCCAAAGCCTGATCCAGGCCCCTGCTCCCCCCCAGCCTCAGAAATCTGAGCCCACGGCACCCCAGGAGCTTCCGGTCCAGAACCACCACATGGGAAAGGTGAGACACGCTGCGTCCAAAACACTGGAGTTACAGTCAGAAGCACCTCACAATCACACCATTCAAACAAAGACAGGTGCATCACGGTTTCCGAGGGACTTCATAGATACCTTAACACTCTACATGCACAGGGCACTACTGAAGCCTGCAGGAAGAGGAGCCATGAGTCTGATAGGCTAGCTTCTGCAGCATTCATGCTAATCATCGTCACCATGGATAATGGAAAACACGACTTCGGACAGATGTGCACTCTCAAAGCAAACAAAGCAACAACGTAAAACAAAGTGTGCTAAAAATAGGTTTAATAGGCAGGGGATATTGTTCTTAAATTTGAAGTTGTGCTTAAAATAAGCGGCGTCATGCAGCAATAGCTATGTGCAACTCTGAGTCTGATTGTGCTGTCTCGCTCGCAGAAACACCTTTGGAGTTTGATTTGATCAACCTGAGTGAAACAGTATGGCTTGGTGACCCGTTACATCACCCTGCGGCACGGTTTCACGCACTCTTATCTTAGAGGTGGTGTTGACATCCTCTCCATTCAGTAATGAGAGGCTGAATTCCTGTAGATTCTTTTCAGGCTCAGAAACGACTGCCAGCAGTCCACTTTAATTTTGCAGGCTCAGGTGAAAGTTGATGTTGTGAAACTTCTTGTAATTAAATGAACGGTGGTCACCTTCATAGTGCATTCCACAGGTGAGCTGAAGAAGAAGGGGTCTGTTAGTTTTTAACGGGCTTAGTCATGTGCAAAATCAGATAACCCGTTACTTGTAAATACCTTTGTCAGTATACATAACCTCGCACTTTTGGTCTTTTTATTATGATTAAACCTCTGTTGAGGCAGGAAATCATTGCAGTTAGAGTAACTTCTGCAAAAGAGGACTTTACTAAAAAGGCTTTAGTATTAAACTCACTGTAGAACATATTTCTGGAGTTCATTATCCTACATACGCTGAGGAAAAACGACCTTTTAAAACATGTTCAGCTGAAATGATACTCTTTCCTGGGAAACGGCCCAGGAGTCATTGCTCCATTTCCATCTCCCAGAAACAGGGTTTTATTTCTGGCAAACCGAGCGAGGGCCTGTGCATATGCAGGCAGACGGGTTTAATTTGCAGGAATGGAGGCGGTGAGCGTAGATCAGTGTCCGCGGGCATGATCAAAGGCGATGATGAGTGCGTTATCTGGCCGTCGCGGGGTCGGCCAGCTGAGGGGGTGGGTAGGAGTTTATCAGCTTGACGGACAGGTTGGCCGTTCAGACCCTACCCTGCCTCCCAAAACCGCACCCCCCCCACGCCTTGTAACACACATCTCGGCCCGGTTGGCCGAGCGTTGGGGTTGTCTGGGTAACCAACCAGTGGGCCGGCCGAGGCGGCCATGAGAGGGCTGCACTGTCACTGACTGGTTGACCACAGCGTGCCAGCTGCCCAGCTGCAATCAGCAATGGCCAAAGCTAACACCTTCCTCTCTAGGCAGTGCAGCCCCTCGGACTGGCCCTGCCCGGCCCTCCCACAGACCAGGGATACTGAGTCAATGACCGTCCTGCAGTCTGAAGCCTGGTGTGACACAGCAGAGTTAATGACCGTCATGGTGTGACCACGGATGCCGCAGAGATAATGACCGTCCAGTCTGAAGTGTGGTCCGACCAGGGACTCTTCTTACTTCTGACTTCTGACTATCCCTGCAATCCGCTCTCTCACAGACCTTCGCCGTCTGCACCACGGCCGGCTCCGGGTTCCAGTACAGCCCAAACCAGAACCAGGTGGGGACAGAGATCCCCCAGTGTTTCCTGAACAGCTCCCCAGACAGCAGGCCCCCTCTCCGGGCCTCTCCCAGCCATGCGCTGCCTAACGGGCCCAAGAACAAGGTACGGTACACCACTTAGGAAATGAATACTTGTTATGCTCTATTTAGGGAGTGTGGTAATTTCTTCCTCTGTGATTTTTTTTATACCAGTTTTGGAAAATAGCAGTGTTGTGTTTCTGTGTCATTAAGAATCTTCTCCCCTCCACAGCCACCCTCCCCCTCCCAGCCTGCTTTCATTATCCAGCCCTCTACCTTCACCAGCCACGCCCCCAAGAGCAAAGACCCGCCCCGCTACGAGGAGGCCGTCAAACAGACCCGCAGCCTGCAGATGCCCGCGCTCGCACAGGTAAGCGCCCGCGCCCGCGCTCGCACAGGTAAGCGCCCACGCTCGCACAGGTAAGCGCCCGCGCTCGCACGGGTCAGCGCACCGCTCTGTAAACGCAGTAAGACACGCTGTCACAAGCCAACATCAACACAGACAGTGCGGCAGACATCAACCCCTACACTACAGGGCTGGAGCGCCATCCTGGCCTCGGACTCTCGCTTACTCCTGTCTGTTTCTCCTCAGGTTCCCACGGCAACCAGCCAGCAGATGGATGATTTATTTGACATACTGATCGAGAGCGGAGGTGAGGGCGGGACAGCGGGGCCTGTCTCACTGCTGCAGTGACGATACACTCACAAATTAGTCTGAAAACTTTAATATGCCAGATATAAGTGTTCTTTTGTCTTCATGCCCAGTGTAAAGCCCCACCGTTTGATTCCCAAGCAGAAAACTGAGCTTGAAAGTATCTACCCTGCAACCACCAATCAGTGCACAGAATTATGAGTTTATGCCTTCATATTCGTTTATGAAATGTGAGTGTCCAGTATTTTGGATATGCTGGTTACACAATTGCTTTGTTGTGGATACAAGGTACTATAATGGAAGTAAACATGGAAAATGAGCTGTTGAAATTCAACAGTGTCTCCTGTCAAAGCGAAGGCTGGCCCGCATGCAAATAACCTGGCAGGGCTGTGCTGAGCCGCAGTGAGAATAGGATGCTTTTGTCTGCAGTAATGGAGCACTGAGAGAGACGGAACAGACCATTGAATAACTGAGACTGTGGTGTTTCCTTTTCGCAGAGATCCCCCCGTTTATTCGCCAGGACACGCCCTCCACGCAGAAGATGATGCCGGTGACTGCCAGCATCACCACGCTCCCCGTGAACACGGTGCTGTCGCGGCCGCCGGCGCAGGTGCAGGTGGCTCCCCGCCCACCCTCGCGCTGGACCCGGCCCCCAGCCTGGCCACGCTGGCCTCCGACAACCAGCTGGAGGCCTTCCTGGAGGGGACGCTGTCGGGCGAGGGGGAGGCGCGGACTCTTGGGCTCATGGAGGACCTGCACTGCCAGCTCCTGGAGCAGCCCCACTCCCCCATGGACACCTCGGACCTGTCCTTCGCCGACCCCCCGGCCCCCACCACCTTCGACCTGCACGACGCCGCCCTGGACAACATGGAATGGCTGGACCTCACCGCGCCGGGCCCCGCGGGGGGGCTCAACCCCCTGGGCATCTCCTCCGACTTCCTGGACACCCACGACCTCCAGCTGCACTGGGACTGAGGGGCCTGGGGGGGCGGGCCGTGCCTCCAGGGACCCCCCCTGAGTAGGATTGCCCACGCTGGATCCCGTGCTTGTCTCTGAAGGAAGGGGGCGCTGTCGACAGGAAGCCCCCGGCAGCCGTGTGAAACGGGGATGGATGCATCTTGTCGGCCTGGTGGGAGGGACATGGGGGCGGAGCGCCACGCCCCACCCTGCCCCGCCCTCAGGGTCCACCCACACAGGGCTGCCCCACCCACGAGGGCACATCCTCTCTCCGGAGACCCGGCGAACCCAAAACCAGAGCTGAGAATGAGAATGTCACGGAACAGATTTTTGGGTTTCTGTTCCACTCACAAAGGCCCTAATCGCTCGGCGGGTCTCTCCTCCTCGGCCATGACCAGGGGGTCCTGGGGCTGTACTGCGTTCCCCACAAGTGCCAAATGGAACTGGGCGTGCCGTCAGATTCTGCCCTTGCAGAATGTTACCGACTCCTCATGAGCCGTGTGACTGCAGCCCCCACCCCCCCCACTCCCTCCTGCCCAATGGGATCGCCCGATGAGACACATGTGACTAACACTAGTTTAAACAGCGAGTACTTTTAAACACACACTATCCTTAAGAGACTTTGCTCTGCTGACTGTAAGCTGCTCCACAGCGACGCAACACTCATAGCACAGAAAAAAAGCTGCGCTCTGACGGCATATCAATCTGGCAGCTGTGAGAAGCCACAGGGCCGTGACAGCGCAGTAACAGCACTGTGTCAGGGCAGTAACGGGGCTGACCGAGGGTCCTGACAGGGCCGTAACGGGGCTGACCGAGGGTCCTGACAGGGCCGTGACGGGGCTGACCGAGGGTCCTGACAGGGCCAATAACGGGGCTGACCGAGGGTCCTGACAGGGCCGTAACGGGGCTGACCGAGGGTCCTGACAGGGCCGTAACGGGGCTGACCGAGGGTCCTGACAGGGCCGTAACGGGGCTGACCGGGGTCCTGACAGGGCCGTAACGGGGCTGACCGGGGTCCTGACAGGGCGTAACGGGCTGACCGAGGGTCCTGACAGGGCCGTAACGGGCTGACCGAGGGTCCGACAGGGCCGTAACGGGGCTGACCTGGGGGTCCTGACAGGGCCGTAACGGGGCTGACCGGGGTCCTGACAGGGCCGTAACGGGGCTGACCGAGGGTCCTGACAGGGCCGTGACGGGGCTGACTGAGGGCTGTAGTTTTCAGCTCCTCGGAATAGCTTCCCTCCGATTGCAGCAGGTTTGTTTCCTAACATACCTCACCCAGCGCGGCAGACATTGCGGCTCTGGGCTGGCCTCTGTACCTCCCGTCCTTTGTTATTTGCTGGCAGGAAGACCAAGCTCAGCCCATAATAACAGGACCGGGTAACAGCCGCAGAGGGTGGGAGGGTGCCGGCACACAGAAATGGGTGGCCCCTTTTTCCTTTCCTTGTTTTTTCATATCAGAACAGCAAGTTAACGTTCACACTGCTGATTTTACCAACGATTCAAGCTCCAGAATTTCACTCAAACAGCTTTGGAAGGGAAGAAGCAGGCTGTGCTCCACCACATGTCCTTTTGGCTTTTATTACTCATTTTTAAGGGATTTTAATGAGAAGTGCTGTAGTGATTTCCTGTTTATTTACGCGATGTGATAGGCTGACAGGGAGTGAACTCTTGAGCTTTGTCCTCTGGCTAACAGCTGATTGGCTGAGAGGAAAGCTAGGGGAGAACATCTGCTTCAAGGGAGAAGGGCCGCTCTCTGCAGCTGGTTAGCGTAATAGCACCTTTGACCGGAGCGGCTTCTTTTTAATGGGGGTTCATTCTGTTTTTTATCCAACCATGTGTCTCTGTTTTTTAGAAGTATTGCGACCTCTGGCATTCGCACAGAGTTCTTTGTAAATGTTTTGTAAATTATTTTGAAGGCAGTTATTTGTAACGGGCTTTTTTTTTTTTTTCTATGAGGAGGAGTCAAACTGCTGTACAGTCATGCTGGAGTTCTGCTGGATTAATGCCCAGTGGGGTTATAACAAAGGTCAAAGGTCACATATTCACTAGTAATCAGCATGCTGTGATCATTTGTGTGTGTGTGTGTGTGTGTGTGTGTATGTATGTGTGAGTGTTTGTGTGTGTGTGCGTGCGTGCGTGTGTGTGTATGTGTGCGTATGTGTTTGTGTATGTGTGTGTGTGTGTGCTTGTTTGCTTGCGCACACTAGCGTGTCTCTGTCAGATGGAGTTCAGTAAGCCAGACACTGTCATCACTATCAGTCTGGGTGTGTACCACTCCTGTTCTCTGGAAAGGGATATCAAACAGGGCTAACAACAGGTGTGGATAAACCCTGTGAGGCAGGTGGGCAGTGGTGGCTTCCTGGGTGTGTAAAACTCTGGGAAGTTTTCCTTTTGGCAGCCTCTCCCATTATCAGTGGGAGGGAAAGTACAGAGAGTGAGTGGAACACAGAGTTACGCTGCAGTGTGAGGGTTGGCTCCTCTGTAACGGATTCCGCTGTCGGCGATATCAACTGTGCTGTCGCTTTCACGGTGGCGAAGGTGAACCTGCGCCTGGGTTCGCACCCACACCGCAGACCGCCGCCTCTCTCCGGTCTGCTGCACACGCTGTTAGCCATACATGGCGGCACAGGCACAAACCTGTAGATACATTTTTAGAAGCATTGAAATATACATCTATGTGAATCTGAGTTAGCCAGCGCTTTGGCCCACAAATGCTCTGTAGTTCTTCAGGGTTCAGTTTGGAAACACACATGAAAAGAGACCGATGTCAGTACTGGTGTCTTTGTGATTCCGTTGGACTTTGCTGTGCTCCTGTGAGCTGACTGAGCCTGCTCTGGATCACTGTCTTACTCTCTGTTAATAAGCGTTAGCCTTTATCTTTTCCAGGGAAAGCCTCGGAACAATACTGTGTTGTATCTGTGTGAATCAGTAACTGTAGCCAAGAAATCCCACCTGAAGTTTTCTGTTGCTTTCGGGAATTTTGCACCCTTTTCGGAATGGTGTCATTAACCAAAACAAAGCCTCCGCTAACGCTAATCGTTGAGAGAAAGAATGTGTGGTCATTCACGGATTCACCTCTCTCTGTACAGTTGTTCTTTCACAAACATGACACTTCTGTTTAAAAAGGAAACATGGATTCTCTGTCTGAGTGGGGCAAAGTGTCATCTGTGAATTGGAACTTTGTCTTGGGATCACCTTTTTTTCCTGAAAATCTCTGAAACTGAAACTGAGGGGAGAATTTGCACAGCAGTGAAAGTGAAGAATTTGAAGCAGGTGCAAGTAGCACAGTCTGCTGTCTGTCAGTGATCAGAGTTCTTCGTAGAGGAAGAGTCAGTGCTAAATCGCTTCTCCTTGAATGCTGTAGCTTCAGTGTAGAGAACAACTCAAACACTGCAGGATAAACACAAACACATTTGATGAGAAAGAGGAATGGAGGGCCAAGGTGTGAGGGTTTTACCCCAGATCTGGGCCAGTATGGAGTCAGGATATTAAAGAATAAACCTAAACCTTACAGCACACAAAGCTAACAGCCGCCTCATACCGACTCACTGCTGCAGTGACCAGCACAGGCTGTTTTTACTCTGCACTCATTTTAATACTGAAGGACAGACCCTGCAGTTCCCAGTCTGAATTGTACAGAAGTAGTTTAGGTGTTATGTCTCCACCTAGTGGTCACATATCAGAAGCAGTTTGTGATCTCGAACAAGAGGCAGAAAATGTGTGTCTTATAACCAGTCATTTGTCTCCTGTAAGTGAAAATATAGGGTTTAATTAATTAAATTTCAACTGAATTATTTCATATAATTGATGAAATTATATTGCATAGATCCCTCTATTAACTGTACAGGAAAAGTACAGAAAAACCTGAAGAAGAAAACTTCAGTTTGACAGAAAGCTTCCCTGCCTTCTGTCAAACATTAAACTGCTAGAGCAGATGATGTGAACAGACATTCACCCGCTCAATATTCCTTCAGTTCAAGCAAAAACAAAGAATCCGTTAGTCCACAAGTTTTGTTAATCTGTGGAAATAAGGAAGTACCAAACAATTTTATGATTAAAAGAAAACATTGTTATCAGAAAATAAACTGGAAGCTATGCCGGTAACATTAAAATGTTGAAGTGCTTAATTATCAAGGAAAGCAAATGGAGACAGGCTGGGTGTCGCAGCTCAAAGAGTCTTTTCTGCCCCCTTCATTTCAAGTGGACAAATTGCTGCTGTTGCCTGTATAACTTGGGAAGTCCATGTTGAGTTTTTCTTTACTGATAAACACACACACACACACACACACACACACGTTTACATCTTAAAAGATCACGGCACAGACACTATGACCAGGGTTTTCTCAGAGCAGGAAATGAATTGAAAGATGTGTGCTATGACATCATAAACAGTACTTACTGGCTCACCCGCTGTTTTTGCTGGGTGTGTCTGATCCAGGCTTTGCCAGTCCAATCAGAGGCTGTGCTTGTGTGCTCTCTGCACTTTTGACCAAGCCACGCCCACTCCCATCCTGTCTGCAGCTTCGGGGGGCGTGGCAATTATGCCAAATAGATGATATCGTTATCCCGGCGTGATGTCAAATCACAGGAAACCAAATGATTGTGCCCAGCTCTAGCTGTGTGGTTACCCCTCCGGTAATGGGGACGGTGTGGTTCTGTAATGGCGTGGTTCTGAAGAGGAAGGGGAGCCAGACCGGGCCGGGCCTGGCCCTCAGTCTGACCCCAGAGCCAGAACCTGGCTGGTGGTGTTTAGGGTCAGGGCACCGAGGGAGTCTCCACTCCATGCCCTGGAACATTGCCAAAGTGGGCAGATAACTACTGAATGCCCTTTAAGTACTTTTACACAAGCAATCATTGTATTTTTTTTGTTTTTTAAAATGTGTCATGGTTTTATTGTTATTTCTGTGGGACATTGGAGATGTATATAGATTTTAATGTCTTTTTAAATGTGTGAACCACTTGACAGTCTAGTAAGCCAACCAAAATGAGATTTTAAAAAAGTCAAATGGGTACTGTTTCAGCCGCACCATTTGATAACCTGAATCAGCAATTACTTTACTAGTCAATGTCTCAAACCATCGCCATGTTGCGCATACTTCTGGCTTTGGAGAATGTAAGCACTTAACGACAAAACAGTTTCTACTGCAGAGGTGTTAATGAGCACCGTCTCTCTCTTTCTTTGCCTCGGCTCTGTTTGCTTCGATCAAAGACCATTCGTTTCTGTTCTGTAGAAATTGTTGCTACTCGGTTTTCTGGCTGGGCTCCTCAAGGCCTCTTGCTGCTTCACACGTCGCAGACACAGAAGGATGGAGCGCACATCTTTCCCGGGTGAAAGTGAAAACGTGGGCGTGGATTAGATTCCGCTCCCCTGCCTTCACCGCCAGCCCACGCCTCACACATACTGTCCCATGTGTTGTTTTAATGCCATATGTTTTGCACATTGTGTACATATTTATATAGATGTAATGCATATTTTTATACATGTGTAGCGCATCCATGAACTCTATTTTGTAAATAGTTGAAATGGATACACTCTATGGTGTATATATCTGCCTTTTTGTGTTAATAAATTTGGTGATGTACTGTGAGACTGTCCTGTGTGTGATCTTTTCATTAACCCACCCTCCAGCCACACCCACCCTGCCACGCCCCAGCCTTCCAGCCACACCCACCCTGCCACGCCCCAGCCTTCCAGCCACACCCACCCTGCCACGCCCCAGCCTTCCAGCCACACCCACCCTGCCATGCCCCAGCCTTCCAGCCACACCCACCCTGCCACGCCCCAGCCTTCCAGCCACACCCACCCTGCCATGCCCAGCCTTCCAGCCACACCCACCCTGCCACGCCCCAGCCTTCCAGCCACACCCACCCTGCCACGCCCCAGCCTTCCAGCCACACCCACCCTGCCACCCCCAGCCTTCCAGCCACACCCACCCTGCCACGCCCCAGCCTTCCAGCCACACCCACCCTGTCATGCCCCAGCCTTCCAGCCACACCCACCCTGCCACGCCCCAGCCTTCCAGCCACACCCACCCTGTCATGCCCCAGCCTTCTAGCCACACCCCCACCTTCCTGCCTCTCACCCTGGCCGACACCCAGCCTGCCTGCCCCTGCCTTCCTTGACCACACCATTGCAGTTGTGGTCCGGAGTAAGGACAGTCGTTCTGGTCTATTTGATTGTTTACCAAGATACCATTCAATGTCAAACCTACTAATAGTGTTCCAGATCCATTAATAAATCTGTCAAACCATCTTACACACTTTGATTGCAAATACTTTTCCTCACGGTTTGTTCAAATTCTCATGTCTCATTGTCTGGAAGACAAATTTAAGCTCCAAAAAATAAAGGTACATATACATGAGCAGAAGCAAATATTCACTATATAAAATATAAAACACCTTGTAATATTTAGATTCATTTGTTGTATGTTCCACATTGTAAACAACTCTTAAAATGATGAAAGCGTCACTGCATAATTTGAGACTGAGTAATGACACCATTTGGGAGGACAAACAGCTGTGATGAAATGAAAGCTGTACAGATGAAAACAAAGGAGCGACCTTTCTGTGGTGAATTTGTGGTCAAATTAGGACAATTCAGAGTCTGATTTTGAGGTGACCCAGAAGCTGGTGACAGCTTTTTGGCTGCTACATAGAGAATGTTGTGGGTGAAACCTCCTGACTGTGAGTTTATGCAGCCAGTGTGCTTTAGGTGTGTTAAGATCTGAGCCGTCAGCTTTTTGGCCTCCTTAAATCAACACTTTCTGTTTAATTGTTCAGTTCTGTCGACTTAAATGGTTCAACTTTCGATTTAAAATAATTAAAAATTTAAACCGAGGAGATAAATGTCTTGAACACTTCCACTGTTTTTGATGGGTCAGCGTCAGATTGACGCGTATATACTGTCAACAAACAAGCAATGTGAATGAAAGTATGCGGCTTCAAAATTTCCTGCAAACAATTCCTGTTTCTGGAATTCATTATTTTAGGATTCCATCCAACATTTTCTTTTCCATGACAGGAGTGGTGATTTGTTTAACTGTTGTCATGAGGAGAAAATGGCAGCACTTTACCTGGGGGGAAGAACAAGCGCTGTTTTACCTGCCTCTGAAAAACATTTTTCACCACCCACTGAATGGCCTTTGCATGTCCTACTCATAAATGTGTTGATAGCACTGCCTGTTGCCTGTATGCTAAAGCTATTGTGCAAAATGTATGCAAAACTTGGAACAATGGAATGTTGTGTACTTGTAGGTATTTTTATACCATTAATACAGTACGATATCATAAAAATATGCATTATCCTGCTGCAACGTGGGGTATTTTTTGCCCACTGGTGGAGACACACACCTGTGCCTATTACCTTTACTGAAGCAGGAAAAAAAGTGGAGCAGAATGTGTGCGTTATGGACGCCGAAGCGTTTATGCCAAACCACTTCTGCGATAAACATACGTGTAAGATCATGTACTGAGAATGGTTTTAGACTTGAAGATTTGTTAATGGTCTGATGAATGAAATGAATGAGGCAGGAAGGTGTTGAATGCATGCAGAATACAGCAGCAGGTAAGTGTTATACCAGCGAAGATGTTGCACATGTTAAAATAACAACAGCGTTACTATTCTACTGTAGAAAAAAAACTGACATGCATTATTCTGCTTTGTCCTTGTACTTTGCCACTGGTACTGCAAATCTTACATTTAACTTTAATTGTCCTTTTAAAAAAAAACAACTCATTTTTTTGTAGTGTCCTTTATTGCAAGTGTGTTGCCCCTAATAATTTAAACATTTAAGGATTTGAAACAATCCCAAGAGGAAATTTAAATTTGTAACAAACTGGCATAAAGGCTTTGATTTTTGTTTTTCTATGACCTTCAAAGTACCAGGTTTGTTTCTGGGCCCTTGTTTCCCTTACACAGAAGTGTCTTTAAATTTTAGTGATACAAAAAGTTTTAGCTTCCTTGCAAAGCAGTGTAAAAAGGATAAATGCCAGGGTTTGCAGGGTTATAGAACAACCATTTAAAGGCACCAAAAGAGTTAGCATTGATAAGCTGAATTTAAAATGTTGATTTTGCAAGTGTAGTGAAATTAGGACAACATTGATCTCAACGTTCATTAAATAAAACAAGGACCAAACAGACATAGCCTATTTATACTGAATATTACACATTTTTATACATTTTTATACATTAAAACAAAAAAATAAAATAGATTTAATTTAGTTTCATCATGGCAATGGTGGTTTAGGTGAACCTAATTTTTTGTCAGTGCAGAAGCGTGCAGGTTAAGTCAATGAAAGTGGCCTAGCCGAACTGTTCCAGGCTTGAGTCTGGGGTAGGCCATTAGCAGACCAAAACTGAGCAGAGCAGGAGCAGGGCGGGTTACCGCCAGCCCAGACCCCTCAGGCTAGCTGTCACAGCTCAGTGACTACACAGAGGTATCATGGTGAGAGATGACTGTTTTTGTGTTTTATGCAAAATCCAAAAACCATGCCATGTGACACCACAATACTGTATTTTACGTAAAAAAAAAAACTTTGGGTTATCAATGTAAACGTGATATCCACATTTCACCGTTCATGGTGTGATCATTAAACAGGTCGAACAAAAGTGAACGTGACTTATCTGGACCATGAGAAGGGCACAAGCTGGGAAAGCTCTTCAGTCCTCTGTCCCAGGAAGACGTTATAACCTGCCATGCAAGGTTTTATTTCCCCGGAAATACTGAAAACAGATTTAATATCTGGGTTCAGATGGGGAATGTTGTGAGTTGATGTGGAAAAGGAGACAAGGTAAACTTGCCCGGCTGAGTTTCACAGCCGTTGGATAACATGGATCTCCTTCTGGCATTTCGGACACCTGTGCCCAATGTCTTTTGTTCCTTCAAAGCAGAAAGGCATGACACAGCAGCCTGCCACACACCTGCGTGGGGAAAACCATGTGAACGCACTCCCATCCACAACAAAGACCACAGAGTACCAGACAGCACAGAAACCCAGTATGTAACCTAGCAATAATGTGTGAGAAAACCATTCAGCCGTGGGCCAGTGTGCTGCTACAGCATCTCTCCAAGGTGTGCTTTCATCATTAGCAAACAACCAAACTGCCCTTTGGGTTCAACACAGAGTGTGTCTGTATAAAAAAATAATATATGATCATTTAAAATTTATCCCTTGAACATACAACTAGTGCAACAAGCAGTACAACAAAACATGCATATGTCTTAAAAAATGAGACACATAAGACTCTACATATGGTGTAAGACAACAAGCTTGGCTGATGCAGTTGTATAGGTGTTTTTGAGGGCAGAGGATTGGTACGTACCCTAAGATGGTCGCCACAAAGCATAAGAGCCATGTAGCACTGCCCACCCTGTAGAAGATCTCCGTGGAGACATAGCCTTCGCAGGACGGGCACTGGGTTTTGGAGGAGAACGGGGGCAGGTCCTCCACATCGGTAATGACCTCTGGAGCTGAAGGCAGAGAGGTCAAACACAGACACTGTCTCTCATGTTATCTCAGACCTGTTCGCCCTGCTGCGGTTACTTTCTTATTTCCCCAAGGGAAAAATACAACCATTATATTACATTATATTGCTATACTAATTGCTGTTGACTCTGTAATTGTTATCATATATTATAGTTTGTCCTTGTGGCCTATTGCTTCAGAAGTTATTATAAATGCATGACTGGTTGTAAAGTGCATTACTTACCTGGAGTGGATGGAGGAGCCGTGTTGCTGTAAATGTTTGTATTTGCACATGGGAGGTCATACACTGGAGGAGGAGGAAAGTTGTGGGTAGGTGGTCTATGATCATCTAAAAACATAAGAAAAAACATTTTGAACAAAAAAACATCTTGCCCGTAGTGTTCCAAATATGGAACACAAACGCTGAAACGTTTACAGTCTTATTTACCGATAACACATGCAAAAATAGATGTTCTGAAGAACACCTCTAAATGAGAAATTTCACTGATTGTCCATGTTTTTTCCTGGATCTTATATGCAGTTTGTTCCCACGTCCTCATTTTATTACTTCTCTTAGATGATGTCCTTTCTCAATGTGATGGAGACTACACATTCTAGTCAACATGACTCTCTAGGGTGCGGCATCTTCACTGATTAAGCCTTTTTTTTAAATAGGTCTCTATGCAAGAAATCAATCCTCATGGTTCAACTCTCAAATTACAACACTTTATGAAGTTAGAAGAGCGCCACCATAAAACTAAATCTGAATTAAATGGGTTTGAATTTTTATTTCCTAAATTAATAATTGAAATTGAATTTGACCATCTTTAATATAGGTATTAATGGTTGAATTTCAATTTCATGATTGTAAATCATAATTTCACAGTGGATGTCATGTTTGAAAGTTTTAAATTCAAATTAAAACTCTATTTTCTGGTGGCACTGCTTTAACATATTGGGTTACAGCGAGAACAAGAACAGATACTCAGAGCCCCTTCCAAGCTGGGCCATGATTGGTCTACAGCTCTGGAACTTGGCCGAAAAACCTTCAAATTCCATTTAAATTTGAACATTCTGAAATTGCTTTCAGATCAGAACCTTGCAGCTCACATATTGTCATCCATATACACATTAATACAATTTCAGCAGGTGGATATACAACAGACATTATGGCTCTGTTTGTCCAGCATTCAGGTTTGTCACTGATCTCCTCACCAATATGGAGGAGAGACACTGAGACAGGCCAAGGAATGAGAGTCAGTACTACCCCTGAGGCAGTTAACATCACATTTCACATTTGGAATAAGAAAAAAGCTTTCTGAGGCATTTGCAAGATTTACTCGTGAATACCTAGAGGCCTAAACTCAAGAATATAAAATATGAATGCTCTAAACAGAATATGATACATTTGTTCAAATATCTGCCATATTTTATGTGTTCAACATAACATTTCTGGTGGCAGGGACTGTGTGGTGTTTGTACAACTGTTGTAAAATGAGGCTCAACCGAAATCTGTGCATTCCATAAAATGTTTTTGATCACTGTTTCTTTACTGTTTCTCTACTGTTTCTTTAATAAGATGATTGTGCTGTTTGCACATGCCAGTGATCAGTAGTTGTAGAAAGAAAAGCATAATCTTGGTACCGTCAGTATTGGTGTCAACACATTATAAATTCTTGCAGTACAATTCTCTTCCTGTGCGTTTTATATACCAGTGCAGATTAAAACAGAGAATGCACGTTTTGTCAGATGAGATAAATGGAGACATGAGGTTTATGGATTATTTATGGATAACATTAGTGGATATTGTGTGTGATGCTGTACCTGTCTGCAGTGGTTTCTGGTTGATAATACTATTCTTGCGCTGCAGCTGTTCCTCTTTCTTCTTCTCCAAAGTCTCCAGCTCCTTCTCAATCTTGGCCAGTTCAGTCGGCTTTTCAACATCTTGTAGAAAAAACCAACATCCACAGGTCAGACTGCACAGCACCCATCAAAGCAGCCCGAAAATGTCTTTATTGATGAAGAATTTAGGTGAGTAAGGTCCTGTACAGCCTCTCTCACAAAGCTTGATGGCTGTGGTGTTACCTGTGTTTGCCTTTTTCACATTGATGTTACCTGTTTGCCTTTTTCACTCTGGTGTTACCTGTGTTTGGTGTTTCCTGTGTTTTCATTTTTCACTCGGGTGTTACCTGTGTTTGGTGTTACCTGTGTTTGCCTTTTTCAAACTGGTGTTACCTGTGTTTGGTTTATCTGTGTTTGCCTTTTTCACTCTGGTGTTACCTGTGTTTGGTGTTACATGTGTTTGGTGTTACCTGTGTTTGCCTTTCTCATGAACTCATACTGCTTCATCAGGATGGCACACCGCTCCTCGAGCCGGAGCTGCCTGCGTCCCAGCACGTACAGCTCTTCCAGGACATTCTCCAGCACCGGGATTTCTGAGGTACCCGACATACTGTGCACTGACGGGGACAGAAGCAAAGTCACGTCTACATAGCCTGAACAGGTTTCACCTAAACTGAGCTCTCAAAAAATCACACAGACTGTTTCAATGCCCAGTGCAATAACTCTGACAATGTTAAAATGAATTATTCCATATCCCATATAATATGATAATGATATGAGGAATCACTGTTTGAGTTGCACAAATTTAAGGAAAATGCTGTGATCAAAATGATCTATGAGTTGCTGTATATTGGAAAAAAAAATGTAACTACATTTTTGGAAATCTCTGGTACTCTATTACAATTCCCAAATGATACGTGAACATGACGTTTACCTGTGTGGTGAAGGCAGAGACAGTTATCACAGATAGTCCCAGTGAGCTTAGCACTTCCCCTTTCTGATGCCTGTAGCCAAATGCAGCACCAGGTAACAAAGGCTCTTGTTGTCCATGCTCTGTCCAGGAGGATGGGAGGTTTATTCAAAGTGTGACACAACAGCACAGGAACACTTGCTAAGCTCCTCCTTGTCAACGCCAGAGGAGGGCTGAGATGTAAACAGGAATGTGTGCCAGGAGTAGAGGTGAAACTGCCACACTGCCTCCATCTGCCCCTGCCTACTGTTTAGTATGTTTAGAATGCAGTGAGTACTTCTTACTGTTCATTCTGTTTAGAATGCTGTGAGTATTTATCAATGCTAACAATATATATATATATATATATATATATATATATATATATATATATATATATATATATATATATATATAATACATTGACTATTTCTAAATACTAACAATTATTTAATACAATGACGACTTCTACATACCAACAATTTTTAAAATACAACAACTATTTCTACATACTAACATTTTTTAGAAAACAGTATTTCTCCTTTCTAACGATGTGTAGAATACAGTGATGATTTTGTGCACTATTGTATTGTTGTGTTTGCAAGCAATGCAAATCCTGGCTTAACAAATAGAAGTGTGGCACTGTGCCAACACGAAAAGGATCTGGCTCCATTCACGGCCAGTGGGTTGGCCTTTAGTAGGGAGGGGCTACAGGCAGGATGGGAGGTTTGACCAGCAGGCAGCTGATGTGGCATTGTGCTTCAGGAGAGGGTAACTGTTTTTGTGGTTTCTGGTGTACTCTTAGCTATTTCATTCTCCGTATGTGACTGGTTATATAACCCCTTTCTAGTCTTCCTGGTGCAGGTCAGGCTTCATGGTGTGGGTTAGTGGTCTGTCCACGGGTCATACACGCGTACGTATTCTTGGCACACACAGAAGACCTTTCCTTCATTTGCATCGTTGTCGAGGCTTTACGGAGCGGAACAAAAAAGATATCCAAACACTGATATCAGCTTTGAATATATTGACATAAACAAACTAGATTTCTCAGGAAACGTGTGATTCCCGTATCTGCCGAAACAATTAGTAGTAACCTGTATGACTAAGATCCGGGTCACACTCTGTTACTCTGGTAATATGTGAAAAATGTTACAGAGATTCTTGAGTACTTCCCAGAAAACATATCATCAAGCAGTACATGCCATCATACAGTAAGATATTTTTTCTAATTATTGGTGATAATGAGTGTTTCTTTCGCTGCTGTAATCTGCATGAATTTCAGTAGAGAGAGTGAGATTTACTTGGCTCATGTTTGATAAGATACACCCAAAGCCTTCGATCGTAGGAGAAACAGCGGAACGTTTGATCAGCCAGAATAATGGAGTCAACAAGCCAGTCAGAAAGCTTCAGTTCAGACCGTGGCTCGCCAACAGCATAATAATGCACAAACAGCTGGCTACTGGTTCTGATTCACAAGGCCACATCGGCCTTTCGGTCCACATCAGACAGGGCTGGACGGCAGTGGTCAGTAAGCTGGGCTTGGTTGCATTGGACCATGGGAAGTTCACAGAAACATCTCCTGAAGAACACACTCCTGACAGGTGCAACGGTAATCCACGCAGGCCATGCCTCAGTTTGAAGTCTCAGACAAAGCTTGAAATGTGCCTGAGACGATACATTCACAATCACCTCCAGCTCCTAAAAACGGGCCGGCAGTTTGTGCCATTAATGTGCTCAGAGATCTGACAGGAGAGAGAAGGTATAATAACAAACTGAGGGAAAGGGGGAGCGCTTTCGCCACAGCCAGGCAGCAGAGATCTGAGTTTTATACAGACCACAGCTCATAAACAGCTGGGGGAGACCGGGGGGGGGGGGCACTTCAGCTAAGGGTAAACAAGATGAGAGGCAGCGTGCTGCATAAGCAGAAGACCCGCAAAGCACACTGGGATACCAATGACCAGAGTGTTTACAGGAGTCCAGCCAGAATGCGGGATACAGTACAACAGACTTCATTAAGACAGTTAATTATCAATATTTAATTCACAGAATAACACCAAAGACAGACATACAATCACACAGGAGTATTATTAAAATATAACATATCACCAAGAGGCTAATTTGCATAAAGAGCGAGTTACCATGTCCCTTTCATGTGACAATTCAGGTTTAAGTCCAGATATTTCCATACAGAGGGAAATGGAACAGTAAACAAAAGGCAAATAAAAGTGTTGATGCGAGGTTTCACTTCTCCATGACCCTGCACCCCCAGGGGCTCCGCCACTCACACTATTTTTCAGAAGCATGTAGGGGTTAACGCAGTACATGAACGACGCCTCTTAGGTGTAAATAGTCCCGGGAAACAGGCTGCTTCCATCATACCTCCCAAGTTCCTTCCTCCCACACTCACACTCATGAACACTGCAGTTCTGTGGATTCAGGTGAGTCAGGCACACATGTGGGACTTCTGATCGGAGGCTGCCTGGCCTTACAGAGACCTGGGGGGACACAGCTGATAAAACCTTTACTCAGCCAGGCTACATCTACCACATTTTCCCCGAAACATCAGTTTAAAGAGGTGTGACTTGTGCTGGGTCTGTTTCACACAGATCTGTTTAGTCTCCACAGAAACGGCCCAACTCCTTCGCTAAAACACAATAGCCTGCTGTTCATTATGGCTCTTTCAGATCACAGAGCGGTGGTTTGTGAAACACAGGGAGTGTTTTCTGTTAAGATGGGAACTCTTTTGATCAGACAAAGGTATGCTGCTGTTAACAGGCATGAGGTCGTGTTACGTAAGTTCTCATTTATCCAATACTGATAAATTAAACACATATGTTTAATACATAATAAAATGCAGGCTTGAAAGTGTCATTTTTATGAAATTTATTACAATGACTATCAATACTCAGTGCTGAAAATGACCCATTTAGAGACAAACAGCTTAATACTGCGTGAGGGTAAGAAGTGGCTGAATAAAGGGGGAAGCGAGGATAAATTCAGAGTTATTTAGCCTGACATATCCTGGTAAGAACGAAAGAGCCACCATGGTCTGAAGGTAGCGTGGTTGACATTAAAATCGCTGATGATTTACAAGTATAGAGTATATCAACTCTGCTCAAGTTATTGAGAGAAAGAGAAACTGATAAAGAAATAAGTTTTAGTTTTATACAATTAATGTGCAATACATTAACTGTATTAAATTGTTTATATATATATAACAGATTTTGTACTCAGCCAAGTAATCAGACTTGGCTCTCAAGTGTATGTTCCTCTTCATTGGACATATAAATGTGGGCGTGTCTGGCCACAGAAATAGCGCAGGTACACAATCGTGTAGGTATTATGCAAGAGTCTGAACAGAGAAGAATGGAAAGCTGCAAAACCTTGGAAACATACTGTCCACCAGAGGGCGCTACAGCGAGCCCTCATGGCGCATGTATGTGTAGATGTGGCCCTTGCAGTTGGGACAGGTGTGTCTTACATCCTTCAGATCTTCGATCATGCAGGGGATCAAACAGCAGCCTAAATCACACCTGCACAGGCAGAGGGAAGGAGGGAGAGAGGGAGGGAGAGCTAAATTAAGACTTATGCCAATTAAGCAATTTTTCAACAAAAATACCATAAAACAATATAAAGTATAAAATTCATCAATGTATAAATATTGAGTAAAACAAATAAAAATATGATTATGGCAATCTAGCCTTTAGTTTGAAGATCCCCCGAAATCTAATTTGAAAAGTTTTTTCTAAAAGTTTTTTTTTTCGGTTTGCTGAAAGAAAGAAAGATTCAGTTTCCTTGTTCCACATTTCCATGCTCCCATGGCAGCCATGTTAGAGTAGCTGGGGTTTGCATGGCAGAGGGGAATGTGTGATGGATGGGCATGTATCTGCATGCAGTATGGATGTGCACCGCACCCGATGAAGCAGCAGACGACACAGGCAATGATGTTCATGAGGCCGATCTCTTTGGTGATGCGGGTTCGAATCCGCTGGTGACACTTCCAACACACCGTCTGCACAGGCAGCGTCCGGTATCTGTTTTCCTGCAGCGATGAGATCAAGGAGGCCGCCTGGGATGGCGAAATCACCAGCGACGGACGGGTTCCGGTGGAAGTCTGTGAACCAGGGGAAGGTCCAAGACTGCGATGCGAGGGCGAACGTGAGGGCGAACGTGAGAGTGAGGGTGAGGGTGAGGGTGAGCGTGAGGGTGAGGGCAGGCAATGAGGGGGAGTTGGGCGCCGATCTGTACGGGAAAGAGACGGGATTCATCATTATCTATAGGAAGGCTCAATCCTTTTCTCGCCAATTTGTTAAACTTCCTCTCTGTAGAGATGGGCTGTGCGCTAAATCACAAGCATACCTGTGCTTGTTTACAATGTCATCTCTGTGTCAGAGCTGGATATAACAGTACAGTTAGCATCACCTTACAGTCTTACACCTAACATGCCCTAGGATGTCTGAAGTGCCTCTGATAACCACACTAAGCTGTGATTACTGCCATATGGCAGCTTAAATGTAAGAAAACTAATTGCAGAAATGCAGGAAACCGAACTAACGCACTGCTTTTCCCCCTCCGCGAGGCAAGCTGGAGTACCTGGGGACCGTGGCGCGGGGCCCCCTCTGTAGGGGTTCAGGGACAGGAAGTCTGACTGCAGTGCTGGAGCAGACCGTGGATACTCCATTCCTGGGGACATGGAGGGTCCCACAGGGGAGGTAGCCATGACCAGGACAGGGCCTGTGGAAAAACAAAACTCGCACTGTATCACAGCGACTGCACTGCCCTTCATCACGGCCTCACATTCTGGCCGTCCTGCAGGGTCCCTCTCACAACTGATTACCCTTAAAGTCATTAAAACCACCCTACAGGCTTTTAGGCAACCACTGTTTCTTGCCCCAGGTTGAATTTTATCTGCCATTTTGTCTTACAATTCAAATGAAACTCCACCCATTGCTGCCCTTTACTGATGATGTGACTTGCTGACATCACAATGCCTCAGGTTTACTGTCAGAGCCCGTTAAGATAGGTAAATGGGCATGTACGACACGTTTATATACGATCCCACACCCGCCGCAATGATATTTGCTTAATGGATGACCTCTACTTTGCCTGGTAGTCTCTGCTTTGAGTACACTTGTTCTCCCTCATTTACCCAAAGTGGTTCCATTTTTTTCAGCTCCCTGAAATTGTTCTCAATATCACACTCGCCGCTCACAGCTATGAGCACAAGGCATGGGTGAGAGGCGCTCTGAGAGGGTACCTGAGGCAGGCGTATGTCCTCTCAGTTCCCCATCACTGCAGTCCAGGGGACCCCCAGGGTATGGAGGAGGGGGGTCACTGGGCACCATTTCTGGATCACAACAGAATCCTGGACAGAAGGAAGTGACAGTCCACTCACAGTCATCTAACTGTGCTTATTAGGCAAGAAGAGCAAACAACTCAGACAGGCGTGGAGGGAGTAAAGCGCAGAATCCATCACAGAATCACAGAACCTTCACACAGAACCTTCTTATATTAATCTGCCTCACCATGGCACTGTCATAACTCAGATATATTTTTGCTAAATTCATTTGTCATGGGACAATTTTTGCTATTCATTTGTCAGGGACAATGCAAGCAGATGTTGTTACAGGTCTCAAAATGATAAACAGAAGAACTGCAAACTGGGTTATTAGCCAAAGATAATTTGTGACCCCTGTGCTAAGAGAGATTTTTGTATTTTAAAATAATAAACTATCACTGCAAAATACTGAGGTTGCATAAAGGTAAAAGAAAAACAGGGTAGAATGACATAACCAGAGGGGCGACTGCCACATTCTGCAATTGCGACGTACAGCGAGCTGAAACGGGTGAGCCAGTGTTGTGGACGCAGACTCCTCTGCCCTTCATTTCATACTCTTTTCAGCCATTCTACTCCATCTCAGCCACAAACACAGACTGAGTGCTCCATGCCTGATGAGAGGCATGGGTGGAGCCCCTTCTTGCAGATCCCACATGACTGCCGTGACAAATGCTGGTGATTAACTGGGGAAATCTGATATAAAAGCATGCAACAGGTGCAGGTCCTGTGATACGCAATTAAATAAAATCTTAGTTCACTGCATTGTATCCTAAGGGTAACACAGAAAAGGGCACACTTGTACACTTATTTTGGAGATTCCCAATTTTGTTTTTATTTTTATCAACCAAAATCAGAGGGAAAATTAGAGCATTTTTGGGGTACCAACTATTCATAGGAACCATGGTCCGTTGTTTTTATGCAACTGCTCACTCTCAAAAAACAGATAAAAGATACTTTTGTAAATGAGTTTTATTAAGCTAAATCAAGGAATCCTCACCAACAATAAATGACTGGTGTAATTTTTGAAGCTCTCCATCTTGACAGATCAAGCAGTCAGGTGAGGGAGGACGGAAGGTCCTTTCCAGGTGAGTTTGACTCCTTCCATGTCAATAAACTCTTTGCCTTATGAGCTTGGCATCTGCCCACGACTGTTCACCTGTGTTTGATGTTGCCTAGTTACAACAACATAGCAAAAACTCTGACCTGAATTTACTTCAAGTTTTGATCCTTTGATACTATACATCTTGAATGCTGATATTACATTAGTTTTATACTTCTCTGTGGTAGCAGTGTAATATAAAGGCTAGGGAGCTGGACTTGCAACTGTAGGTGCACAACAGGTTGGCACTTCTGTTGAACCCCTGAGCAAGGTACTTAATTCAGATTTGCTTCATTAAAATATCCAGCTGTACTAATTGCTATTGTGTAAAAATGTAATCTGTGTCAATTGCTCTAGATGAGACCATCTGCTAAATGTCTGAATGTAGCATGATTTTAATCTTTGACTTTTCAGAGTGACATCATGTGCTCTGCAGTGATGATAAGCCAACAAACAATGGAAACCATCTTTGCCATTATCCAGATCCGTGCTAAATATTGTCTCATCTTTCAAACTGTCTCAAATTTCACCCACAATCGCGGCATCAACTGTCTTTGTCTCTTTCAAAATCAGTTACATCTCTCGTGTTTCTGTACACATCAACATGCCAGAACTTTGCTTTGAAACAATTCATTTGTTAATTAGTATTTACAACATGAAACACTTAACTTTTGTAGACCCCATTTTAATTGAGATTTAGCTATAACGAAAACTGTACAACACGTCATTCATTCGAAATATTTACTTTAAATAAGATAGTTGCCTTACCTGACGTTTACCAATTAGACGTATACCTCACCGAATACACGCTGCTGTCCTGGTCTAGCTAACACTATGCGGTGTTGGTTGTACCAAGCTGGTAAATCGCTCTCCTTAAGTCTTTGCTAAGGAAGGATCAGTCTCACTCTCACGCCCATGTCATCCTACGCACTTCATCAACCATCTCATCACCAGTAGCAGCACTAAGAAGCCGCTAACACCACTTAGCCTATGAAATACGTCAAAATAAAAGCCCCCAATGAAGTAATAATAATTATTATTGTTGTTGTTGTTGGTTGTTGGTATCATAACCTAAAAATGTGGCTATTTTGTTTATATTAACTTTTAACATTATATGTATTTCATTATGACCTGATGAATGCCTTCTCCATAATTTTTGTATTTTTGAAAAAATATATCACATTTCTTATGACATATGTTAGACAGAGGACACTTCATTTAGAAAGCATGCATATCTGAGTAAAACACTGAAAATGGCAGTTCATGAAGCTTGTCTCACGTAAAGTGGGCTCATGTGACATACATGTGACATACATGTGACAGCATGAAATATAGCCTGATGTAATTACAGGTACTTAGCATCCTTGACATTATGAAAAAAAATACTGAAAAAGAAATATCTAAAACAATGGGTAACAGTATAATTAGTTTTGGCATCTGTTTGCACTCAAGAGGCACCACATATGCAGAATGCATGCATCTGAGTGGGATGCAGTCAGCCGCGCTCTCACTGACAGCTTCTCAACTGTATGTCACAGCAGTTACAGGTTTAGAGATGTCATCATGATAATTAATTGAGCTAGTCCTGAGTCTTTGTGTACGGTGGGTTCTGCATATGTCTCTCCTAGCAACCCTTATAACCCCTCCTGACCTGCAGAGAGGAGGTCCCTTAAAGAGCCATTTCTGATTCCTGCTGGTTAGTGGACCTGCAGACCCGACCTCAGGCCGAGAGCTCAAGCAGCAGGGGGCTTGGTGTTGCCTCACCTGGGCTAAGAACTATTCTCTCTGGGCCTGATAACGGTGTTGGGCGAAGGCAAAACTGACAGTGATGGATATGACCACTTTAGCAGAGCTGGCTGACCTTGCTATAGGTAACCCTGAGGCTGGATCGGTGAATTTCACGGCCTTGTATTCTCTCCTGCAGTGTGTCCTGGACCATCTGGGCATTGGGTCGCTGAAGAGGGCCACGCGGGGGCAGCTGTCAGCTGGCGCCGATCCTGGTGTTGTTTCTGGACTGGCAGAGCGCACCCGGGCCCCTGAGTCAGATGGAGTCTCTAACCGTGCCCTGGCGCAAAGGTTGGCCAGACTGGAGGAGCGTTTGGATGCCCTGGACCAGCTGCCTGGCACAGATGCCCTCCTGAGACAGGGTCGCCCTGGCAGTGCCCAACCCATCAGAGACATGTGGCAGCTGATTCAGCTTCAGAAGAAGACTGAGGCCAGCCAGGATGGCATCACCAAGGTAACCCCAAAAACTCAGCTCCACAGATCTTATAAAACAATGGGGTCTCAGCTGGAATTGAAATATGACAGTGAGTATGATTGTTTTATGTTTATCACTGTTTACTGTGTAGGCGTATGGCGATAAAGCAGCAGGTTTTATCCTGTCAGGGCTTCCTGCTGTGCTTTACTCCTGCTTTATTGTCTCCCTCGTCCACAGACTTTTTGACACACAATTTCAATATCCGTTTGGTTTCTACATGTCTTTACACAGTAAGACAGTCTGAAAGCATGTAATGAGACAGTGTGTTGTCTCAGTCGTGTTTTGCCTCTGAGCTGAACGTGGTGAATTGCAGGCTATGTCTGTGCTGGGAGACGTGCTGGAGGAAATGAGGGTCCTTAAGGAGACGCGGGTCAGCACACTCTCTCAGCTGGAAGAGCTGCAGGTAACACCGCCAACAGCAGCTTAAAGCGTGACTGCCACAGGTCTGCACACTGGAAAGTGACTTCCCATGTTAGTCCCTTCTGGTTGGAATTATGATTTGGGCTTTGGGTAATCTTCAGAATCTGCTCATCTCCTGTGATTTTGTGCATCCTAAATGCCATGTATCACATTATGTTACATCGGGACCAAATCTTGTAAGGGGTGTGCACTGAGACACAGAGAATTGCAACTGAGCAGATAATTGCATCAAAGTGATTTGTATCAATCTGAGCTTCAGTTCAGCGTGGGGGACCTCAGGGAGTCAGACCGACCATGCCCCAAACGAGGACACTCACATGCAGAGTGTAACCGCTGTTGCTGTAGCAACGATGCCTCCATTAGCAGCTGTTAACCAGATGCACTGAATTCTGCAGCAGCCTGTCCCAGAGTCAGCTCAGGCCCCTCAGATAAAGGTTAACTCAGATCTCCCACGGTCTCACCCCTACTGCAGAAATATGTCACTCATTCATGTCAGTCTAACACCGTGAAACACATTAAAAGAGCAGAGTTTATGTTCAGGTGGTGTTAAAGTCGGGAACAGCCATGAGGCGTGAAATTCTGTCTCATGGAAATCAGCTGGCTGCCACTAATTTCCCTGAAAAAACATTTGAAATTCCTGTGACACACACACAGTACAGGACTAGGAAAAACTGCATTTTCTTACTTTGCACCTTGATCATGGATAAATTAACAAAATCTCCTAAAATCAAAAGCTTTGCTCATAATAAACTACCTACCTAAATAGCTTCAAAACCCTTGTGCTAAACATCATTGTTGAAGAATCAAACAGCCATGCCTGTATACTGTTATTATATAGTATAGTAATGCCAAGGTGATTAAAGAGATCTAAGTGAACCCTCTGGTAAATGAAAGGTAAAATAAAACGATAAACACAGTAGCAAAACATTTGAACTTGTTGAA
This sequence comes from Albula goreensis, assembly GCA_022829145.1. Lineage (NCBI taxonomy): Eukaryota > Metazoa > Chordata > Actinopteri > Albuliformes > Albulidae > Albula > Albula goreensis. The sequence goes on along the minus strand of CM040748.1, from coordinate 1,661,713 downwards.
ATCCTATTTATCTGTGTTGTTTCCAGCTCAGTCTACAGGAAGTGAAGGATGCAGCTAAAGCTTTTGCGGATATGAAAGAGAGGATGAGACAAATGGACGAGTCTTTGGTGAGATATGGGTCAATCCATTATGCTTTTCAGAATGCAAATAAAAGCCCTATTAAGCTTGTGATGATAAACACTTACACAGACTGTCATGAATGAAACCCACAAATCCGATGTTAAAATGCGCAGTGTAGTTGTCCATCCAACATGTTGTACATCTCCACTCACAGAGGTAGCTCTTCCTTCCTGGAAATATGAACAGAACATATGGCAGAGGAGTAAATGCTCATTGATAGCTCATGTATTTATTTTATAGCTGCAAGGCATTGATCTGGATGTTCTTTCCTATAATGAGAATATAACGGGGATGTGTGATCGTCCTAATGGGGGTTTCGGTTTCCCTCTCTGCTCTTCCCAGTTTCAGCCTGTCGCACAATTGGTTGCTTTATATGTCACATCATCCAAAACGATAATGTCTGCCGCTAAGAGGCTGAAATGTCTGGCTGTTTGAACAAAGAGCTTGAAATTCATACAGGCAGATCAATTATCCCATAGCTATAGATTTCCAAAAGCATAGGCCAGGATTTAATCAACATTTGTTCTTCTCTGTTACTGCACTGCTACATCTCTCTGTGGAGAACACTCTGTGTTTTAATCTCTCCTCATCTGCAGAGGAGTCTCGGTGTGAGTCTAGCTGCCATCCCTGACCCCAAGGAGCTGGTGCAGTGGAGCCATGTGGCGGAGTGCCTCCATGAGCCGGTACCACCTCCTGTGGAACCTCCTCCTGTCCCTCTCCCTGTGGAACCTATTCCTGTCCCTCTCCGTGTGGAACCTCCTCCTGCCCCTCTACCTGTGGAACCTCCTCCTGTCCCTCTCCCTGTGGAACCTATTCCTGTCCCTCTCCGTGTGGAACCTCCTCCTGTCCCTCTCCGTGTGGAACCTCCTCCTGCCCCTCTACCTGTGGAACCTCCTCCTGTCCCTCTCCGTGTGGAACCTCCTCCTGCCCCTCTACCTGTGGAACCTCCTCCTGTCCCTCTCCCTGTGGAACCTATTCCTGTCCCTCTCCGTGTGGAACCTCCTCCTGCCCCTCTACCTGTGGAACCTCCTCCTGTCCCTCTCCCTGTGGAACCTATTCCTGTCCCTCTCCCTGTTGAACCTCCTCCTGTCCCACCACCTGTGGAACCTCCTCCTGTCCCTCTACCTGTGGAACCTCCTCCTGTCTGTCTACCTGTGGAACCTCCTCCTGTCCCTCTCCCTGTGGAAACTCCTCCTGTCCCTCTACTTGTGGAACCTCCTCCTGTCCCTCTACCTGTGGAACCTCCTCCTGTCCCACCACCTGTGGAACCTCCTCCTGTCCCTCTACCTGTGGAACCTCCTCCTGTCCCACCACCTGTGGAACCTCCTCCTGTCCCTCTACCTGTGGAACCTCCTCCTGTCCCTCTACCTGTGGAACCTCCTCCTGTCCCACCACCTGTGGAACCTCCTCCTGTCCCTCTACCTGTGGAACCTCCTCCTGTCCCACCACCTGTGGAACCTCCTCCTGTCCCTCTACCTGTGGAACCTCCTCCTGTCCCTCTACCTGTGGAGCCTCCTCCTGTCTCTCTACCTGCGGAACCTCCACCTGTCCCAGTGCCTTTCCACCCAGCAGGTAGCAGACTCTGTAACCCACCTGAGTGTCTGTTTCACTCTCACAGAGCAGGACTCAGGACTGGTCTGACCTGGATTCGGCTCAGCATGTGGGCCAGCAGGCCCTCAGGAGAGTCGGGAGTCTGTCGGCCGAGCAGGAATCACTCAAGCAAGGACTGGGGTCACTGGGGGAGCAGGTACAACACCTCACACAATCAGTGGGTAAGACACCTGCAGCCATTTCAGTTATTTCACCTTTATTTAAGCAGGAGAATAACTTTGACATGCAGAGTCTCCTTTATAAGGGTGACCTGACCAAGAGGGCAGATGGGTTAAATTTCTGCTTAGGGCATTGCTGTTGAAGACTTGAACAAGGAACTTAAGGTAGAGTGCAAGTCTCTCTGGATAAGTTTCTGCAAAATGGCTTGATGTGATGTGCACACTTGGTTTCTTGTTTGTTTGAGGCTGAAATGCACAGCACCAGCCTGCCCTGTCTCAGAAAGCGCTCCCCTCCCTCTCTGACTGAGATGTGACCATTGAGATTCCTCGCTGATCCTGTTTGTGCTTGAGTTCCCTCTACTCCCTGACTCTGTTTGACTATCCCACAGCCAGCAAGGACATCTCTGACAACATGACGGCTCGGCTGACACGTCTGGACGATGAGCTGCAGTCGCTGAGGAACAGAGAAGCACAGGTGACAGGAAAAATCTCGCGGATGTGATATCAGACCGCGTGGACCAGTCACTGTCACTGTGGAAAAGTGATGAGACTGGGCTCCCCCTTCTCTCTGCTGAGTGTGTTTGTGTTGCTGGGGTCCTGTCTCTGTGCTCTGTGTGTGTGAATGGGTATTCTCATTGCGCACAGCTGTTGGCTCTTCTCTTTACTCAGGAGCGAAAGGGCTTGGCGTCCCTGAGGGAGACGCTGGAGGGGCTCAATGCAGAGTCCGCCAGCCACAACGCTACCACCCAACAGCTGAGGGACAACTGCAGAGAGTTGGAGGTGAGGTCAGCATTCACATGTTACAGAACCATCCACAGCACTGCACTCTCAATCTGGGAACTGTCAGAGGATACCTATGCAATTACTGCACCTTTTTTATTTGAGTGAACTCTGACAGCGGCTATGACAGCGATGCTGACCGCCCCCCGTCGCGCTGTGTGTGTTTATCTCTCGTTTCAGAGCAGACTGTGTGTGCTGGAACAGAACAGACGTAACGCACACAGGAGGAAAAGCTCTGCAGAGAGTGCTGAGGTACTGTATTGTTTAGGAGTGGGCAATCAATCTGAAAGAACCATAAAAAGCAGGTTCCCCTCGGTCATATCTTCTGCCTCTCTGGACTCCCTGGTAGTAAAAAGGGGTTTCCATGGCAATGAGGTCAACACTGGCGGACATAACTCACCCAGATCTTGACCTCTGTAAACTCTATTTTCAGTATTTTTAGATATGCTGGTAATCTATCAGCATTATATATATGTGCTCATATACATGATCATTTTCGGTTGGATCAGTCTCTTTGCACCATTAGTGGTAACGAATGTGCCCACTGGGCCTTCCCTATGACGCTGACCGCACTGCCTGTGTCACTCTGGACAAGAGCATCTGCTAATCAGTGCTAATGTAATGTACTGTGGTATACTGCTCTCTCTCTGGTGTTATGGACACATGCACTTCCTGTACATCGCTTTGAATTAAAGGTCTCTGGAAAATTACTGATGTGTAAATGCAAAATGTAACAATCACTGAATCAAACCCGCCCAACACTGATTAAGTCTTTATATAATTCCCCCTGTTAGGAAAAAAATTGCCCTTTTTTTGGAAAAAGAATATGTAGGTTCCCAGGACTCAATAAAACAAACTCACTCTCTTTTTGGGAGATATCCAGATCAGTTAAAACAGTCTTTAGTCCCTTTAATTGGATACATTATTATATTTTAGAGTGAAAAGAACACATTCTGAAGGGACACGTTTACTTTTCTCCAAAAAAAATATTACATACGAATGTATATTATAATGTAAAGTCAGGTCACTGTCCAGACAGGAGTAGGGAAGCAGGGGTCTCACTGTAGCGGTCATTCTGTGGCCAGACGCAGCTGGAGAGGAGCGGGCAGAATGAGGACCCGGGCCGTCTCAGTCAGGTTCAGCAGGAGGCCGTTTCCGAGCACCTGAGGGCTATGCTGCAGGACCTGCTGCCCTCACTGCCCGCCCAGGACAGGGACTGGACCACACTGCTGGACAAGCTGTCCAAGGACGTGGAGAGCAAGGTTAGAGATAGACATGTATTCACACAGATCGATCCTTTCATTGGAGTCAATAGGAAAACTAATCATTAAAAACTGTGTTTATTACAGCAGTCATTTAAAAGCTGCCGAAAGAAGAGTACATGGGTTACACTACGTAGCATATTGGTGTCACCAATTGATATTGAGGTGTAGGAGAAAATGTATCACTTATACTGCCATACAGATTCATTAGCTATCAGACACTTGAAAAATGTAATCACTTCTTAGCTGTCCTAATTGAAAAATGTCCATTTGTATCACAAAGAACGGATGTATGTCAAAGGTTATGCTAAAAATAACGATTTTATCAGATCAGGCCCACTAAACAATTACGATTTCTCAAAAGGCTTTTTTCACTTTTATACCATGTGGTCCAAACAGATGTCATAAAAAAATACCTTAAGAACGAGTCTACTGCCTTCAGCTCAGTCAGGCAGGAATTTGAGTTGCTGCACTGACTGTTTATGAGGAAACGGAGAGGGCTGAAGCATCCACGTGCTGAAACACCCAAGTCTTCCCGTCTGTCTCCTGCTTTATTACCAGCAGGACGTTTTTGAAAAAGGATAAAAACATGTTACTGCCTTGTGGGATACCATGGTGATTGAGTTGGGTATCCAGGAGGCTTTTAACTGATTTAACCATGTCCTGATAAGCAGCTTCCCATCAGCTTCAGACACACGGTAGTGATTTTAATCATTATGCGGTTTTCTGAAAAACTTAATGATTAATTAATAGTATCGAATGGCCTATCAACATAAAACAGAACCGCACCGAGTCCTGAAGCCAAGCGTTTGGGATAAGGCAAGTGGTTCATTCTAAATGCAAGCTATCATTTATTAATTTATGCAGTACAAAATCAACGAATGCATATAATTTGTTACTACCATATAATGGTATTAAGTTATGAAAGTGAAAATCTCTGGGTAAATGACTGTAGAACTCCCTCCTTATATCGTGTGATGCAATCCAAAATAAAAACACAGGAAGTGTTCACCCTTCAGTTTTATGCACACTTTTCTTGGTAACGCCTTCCTTTTAATGCACACTTTTTTTGGTAATGCCTTTCCTCTACATTGAGGCGTGGTCGCTCTGCTCCTGTCAGACTCCTGAAGGGCGGTATTTCCCGTAGCTTTTGATGAAATGGGGCACTTAGCTGCGTGACTGGCATAACTGTTCCCTGCATGAAACCAGCTCAGTGCTCCTCTGAGTGATCACGGTTTCACTGACGCTTTCAGTTTACAGGAAGCATGTGAGAAAATGAATACATTCTTTGTGTTCTTATTCCTCAAATCCTTTTTCTTCTTTTTCCTCCTTATTTCATAATCTTATGCTTCTAATAATAATAATAATAATAATAATAATAATAATGTTGAATACTATTGTGTTACACCACTTTATTATACATGTTAGTACTTTGATTTATTTAGTTATGTAATATTATTATTATTATCCATAATATACATATTATATTATTCAGCGTCTTACATATTTTACATATTATATTATACATCGCATTACATTTTATATGGGTGTAGAAATAAAACAAAATCGTCTAAACTCTCAAAATGGAAATGTAGCCCAGAGGAATGTTCCGTCAGCTGACGGCGGCGCCGCTCCCTGTGTGTTGCAGCTGGATCGCGTGGAGCTCGCCCCGCTAAGACAGGAGCTGGAGGAGGGCTGGAGGAGGCTTCGTGCCCGGCTGAAGGAGGAACCGGACCTAAGGACTGAGACGCCTGCAGGCTTTCGAAAGTACACATCTGTCCCCTCCCTCACTAACGAATAATCCCTTTTCTCCTCCCTCCACCTTTTACACAACTATGCTGACAGAGCATAGATATGCACAAGCTGCTACACCATTGAGATACTGTGAAACTGTTCGGTTTTAAAGCAATGTTAACATAATGATGATAACAACGCCCTCTAGTGACACGATGATGCCACTCCATGGTTTGCGTTTTGTCAGTAGCATGCGTTTAGTTTCCTGGGTTCTGTACAACGAAGCAAGCTCAATTTATCCCAACCGAAGCGATTCACCCCAAAGCTAGCACCATCAGTCTTAGAGGTCTGATTGGTAAACATTGGGAGGTACTAGTTTCAACTTAATCTGCAACTGAGCAAGTTAGCGCTGTAGCGTATGTTAGTATGTTACCATAGAAATGTACCCAGTTAAAAGGAGAACCATCTTCGTGATATAGGCAACGCTGAGCTAAACCCGACGTTAGATCGTTAAGGCAGAAATTCCGCTTCGTTGTACTGCCCCTGGTTTATGTTTTTAAAATCTAATCCCTCGTGGTCCCTGCCCTTTAGGAAGCTGTTGGAAAGGGTAGCCTGTATCTCCTGCGATAAGCCTGCAGACATACTGACTGGAATGTAAGTTCACGTTGTACAACTATTTTTAATCGTGTTTATTTGGATGTCGTTTCCGCCCTCTGTGTTGCGGATACCACAGTACACACTGATATCAGTATGTCTGTGCTTTTCTCAGGCACTTGGTAACGGTCCAGTCTGGGTCATCTCGCCCTGGCAGCGCGTCTCGTCCTGCAGGGTCTCCGAGGAACTGGGCGGGGGGTGAGCACACGGCGCTGAGATAACACGCTCTCTCTGCATCTCCTCCCGCCATTACAGTCTGAATTCTCAGCATATATCCCACCGCCTTCGGTTCTGTGCGTGTGTGTGTGAGAACGAGTGTGTGAGTGAAAGAGAGAGTGGGGGTGCAGCTAATTCCAGTGAAGACACCCACAGAGATCAAGCAGTCAAGCCTTTCTGCTATGCCACTAAGTCGCCACTAGATGTCAGCCTAACATCGGTAGGAATGGGCTGTAACAAATACATGGATCTCATGGCATGCTGGCCGTAGCTCTGCCAGACCGTAGCCTGCTGGGCGGGCTGGATGCCTCCAGGAATACTAACCAGCAAACAAAGAGATCTCCATGCCATAACCATGCATGCAGCTGGAGTTTAGAGAGGTTGAGTTGCATAAGCCAGGAATGGTGGTAATGGCAGAGGGGCACATATACTGTATATGAAATTGCTTGTACTTGCTTGTGTAAACATTAAATTCACACATTAAATTCAGTGTGTGTTAGCTGAGATGTGCTGGCAGAGGGGTGGTAGAGCATGCACATGTCAGTGTGGTTGTTATATGGACTGCAGCTTCATTTGAAAGTCCCTGTTTTTCATCCCAGGTTTACCCGTGCCATGGGTGGGGTCCAGGGCCGAAGACGACTGCCCCCCTCCCACACCCTCCACACCCTGTACCCCAGCATGGACCCCGCCCTGCAGCCCTACTGCAGGGTGAGTGAGAGGCAGTGCCCCCTCTAGTGGCCTGGGGGACCAAACCCCGGCCACATGGTTGTGAGCATGCAATGTCTGACCCAGCAGAGAGCCCAGAACACAGACCCAGGGCCTTCGGTATGACACGGTACTCTGCGTATATGTGTCAGTGCCAGTCTGGGTGCTGGAGGGGCGACAGACGCTGCATAGACTTGGTGCGGAATTGGGAATGAGATGGAGAAGAGGCTAAACTGGGACAACTCCAGTATGGCAGGCAGAGGGGCATTAATTTTTCAGGGCGCAGTTTGTGCTGGGGATCCCTGCCTAGCAGGGCTCGCTCAGCCGTGACTAACCGGAGCTTCGGCGGAGACAGGCCGAGCCCGGCATGCCACGCTCCAAACCGCTGCGTTTCTCTGCCGCTTCAGCATGAGCCACTGCAGATAGCGGCGAGCACTCGTGCGTGCACTGCGAGGCGGATCCAATGACAGGCAGGCAGCTGTCACAGCCTCTCTGCTCCCCCGGCCAGACGCAATCGCACTAATGGGACCGCACACTCCATCTGACACCCACGCTGCCCGCACGGACCCATTTCGGCTCCAACGGCCGCCATGTCAGCTCTGACAGTCGCCAGCGAGGTTCGCCTCAAACCAGCAGAATGTGCAATGTTTGTCCTGAAATGGCCCCGTGCCCCTGACACCAGACACGCTGGTTTCTGCTTTCGCGCCATGCCTGCACCCTGCGCTCTGTACAGCGTGCGCCCCTCAAGCGCTGCAGCCCTGGCAGAGCTAATAGCCCCCAGTGTGGAGGTCAGTTCAGTGGTGAACTGGAGTAAAACTCCTCTTAACCTAAAATAGCTATAAAGAGATGTTCCCGGTATTCAGTCAAACACGCCTAGCCTTTTTAATGGCTTATGCAATTAGATCAAAATAGAATTAACTTTACAGCATAAGTAACTTTGAGTATTTTCATTTTTATTAAAGACAAGCAAACACGTCCTTAGGAATGTGTTCTTTTCATTCTGAAACAGAATAGCATGTTCCCTCTTAAGTCTGTTTTGAATGAATTGCATGTGTCCTTAGAGGCAAAGTGTGTTTGATAGTCATTTTCCTCTGGTGGACAGAAAGTGAAATATGGGTTGAAAGCAGATATATTATGCAGGGTTGTGTAGATATATGTTCAGTATGCATGCATGATGTTTATGAGTTGTTCATTGTTTTTTTTTTTTTAAATAAAAAGATGAAGTGAAGCTGAAGACAATTTTTCCTTTTTTTTTGTTGGACAATAGAGTGATTGTGTTGAGAGTAGAGGCAGGTGGTGTGTGTCTGCAGCGCATCTGTCCCGTAAGAGTAAGAGGGGTGCAGTTGAGCTGGAGTTTAGGGTCCTGTGAGTTCATGTGTTCTGAACGCCGTGTCTCTGTTTTTCTGTTCCAGGAGGAGGTGGGGCTCTTGGGGACGGACGGCATCCTGTACAGGGGCCGCGTGGAGCTGGCCCTGCCCTCTCTGGTGCCCCCCTGCTCCAGGTCCAGCACCCCTGTCCTGAGTGGGAGAGGGTGACCCCCGCACAGCCTTGGACTCATGTGCTGTTCATTTACACTATCTCTACATCCATCGCTCAGCCCGGCCCACTAAGGCGAGCCAGATGTGCCCCTTTAGCATAGTTTGTGTTCGCTATCGTTCAAACCCAGCCGAAATGAATGTTAATGTCCTCAACCGTTCTCTAGCACGTATGATCACAGAGGCCTGCGTGTTCTAAGGAAACCAAAATATCATCAAAACCGTTAAACACAGAGTGTGTTATCGCTGTAAATTCCACAGCAACAGAGCGCGAGGGGGAAGAGGATGATGTCAGTTACTGAGGGTATTATATATTTAATCTCTGCCTCACATTTAAAAATAGAGCAGTGAGAACAATCCTTTTACTCTGAGGCCGATGCGTGAGAACTATCTCTGTGTGGGGTCTGTGTGTGTGTGTGTGTGTGTGTGTGTGTGTGTGTGTGTGTGTGTGTGTGTGTGTGTGTGTGTGTGTGTGTGTGTGTGTGTGTGTGTGTGTGTGTGTGTTCACTCTCTGCCTGCTGGAAAAGCACTCAGAATATGGAAGCACGCCTTTCACTGTGTTTAATTAAAACACTTCAAGCCCCCATCAGCCATGTTTGTATCTGCATCCCCGGAGCTCCCCTTTAAAATGTACCCATTCCTGCTGCCATAGTGTGTGTGTGTGCGTGGTTGTATGTGTGTATGTGCTTGCGTGTGTGTGTGGTTGTGTGTGTGGAGCACATGCAATGTGATCATTGATGCAGGATCTTGAATAAAGATTAATTAAGACTTATCCCACGTCTGTTTACTGGTGAGGCAGTTTTCATGGTGGTTTTGTGGGAAATATGAAAAGCATACCGATAGAAATGGCCGCTCATACATGTTATGTAATACCTGCACCCACCCCCCCGTTCTCCATTATTCTCTCTGTCATGCAGAGAAATGCAGGGGAGACATGGGCCTCTTGGTTCAGTGCCAGCACAGGGAGGCGTCGGTGTGGTAGTTTTGTCCTTGGGGTTCTGTGACATTGGTTTCACTGATATTTATGTGCTGAGTGTTAGACCTGCTTCCTGCCGGGTCCGAGGGTTCCGTTTCAGTTCCAGTGAGCGGGCAGCAGGCAGGGGTGAAATCAGCTGACCTTCCTCATACCAGTGGGGGAGGAGGGGGGGGACTGAAGCAAACTTGCCAAGGGGTGAGGGGGTCCCCCTTCTTCTGCTCTCAGGTGACCTCTGTTAAAACAGGATATTGTGTACACACTTAGCTGCACATACTACACCACATGGCGGGGAGCTATTTGGCTGCAGGTGGGCAGTTAGTACAGAACAGATCCTACCACACAGACAGCCCAAAGCATCTTAAATATACAACTAAATATCACGCACCAATAAGACAATGGCTTTATTGATCTTTATTTTCCTGGAGTGCGAGCTTCCCAGCATGCACCTGCAGAAAAGTGTCCCCGTGAGCGGACCCTTTGTGTTGGGGTGCATGGAGATGTTAATGTACGAACCACTCGCTTTGCTTCTGTAACAGTCAATCCACATGCTGTAAACATTAGGGAATGCACATAGTAATAAACAAGCCGATCACAATGACATATGAATCAGTGATTCTGCATAGCATTGTAAAAACGAATTCACGCTATAAATATAAAGTATGGTGCTAAAGTTATTTTTTCCAAATATCCAATAGTTATGACGACTAAGAGGAAAGTAGAAAACATCCTCCAAAAGGATTATTACAGCGCAGGCAGAGCAGCCTTTTAATTGCATTCCTCAATGTACAAATGTACCTTTTCCACAACGTCAGTTATAATCGCCTGCACTCCTGGGTGGTTTGGTGGTAAAGCGTGTGTGAAATTGCTTGCAATGCAAACTGGAGTCACAGCTGCAGTAATAAGGTGTTGTACCTGAACTGGTCACCAGGGGGCTCTGTGCAAACCCGATGGCCGTGCCATGTTTTGGTGAGCCCGTTTTAGGGCCCCTGCAAGCTGGCGGATGTTAGTGTGTTACTCATTCCGAGAAAATAGGATAAAAATACACTGGAATGGAGCCATGAAGTTACAGTTAAAGGGTGTAACCAGTATTGCCTACTATTGATATTGTATGGCTGCCTACTTCCACAACTCATTGCAGTATATGTAGTCTGAACAAGTTACAGTTTTTTTCCTTCCTCACAAAGACTCTTGTGATCCAAAGTAATTTGGGCAGCAGAGCTTTGTCTGCTCCTTATGGAAATCAGTTATATTGACACAAAACATCACTGATGCCATGAGACTGGGCTGTTTCTCAAGCACCTCCCATTCAGCAGTGAGCTGGAGAAGACGCTGTTCCTCTCAGTAATGGAGATCAGAGTTAGAGATGCATGGGCCCACCGGAAGCTACTGCTGACTTATTCTGGAATAATCCTGCAATGTAGAGACCACTCTGTGTGTGTGTGTGTGTGTGTGTGTGTGTGTTTGTGCATTTAAGCTAGTGTATGTGTATGTGTATTTATTAGAGACAGAGAGTTTGTGGGTTGGCTGTATAGATATGTGTGAGTGACTGTGTGTGTATAAGTGTTTGACTGTGTGTGTGTGTGTGTGAGTGTGTGAGAGAGAGAGAGAATGTGTGTTTGTGTGTGTGTGTGTGTGTGTGTGTGTTTTGTCTGCTCTTTTTCTGAATGAAAACACTGAAAGCCATTTCCCATTTGGGCTCAGCAGCTGCAGTCTTTCTCTGAGTAATGAGGGGAGAATGAAAGACTCAATACAGGAGAGGAGGGGGAGGGAGGGAGGGAGGGAGAGAGCGAATGAGAGGAGGGGAGACAGAGAGAGAGACAGCTCTGCCCTCCCTCAGCTGCCGCTGTCTCTGTGGTCTTCACTCTGCGGCAGCTCGGCCTGCAGACCATAATCACACAGCCCCGGCAACGTGCTCTGCCCCTCAGCCTCAGACACGTTGGCTACATGTGACCCACTGCGCTCTGATTGGCTGTCGCCACGGACTGGAGTGCTGATGTCACACAGGGACACTCTAGGGTCTCAGCTGGAGCCAATCACAGCACAGGTGTAGAGTCATGAAGAGGAAGGGATGCTTTCTTTATTCTTTACTTTTTTCTCTCTTTTTCCACATAGCATACTTTTAAAATGTGTCACTAACAATGCTGTCATTGTCGGTTATCATATATAAAAAATTACGAGGTTCTGGAAAGTATCCATGCTTAAGTTGAAATGCCCTCTGTGGTCTTGCACTGGAAGAATTTCTGACAGTGTTTAAACAAAGCAGCAATGTTCAGACAAGTCACAACAAAGCCTGGAGCAGAGCTGAATGAAAACCCTGTTCCATGCCTGCGCTCTGAATCCCTCTGTGACCGCCCAGACACAGATAATCAGCCCAGTCTCTGCTGCTCCACTAAGGGCCGTGCTGATTGGTGGCCTGTTCACTGCCTCCCAGCCCTCTCCAGTACGGGCCATGCTGATTGGTGGCCTGTTCACTGCCTCCCAGCCCTCTCCAGTACGGGCCATGCTGATTGGTGGCCTGCAGGTTTGAACTGTCCTTAAGGTGGGCAGGCAGCTCAGACTGAGGCATGGAGGCTCCAGCCTTGGGCCCAGTGGGCAGACTGAGGCAGGGGAGGCCCTTCTGCACAGCCTGGGCCCAGTGAGGCTCCACGGGGCAGACTGAGGCAGGGAGGCCCTTCTGCTGGGCAGTGAGGCTGGGCCCAGTGAGGCTCCACAGCCTTGGGGCAGACTGAGGCAGGGAGGCCCTTCTGCACAGCCTTGGGCCCAGTGAGGCTCCACGGGGCAGACTGAGGCAGGGAGGCCCTTCTGCACAGCCTTGGGCCCAGTGAGGCTCCACGGGGCAGACTGAGGCAGGGAGGCCCTTCTGCACAGCCTTGGGCCCAGTGAGGCTCCACGGGGCAGACTGAGGCAGGGAGGCCCTTCTGCACAGCCTTGGGCCCAGTGAGGCTCCACAGTGAGGGCAGACTGAGGCAGGAGGCCCTTCTGCACAGCGCTGGGCCCAGTGAGGCAGGGGAGGCCCTTCTGCACAGCGCTGGGCCCAGTCCACGGGGCAGACTGAGGCAGGAGGCCCTTCTGCACAGCCTTGGGCCCAGTGAGGCTCCACGGGGCAGACTGAGGCAGGGAGGCCCTTCTGCACAGTGCTGGGCCCAGTGAGGCTCCACGGGGCAGACTGAGGCAGGGAGGCCCTTCTGCACAGCGCTGGGCCCAGCATGGCTGCTCTGCGCTCCAGTGTCAGTCCACACATTGGGCATATTGATCAGTCCAGCAGGGGGAGGCAGGAGGGAGGGGAGGGGAGGGGCCGGGATGGATGGAGTGACAGATAGAGCTGTCTCTTTATGCCACAGCGTGGCAGGGCGCACGGCAGGGCCATAACCACTGCTAATGACTCACAGCCCCTGAAGCACAGTCCCTGTGTGTCGCCGGGCGGAGGGGACATAGTGCAAATCAGGGCTGATCCCCAGGGCGAGCACTCACGAGAGCTCACACACCACACACACCACACACCAGAGCTCACACACCACATACACACACACACCACAGAGCTCACACACCACACACACCAGCTCACACACCACACACCAGAGCTCACACACCACACACCAGAGCTCACACACCACACACAAGAGCTCACACACCACATACACCACACACCAGAGCTCACACACCACACACCACACACCGGAGCTCACACACCACACACACCTCACACACCACACACCAGAGCTCACACACCACACACCAGAGCTCACACACCACACACACCACACACAAGAGCTCACACACCACACCACACACACCACACATGAGAGCTCACACACACACCAGAGCTCACACACCACACACCAGAGCTCACACCGCCACACACCAGAGCTCACACACCACACACACACCAGAGCTCACACACCACACACAAGAGCTACACCACACACACACACACCACACAACACACACCAGAGCTCACACACCACATACACCACACACAGAGCTCACACACCACAGCTCACACACCACACACCACACACAAGAGCTCACACACCACACACACCACACACAGCTCACACACCACACCACACACACACACCAGAGCTCACACACACCACACACAAGAGCTCACACACCACACACAACACACACGAGAGCTCACACACCACACACACCACACATGAGAGCTCACACACCACACACACACCACACACCAGAGCTCACACACACACACACCTCACACACCACCACACCAGAGCTCACACGCCACACACACACACCAGAGCTCACACACACACACCACACACCAGAGCTCACACACCACACAGCTCACAGCCACACACACACACACACAGTGTATGTGTGTGTGTGTGTGTGTGTGTGTGTGTGGTGTGTGTATGTGTATTTGTGTGTGTATGTGTGTGTGTGTGTGGTTCTGTGGGGCTGAAGGTGTGAGAATGAAGCTAAATGTTATCAGTTATCAGTCAGGGTGGAGTTACTGGGTAGAGCATGATAAGACTCTGTGTGTGTCGGGCGGTCCGGGGGGGGGAACCGTCTGGTTGTATGAGTCCCCCCCGACCGCCCCCCTGTTTGGGCTATACAGGGCGTATTACGTCGCCCTCTCGTCACCCCTGCCTGACCTGTTCAGTGCAGTCTAGACAAACATACGCTCACAGGCCTCAGAGGACCGCCTGCATGCAAGGTTACTGCAAAGGACGCACCCACTGTGTTCATGCTCTCCCTGTTCGCTCTGCCCCCGCCTCGTTCGCTCTGTTCTACCTGTGTTCGTTCTGTTCTCCCCGTGTTCCTTCCACTCCTGCTGTTTTCATTACACTCCCACTGTGTTCGTACCTCGTTCTGCTCTCACTGTGTTCATTCTGCTTTCTCCATGCTCATTCTGCTCTCAATGTGCTCATTCTACTTTCTCTGTGCTCATTCTGTTTTCTCTGTGCTCCTTCTGCTCTCTGTGCTCATTCTGCTTTCTCTGTGCTCATTCTGCTCTCACTGTGCTCATTCTGCTCTCACTGTGTTCATTCTGCTTTCTCTTTGCTCATTCTGTTTTCTCTGTGCTCATTCTGCTCTCACTGTGTTCATTCTGTTTTCTCTGTGCTCATTCTGCTTTCTCACTGTGCTCATTCTGCTCTCACTGTGCTCATTCTGTTTTCTCTGTGCTCATTCAGGCTCAGCTGTGGCAGCCATGCTCATTCTGCTTTCTGTGTTCATTCAGCAGGATTCTGGGGCCATTCAGGAGGGGGCAGCCTGACGCAGCAGGGGGGCCTGGGGGGCTGGGGGCCTGCCTTTATGCAACACCTGCGACAGGAGCAGGAGACCCAGGCCATCACCCACCCCGCTTTCCTACTCCGCTGGGACTCCAACGTAAATGCTGTGATTCATTTGACTCACCAGGGGGGTGGTGGTTTGGTGGGGGGCACGGTTCCCTGCGGTCGCAGCAGATAGTGCTGGCGATAGACTTTGGGCTTTGCACTGAAGGCAGATGAATATCTGGGGGGCTGGGGTAATGTGTGTTTGCATACGGGTCGTGTGTGTGGGCTATTGTGTCTACTCCTGATATTAACGTTAGCAGCGGAACATTGGCGGTGTGAACGCGCGACTCTTTGTGCCTGTGTTGGAAGGCCGACGCGCATTTGTTTTTGTTTGTTTGGCTCGGGGCTGAGGCCCCTCCTCTTTGGCTGAGTGACGCACAGGGTGGGGGGGAGCGGGGTGCGGGGAGAGGGGGGTTGTCTCTGCGAGGCAGCCGCCGCGCCATCACAACACGCCTCCCACTACACGCTTTGCCTCATCCACTGCCGTTCCTGCAGCCTCTTTTTTCTCCTCTCTCTTACTCTCTCTCTCTTTCTCACATTTTAGTGTCGCTGCCTTGTCCCTCCCTCTTACCTTTCACCCACTTCTTGTCTGCTCGCAGCGCTCATTATTTGTCCTGTAAGTAGGCTCTGACAGACAGCTTTGGGTCTCATTACCCCAGCCCTGCTCCACGTTGAGTCAGGCTCTCACACACAGCCACAACGCTCCACTGGACCCAGTGTTCAGTACTGAGCCAGGCCCCTGAACACAGCTACAGCACTCCACTGGACCCAGTGTTCAGTACTGAGCCAGGACCCCCCCTTAACACAGCTACAGCACTCCACTGGACCCAGTGTTCAGTACTGAGCCAGTGTTCAGTACTGAGCCAGGCCACTGAACACAGCTACAGCACTCCACTGGACCCAGTGTTCAGTACTGAGCCAGGCCGCTGAACACAGCTACAGCACAGGGCATCCCCCACTCCATGGTGCTCATTTATGCTGATCACACTGCAGGCCTGTCTTCCTTTACCACCAGCTACTGAACATTCTGCACACACAGCAGAGAGAAATATGCCCGCCCTTCACAGGCAGCTGATAGCGTGGTGTGTTGGTTTTGTGGGTAAAATTCTCTCTGCAGTGACTAATATTTTGCGTTTCGCTCTGACGTTTCTGCTCCGTGTGATATGTGGCAATGTGTATTGATGTGAGGACTGAGCACACACGCTGTCCTCTCCCTCTGCAGACGGCGTTCTGCGCGGATCGGTTATCCTGGCAGACAGACAGTGGGGCTCAACGGGACACATTGATGAGAGACATGAGCCCAGGGGTGTGTGTGATGGCAGCAGTGAGCTTACACTGGCCCTGCAGACAGGGGACACGGCGTTGATGCGCACCGTAGAGACGCGACTGAGCGTTTTTCGCTCGCATGGCGGGCCGGCCCACCCAGAGTCCTCAGAGCGGTTTCTGGGGAACAATGGGGAACAATGCGCATTGTCAGGGGTGGCAGCGGGGTGGCTGCGGCTGTCTTTCAGCGGCCATGAAAGCCTCTGTGAGGGACTGAAGCGCTGGATCTGCAGGCGTCAGCGATCGCTCTGGAGAGAGGCGTGATGGCAATCACCTCACACACGAACTCCGTGACCCCCGCGCAGCCGTGACACCACGAGGCTCCGACAAACCCGGCCATATATTACATACCAACCCGTTACATTACAGGCGCTTAGCGGACGCTCTTATCCAGAGCGACTTATGCTGCGTTCACGTTTTTTACACACTGTCCGTTTATTCAGCTGGATACTTCCTGAAGCATTTCAGGTGAGGCACCAAGCTCTACAGCTGTGCCCTTCCTGGGAAGCGATCCTGCAAGCCCACCTGATTATGTACTTGCTGATTATGTGTTTGAATTTATTGTGATTGTGTTCTAAAGTATCGCCACATATTTTGTGATGACAGTGCATGCAGTGGTATTATTTGTTTATGAAAGGGTTGTTGAAAACTGCAGGAAGTCTGTAGTTGGCGTAAGTGTACATGGAGCACAGATGGTAGGGGTATATAAATCTTTAAAATGTACATTATGTCCACAGGAAATGTTGACTAAATGCCTTTGAACATCGCAGGCTGCAGCGTCTCACTGAGTAAGCGAAAGTCATGAGGCAATTAGCCTGACAGTGAGCTGGAACATACCCTAAGAACTTATAAAGACACCCCTTCAGGCATGTAGGAAATTAAGCTCTTAAAAATAAACCTTCAGGATCCAGTATTGCAAGGGTGTTTTGTTTGGAATAGATACATCAGCTGAAAGTAAAATTTAGTTTAAATGTTGAAAATAAGTGCAGAAAACCCTACTAGGCTACAAGTGAAAACCCTGATACCCACAGACAGATTTTGTGATAAAGGCTAGATTAGTGTGAGTGTGTGTGTGTGTGTGAATGTTAATGATGTGAATATGTATGTGAATATCTGTGTGTGATTGTGTATAAATATGTGTATTAGTATGTATGTGAGTACCTCTATGTGTATGTGAGTATCTGTGTGTGTGTATATGAGTGTGTGTGTGTTTGTGTGTGTGTGAGTGTGTGTGTGTGTGTGTGTGTGTGTGTGAGTATCTGTGTGAGTGTGTGTGTGTGTGTGTATATGAGTGTGTGTGTGGACCTCAGACCCACATGAGAGGCCTTGTTAGTGTGTTTGTGGTGAGCTGGTGCTGTGCAGGAATGTGTTGGGGTGGGGGGATGTGGTGGCGGGGGGGGGGGCGTGGATGCTCACCTGCCCGGCTCAGACTCGTGTGTTCCTGGAAGCCTGGCAGCGCTGCCCTGCCAAGCTGGCAGACTGGTATCCATGTCACGCCCTGAAAACACAGTAACACACACACACACACACACATACAGAGTGACACCACAGGGCTGCGCTGGAAGGGGAGAAATGGGGGGAGAGGAGGACGGGGCGGGGCGATGTGGGTGGGGGGACGTAGCCCTCGAGAGAATCAAAGCTCTTTCTCCTCCATCTGCTGCCAAGAAACCCAGGCAGAGGTGAAATGAGGACAACTCTAAAACAAAATATCAACATTTCTGGTATTTGTTTGGGTGGAAATTATGCTCGCTGCTCTGTGGAAACGACTGATTATGTTTATGTGAGCCGCAGTTCAGTCGCGCAGCTAAGTGGAGCCAAAGACAAACGGCTGTCAGCCGTCCAGCCCCGCAGCCCCCAAACCCCCCCGCCGTCCAACCCTTTTCATTTCATTTTGAAAAATCTCCAGTTAGACACAACCTGACAGGGCTTTCCTGGAGCGTCCGCTCCGGTTCTGCCTGCCAAAATGGACCTGGAGCTACAGCCCGTGTGACCAGGAGAGCAGCACCAAACAGCACCCTGAGCCAGTGATACCGCAGCCGGCCTGTGATAATGTCACACACTCTCAGGGCTCATTTAAACAGCCGCTAGCACCACCCCTTCAGTACAGCTTCATTTTGCTTATGTGGGCATGACAACAATAAAGACCCCATACAGTTGGCCTACCCAAATGGGAACGCTGCGAGTTCTGGGTTTCATTTCAGTCAAATTATGACTCTGTGATTTTATTTTGGACACGTTAAATGGCAGTAAATCTTGTCCATCGCAATTGCTTGTTTAGGCAGGTGGATATTTCAGTCATATTGTGTCCACACTTCCAGCATTCAGGTCTCCGCTGTTCTTTCTCTCTATGTTAGTGAATTATCTAATAAATAATAATAAATAGCTGCAACTCAGCTTCTTTTCTAAGAGAACAGACACACAGCTCATCAACTACCCTAGAACTCAGGAAGTCTTTGGCCAGGACCAAACCAAGCAATGTTCTTAGAGGGCACATGTACTTAAATCAATCCAATCTCAGAGTCTGCAAATCTTGCCTATTACAGTTTTCCGTTTTAAGAAGGTGGTGATTTCAATACCCATCGCCTCAGTCTGTGCCCCCTCCAGCACATGGGGAGCAGAGGGGCCTGTAGTTAGCGTTAGCGTTCGGGCGGCTGCCGCGGCAGTCCTGCGCGCTGCATGTAAACAGTAATCGCAGTGAAATGACAAGCCTGAGCAGAAGCGCACCTCAGGAGGCAGGGCTCAGACCCATAATGATTAATGTTTGATCCCATGTTACACTGCTCTGCAGCTTTTAAAACATTAACTGGGTGGTCTGGAAAATGGCGTCGCTGAGATACTCCCGAAGCAAGGATTACTGGTATGAAAAGGCACTGTGTTTTTTCATGTTCTGTTTGACGTCAGTGCCTCTTAAAAAGAAGATTTCATTTAATGAAATAAAACCCTCAGAGATGCAGTGTTTACATGTACAGGTATGTACAGGTTGTTGCATGTTCAGGTAAGGCAGGGTGAGGCCTGGTCTTTGACTGTGTTCTAAAGGACCAGGTACAGTGGCAGGTAGCTTTTACACCTGCTCAGGCCCTGTATGGAAAGACAGAGAGGAAGGAGATAGGGATGAGCGCAGTGTGTCTCTGTGAATACACCCGTCTCCATCACCTCCAGGAAGCGAGAGGGAGCAGACCCAGGGGGCGCTCTGCCTCGGCCGGCCAGCCTTGCCCCTGCTCTGTGGGGGCGAGAAGTATCATAAACCCCTCACCCCCTCACCCCCTCACCCCCTGGGCCCAAACTGCTGGTCTTCATTAATGATGTCATGGAATGGATGTCACTAAACAGACAGCGCATTGTGCCTGAATAAAGCCTGTGAAATCCCTCACTGTGCTGTTACCTGCGCTGCCCTCCCTCTGTCTCTTCAGCTATCACTGTACAAAGAGTCACACCAAACGCCATTATCTAACACAGCTGCCTGTAACATCATGTCAGATACATCGCTGGAGTACCATGCTGAAATGTAGGGGGACCCACGCAGGGCGTGGCAGTCAGCACCGCAGTTTGGAGAGCGCTGGGGTAGTGATCTGATCTGGGTCCCGCACAGCGCTTTGTGTGTGCACAGGATCTGATCTGGGTCCCGCACAGCGCTTTGTGTGTGCACAGGATCTAATCTGGGTCCCGCACAGCGCTTTGTGTGTGCACAGGATCTAATCTGGGTCCCGCACAGCGCTTTGTGTGTGCACAGGATCTAATCTGGGTTCCGCACAGCACTTTGTGTGTGCACAGGATCTAATCTGGGTCCCGCACAGCGCTTTGTGTGTGTGCACAGGATCTAATCTGGGTCCCGCACAGCGCTTGTGTGTGCACAGGATCTAATCTGGGTCCCGCACAGCAGGCTGGGTTTGTGTGTGCACAGGATCTAATCTGGGTCCCTAATTGGGTCCCGCACAGCGCTTTGTGTGTGCACAGGATCTAATCTGGGTCCCGCACAGCGCTTTTTGTGTGTGCACAGGATCTAATCTGGGTCCCGCACAGCTTTGTGTGTGCACAGGATCTAATCTGGGTCCCGCACAGCGCTTTGTGTGTGCACAGGATCTGATCTGGGTCCCGCACAGCGCTTTGTGTGTGCACAGGATCTGATCTGGGTCCCGCACAGCGCTTTGTGTGTGCACAGGATCTGATCTGGGTCCCGCACAGCACTTTGTGTGTGCACAGGATCTAATCTGGGTCCCGCACAGCACTTTGTGTGTGCACAGGATCTAATCTGTGTCCCGCACAGCACTTTGTGTGTGCACAGGATCTAATCTGTGTCCCGCACAGCGCTTTGTGTGTGCACAGGATCTGATCTGGGTCCTAATCTGGGCACAGCGATTTGTGTGTGCACAGGATCTGATCTGGGTCCCGCACAGGGCTTTGTGTGTGCACAGGATCTAATCTGGGTCCCGCACAGCGCTTTGTGTGTGCACAGGATCTAATCTGAGTCCCGCACAGCGCTTTGTGTGTGCACAGGATCTAATCTGGGTCCCGCACAGCGCTTTGTGTGTGCACAGGATCTGATCTGGGTCCCGCACAGCACTTTGTGTTTGCACAGGAAAGGAGGAGTCACACTATTAGGACATACAATATTTATTTAGAAACACAAAAAAATGATAAGTTAATTATCAGGTAGTCCACAAATATTGTGGGAATGGTATCAATACAGTCATACAGGGAGAAAAAACATACATGAAAAACCATTTAGGAGCAGGCGATCCTAAGACATTTTGATTAGAAAATGGTGCAATAACTGAAAAATGGAGAAAAAAATTGAAAGATGGGCTATGTGTGTTACCTGTCAATGTGAAGTCATCATTCTACTCATCTTCAGAGGAAACATAAACCGACATTTAACACAAGTTTTTTTTCTCAGTTTTAATTTTTTTTAAATAACTGGAGAGTAAAAAATGGGATGAAGCCTACCCTGAATTTGCATATTGTCTTTAGTCAGTGTATCTCTCGCGCCCCCCCCCCCCCCCCCACCACATTAGTAATTCTGGAGCTAAGGGCCCAACTGCAGAGAATCAGAAAACATCAGAAAAAATATTATAAACTGTTGAAAGAATAAAATCCATGTAGATCTGCCCCAAAGCAATGCCTTTCCTTTAATGTATGTTTGCTACAAAAAAGATGGTGTACATTTGAACATATCATGCAAAGTGGCAAGTCTGCTTACAAACATTTCTAACAGTAGTCTGGTTTTGTGTAGCTCTTCAGCAACTTTGATCTGCCCTTCCTCGAACACAAGAAACACCTAAACGCCCCCAAATAATACAAAATAATATACCATGATTTAAAAATACCTAAATCTGCAGATCTTTGCAGAATTTTTTTTTTCAGTCCATGTTCTCATTCTCACCCTTTCGATTCATAAACAAATACAGAAAACCTATTAAGTGTTGAATCATTAAAGAAGACCAGAGGTTATGCATTTGTTGAAACCTGGTTTTGATAAAAAGTGTCCTGTGTTATTAACTGTTGAAATTCCCTGATTGGTTGAAAAAAAGTCAGGTGACTGCAGAGGTAAGCAGTTTCCTATCGTCCTGCGGGGTGGAAAATGTCCGGGTTTGCTTGTATTTGCCTTGAGTGTGAGTGTGTGTGTGTGTGTGTGTGTGTGTGTGTGTGTGTGTGTGTGAGTGAAAGTGCATCTGATGTCGTACACGTTCACATTGACGTTGTGATGAACGTTTGAAATTAAAAAACTGCGATGACAGATCGCCACTCTCCATGCAGTGCGCACGCTGGAACCACGCGGCTCGATTGAGAACGGACACCAGATCCGGAGAGACAGAGTGAAGAACGGACACAGAGGCTGCCGTACTCGTCCGCAAGGCCGCAGAGAACGCCTCGGATCGTCCTTGGGTATGATGTCACACCAGTCTTTTTTTTTTTTTTTTTTTTAAATGTCCACCTTTTTTGTGTATCTATTTATTGAGGAAAAAAAGAAACCTAACAAACGTAGTCGATGCTTTTTCTGATTTTAGTAAAACTTGTGTGCGCTTTTTTCTTAGCTTTTTTGTTTTTTTCTTATTAACTGTATATTGGTTTCTCCCCTCCTTATTGTCCACATTGCTTGGTTTTCTTGGTTATGGAGCCGATTCCCTCTTCACGCCTTCTGCTAGTGAAAGAGAGGGCTATCCCATAATCCCCCCCATCAACCCCCCACCCCCCCCGGCCGGCCCTCCCCCCGTCCCTCCCCCGGCCCCGTTAGTGTGGCCCCTGAGTCCGGGGCCTCATCTCTCTGCCTCCATTGCTGCGCTGGCCTTCTGTTCGGTGGAGGCTTGCTGGGTGACGGCAGAGGGCCAGCCAGGGGGCGGGGCCTGTGAGGGGGCATGGCCTTGAGTCCACAGTCCCGGCTGGCTCGGGGCCGGGGGGGTCATGCCCCAGCTAACCTGAGGCGGGGGGGAGGTTGCCATGGAGGCCATGGGGCTGCTGCTGTTGAAGCTCTCCGAGGCCTTGAGGCGGGAGAACATGGTGAGGGCGTCGGGGAAGTTGGGGGGCGTGGCCGGCGTGTTGGCTGGAGTGCACATCTGCAGAGAGACAGACAGAGATGTGTTAGAGTCTGCGGAGGGCAGGGAAACAGACTTCTGTGACGACATCAGCTACCATCAGCGCAGAGTCTCCCCTGGCTGCCCCCCACCACCATGTCAGCGTACCTGAGCACACCTGGTCCCAATGTCAGCGTACCTGTGCACACCTGGTCCCCATGTCAGCGTACCTGAGCACACTTGACCTCAGTGTCAGTGTTACGGCACCGGACACGGGGGCATCCGTACCTGAGCAAACATGACCCCCACATCATTGGGCTGAAAACTTGGACGTCTTTACCCAAGCACACCTGGCCCCTGTGTCTGCGTACCTGCGCACACCTGGTGCCTGCGTCATTGTTAAAGCGCCGGACACACGTACCCCGTACCTGAGCACACCTGGGGCACACGCACTGTGTTGTAGATGCTGGCTGTTCTGAGTGCTGTTTCTTGCCCTGACGGTAACTGTCACAGGCTTGTGTGTGTTTGGACGGCAGCCCCGCTCCGGCCTGGTCCTGCAGAGCGACTCTATAAAAGGAAGTGCAGAGAGGCCATGGAGGACTCCCCCTCCTCCCGCTGTCCCAGAAGGCTCTGCCGACATTCCTTCCCTTTCCCCAGTGTTCCTTCTGTTTATTTAGATTCATCCACTCAATGGCTGCGTTTCCTGAGGCTGAGAGCAGTAGCCTGGCATCCAACCCTCCGCCCCCGCCCCCCTGTCCCACGGTGACCCTGTATGACCCCCATTGTCCTCCCCTGGCTGGCCCTCCTCCTGCTACAAATCCCTCAGCTTGGAGTGCAGACAATAGCCCCCTGCCCCCAGCCACCCCCCCCACACACACACACACACAGCGGCAAATCGCTGCCAAAACCAACACGGCCCCGGCAGGTCCGAGTTATACTCTAACGGTCCCCCGCCCCCCCTCCCCATGTGCCTGCTGTCTCCATCGCCGGCGCTGAGATCACGGGCGCGCCGCTACGTCCCCGTGCGAAAAACCGCTCTCAATGGACCGGACTCTCGCTCCGCTCGCTCAGAGTATTGATTTACTGTGAGCCTTGGTTATGTGGAAAACATCTGACGGCGGTTAGCCGGTCTGTATGAAAATACAGAAAGTGTGAGATGAAACGTGAGTCCTGAACCCCAGCCTGACTGGAAACATTCAATACAAGCCAGTCCCTCTAGACCAGCAAATATCAACCTGTATGAAAACTCAAATGCAGGACCCAAGGGCCCGACAACAAGAAAATACAGCACAAACATGCAGATGATGTCATACAGGGAAACGGACATTATAAACGGGATGCCCGCATGATTACTAGTAATGACATGAACCGCTAACTATTGTGTGAAGCCAGTATGGCACAGAGTTTAAGTGCGATAAAATTATAAATGCAGAAGTTGCACAATATGAAATCTTTATAATGAGCTATTTAGACATTTTAACAAACATAACAAAATCTGAATGAACGGTCTTTTTTACATACGGTTAGCTATAAACTGGGTGGAAAAAGTGTGTGTCTTTGTCACCCTCTCAGTGTGTGATTTGAGAGATGGCAGGGACCCGAGGACCAGTGACAGTAACTTCAGTTTCATGTTTATCTGAAGCTTTGTGCATTCGGCTGCATCCAGGACTGGAATCCATTTCCGTCATTCCCGAGCATGAATGGCCCTGTTTGACTTCATTTGGCTGCCCATAAAAGACAGAATGTTCTTAAATACCAACAAAATCACATGAGATGCAAAGTCTGTCTCAGACGCCCTTTCAGAAAAAAGGGCTTGCTCAGCGTTTTCGGCTCCCCAGGTAATGAAAGCCCCACAGAATACCACCCTGAAGCGATCTGGTTTCGCCGCCAGCGCAGGGCCCGCGCCTCCCCCCCTGCCCAGGTATGTGAAACATTCACAGATCGTCTTACCGCTGAACCCAAAACGCGCCGCGCTCACCCACTCCCTGCGGACCCACCGCCGACGGAACAACCTTGACACCGGCCACAACGGACATCGATCCGCGGTAAGAGTATCCCAGCCGATCCGGAACAAAGCCACGCAGCAAAACCACGGACGGGGACGGAAGCCGGTGCCCTCCATCGTGCCCCCGGACATCCTCACTGCAGGCAAGTTACTTTGCACACATCAGAACAAGAAAAAGACTGTGAGGGAAGCAAAGAGGGCAACTGCGGAAGAGTGAGTGAGCGGCCTGCACGGGGTTGCGCGTCCGCAAAGGGATTTAAGGATAAATGTAAGTAAATGAGTTAGGGGCTCACATGGAGAATGGGCTCAGTTTTTAAACCACGGTGCACCAAATCAACATTCCCCAGCATGGAGGGGGGTGCTGTGACCCCTGAGAGATGTGTGGGTTCAAAGCGAAGGGAAGGGCGTGCCCCCCCCCCAAAAAAAAACCCGAACATTCATCACCAGCGCACAATGGCCTTCAGACCAGCAGCCAGCGTCCAGGCCATGGCTGCAATAACAAACACTAAATATTTTGGTGTGAGAATGTTTATTTTAGCAGAAAATGGATTCCTTATCATTTAAGTCACAGATGGTGTGTTATAGTGAATGAAGGATGTATTTTCTGATTCATTTTTAAGTTGTTAAAGTACCGATGTTTTCACAATCCAAAGACAGCCTCGTAGCATGTGAGATTATTTTAAATTCACCATGTAAATAAATAATAACCTCAGATGAAGCAGCACTGAACACACCCTATCAGGGTCAATGATTAATAATTAATTGAGCAAAAACATGCCAAATATCATTGCTACAAGATACTCTGTAAAAATGTGCTAATAACGCTAGACCATGGGTAAAAATGTGCACAACCATAACTGTAACAATGTTATTACAACTAGTTATATCAGAAATGTTTTAATGTTGAGCAATTCTATATTCTGATGTTTTCATACTACATGAGGTAGGATATGTACTAGTGTATGTATTTCTGTTGTTACATAATTATATTCTCATAAAATACAGACTCAATGCATTGTTACCTGTTCACATGTTTGAAGTGCCTTGCTAACGTAAATGCAAGTGTTTGCACCGACGATATTTCTGAAAAATACAGCAATCAATCATTCATAGACAATAATTTCACATTGACAGATACATTTTCATGCATTTTGTCATATGACATACTGCTGACAGAAGTGCAATGAAATATTCATGAAATGCACTGTGTATAAACTGCACGGCTGTGCACCAACTGGGTATTCAGTGGATTTGCTACAACTAGAAATGCTGTTCCTCATCAATAATTAGCACTTTTTGCTACAAGCTTTTTTTGTAATGGAAACAACAACAGTTTCACAGACTGGTTTTATAGCAGGGCTGTGTAATTGCTGCTTTTGAGTATTTTGATACTCTGCATCAGTCAGCAGTCCAAAAGCTCAGAAGCTCTACTTTTCATGACCTGTTCCTCGCCAGCTGTGTCATGACACATGCGCACAGCCCTTAAAGGAACTCTGCTGTTATAGCGTTAGCCTCAGCGGTGCACTGCCATTACAGCGTTAGTTTCAGCGCAGCGTTAGCCTCAGCGGTGCACTGCCATTACAGCGTTAGTTTCAGCGCAGCGTTAGCCTCAGTGGTGCCCTGCCGTTACAGCGTTAGCTTCAGCGCAGCATTAGCCTCAACAGAGCCCTGTTACAGCGTTAGCTTCGGCGCTGCGTTAGCCTCAACAGTGCCCTGCCATTACAGCATTAGCCTCGGCGCTGCGTTAGCCTCAGCAGTGCACTGCCATTACAGCATTAGCTTCAGCACAGTGCTAGCCCCAGTGGTGCCCTGCCGTTATAGCGTTAGCTTCAGTGCAGCGTTAGCCTCAACAGTGCCCTGCCATTACAGCGTTAGCCTCGGCGCTGCGTTAGCCTCAACAGTGCCCTGCCATTACAGCGTTAGCCTCAGTGCAGTGTTAGCCTCAGTGGTGCCCTGCCGTTATAGCGTTAGCTTCAGCGCAGCGTTAGCCTCAACAGTGCCCTGCCATTACAGCGTTAGCCTCAGTGCAGTGTTAGCCTCAGTGGTGCCCTGCTTGTAAATGTGGATGCACGTGCAGCTCTTAGAGGCAGACGGGTTTTCTGATCTCATATGCCCGTGGTTGCAGTAAGAGAGAAGGCCTGCATTCCCCCTACTGTGATTTCCACTCCTGTTAAGAGGAGGTGGAGGAAAGAATCCCAGCCTGTCAGAAGAAAGGTGGTGGTTTTTGAAGAAGGAGTAAGATAGATCTCTCTCTCTCTCTTGCTCTCTCTCTCTCTGAGCTTGCCTGGCTGTGGGCATCTGCCCCAGGCTCTGGCCCAGCTGAGACAGCCAGTGTGTTGGCCCAAGCAGTACTGTATACACACACACACACACAACACGCACACAACACACAACAGACCTCTTGTGCTTAGCTCTGCAGCGCTGTCGCCGTGGAAACACTTTGTTTGCAAGGACGGGGCTCGGTAATGCGGACTGAGGTCTGGAGCAGGCCCTTATAAGAGACTCCCCCCTTCCCCCTGCGGTTCGCCCCACGTCTTGTTTACTTTTGTTTGTTCTATCGCTTCGGCAGGCAGGAGTCTCATCCTGACCAACGGCTCCAGCCATCAGTAGATGCGCTCGCCACACTGCGGCCAGCCGCACCGCAGCCCCACGGCCCGCTACGGCCCCGCTCCAGCCCGCGTACCCAGGCCTCGTTTCTCAGCACAACACAAACGAGTCTTTATTTATTGTGTGGCCCACCGCATTCTTCCACAAGAGGCCTGGGTACAGCGGAATTTACATGTGATTTCAGAACATATGCTTTCGCAGTGACATCAACGGGAGATTTATACGTCTACAAACACACTTCAGACCTCTTTTTTCCATTGTGCCAACCTTGCCAAAATGGTGTGTGCCATTGGTAGAGTATAACTTGGATGACAAATTTGATCCACTTCTGCTTATTCCTCCAGAATTCCAGCACACACTGGTCTTCCTGTAGCAAACATCCCAGATAAATCCACTCCTTCTACTTCTGTCTCTTGTATCATCTGTGGCTTGCTTAACAGTTTCCTATGTTACTAGGGCAAAAGCAACAGCTTTGGCTGGATCCCCCCCAGAACATCACCTTCCAGTGTGTGCTCAGGCAGGGTGCATACTGGGAAATGGAGTGCAGTAAGTTAGCATGTGGAAGCAGATAGGCAGTAGTGAGATACAGTGTGTGTGTGTGTGTGTGTGTGTGTGTGTGTGCGTGTGTTTGTGTGTGTGTGTTGAGTGTGTGTGTGTGTCTGTGTGTATTGAGTGCATGTGTGTGTGCGTGTGTTTGTGTCTGTGTGTATTGAGTGCGTGTGTGTTTGTGTGTGTGTGTATTGAGTGTGTGTGTGTGTGTGTGCGTGTGTTTGTGTCTGTGTGTATTGAGTGCGTGTGTGTGTGTGCGTGTGTTTGTGTCTGTGTGTATTGAGTGCGTGTGTGTGTGTGTTTGTGTCTGTGTGTATTGAGTGCATGTGTGTGTGTGTGTTTATGTGTATTGAGTGCGTGTGTGTGTTTGTGTCTGTGTGTATTGAGTGCGTGTGTGTGCGTGTCTCTGTGTGTGTGTGTGGAAGCAGAGAGACAGCAGTGGCACAAGCCAGGGCCGTGTCCCTCCTCACTGGCCGTATCAGAACGAGCACACAGCTCTTGACAGAGGATGCATCTCGCCCAGCAGCTCCCATCTGTTATGCACCTCGAGTGAACAGGAACGCTGAACACAGGCCAACATATTTGGACTAAGTCTAGCATTTACAATGCGGCAGGCACGCTGAGGGTATCTCGGGGATATCATGTCCTAGCGGCAGGCTTGGTTTCCAGCCTCACACAGGCCCCCATTGTGCGCTACGCTAATTCACGGCTCCGCTCTCCCCATTCTCCGCATGTCATGCGAGGGCATGGTGAACCTTCATGCCCCCCGAGCCTCAGCCTGCCTTTGGGTGACCTTCCGCTCGGTCTCTGCCTCACACGCTAGCCCTGCTCCAGATCAGCTCTGAAGCACCGCAGGAGATCCAGGTAAAAATAGCGGCTAAAGCAGCCAGCGCTAAGTCTGACTAATGACTCTCTGTCGACGGTTTTGATTAGGATCAGTTTGAACATGTATCTAAGAAGATGTGACTAGGCCCTAATGGAACATCTCTGTCTCTCTCTCTCACAAACACAAACAAACATACTCACATACACACGCACACCCACACACATAGGAATGAGCGAAATCAATTTCCAACACGCTTACACTCTGAGATATTATTTCCTCCAAACCTGTCTCTTACACACTTGCGTATAACATTTTTCTGCTCCAGAACATATCTCTAAGATCACCCATAGCCATCTTCAACATAACAATTTACTTTATCTAAAAGTAATTTTATTTAACTTGAGTGCGAAATGTGAGATATCAGGCAGTTGGTCCTTCTGCGGTGTTTTAACAGATTACGTGACAGAATCAATACACAAAGGCAGTTAGGTTTTCACTGAGTGCCATCAATCACAGCTGGGAGACACTTTCTACATAAAACACATCTCTCTACAGGCAGATATTAATATTATTCATATGTTCATCTTGGGAAATTTTATCATTTCAGAGGCATGAGAAACGTTCTTCGTGGATCATTCCAGCTCTTCAGGCAACTTGAAAAGAATACACAAGTGAAAGGTGAGTGGGTATCTTACAGCAGAAGAATCAAGTGCAGCACCTGTCCTAGATTACTGATGTTCACTCTAGCTTTTATTTCATGTTCTGCACTACTTAGTTAAAGTATCCATTAATAAATACATTTAATATATTCTGATAAGACATATTCTAAATTGTTTAACTCTAGTGGCCCATGGACCAATGACATTTGGTCAAGAAATATAAAATATAAATGATATATGTAAACCATCCCCTGGAGCCACTGTAGGCAGCAAATAGATTTTTTACTCTGTATCAGTGACATCAAAATGCCCTTCAGAACTAAGTGGCTGCCAGCAACTCAATTACTATAGGAGAATGAAGCCATTTCACATTACAGACCTGGGCACTGAATGGGCACCAGTCAAATACTCTGCAGGCTGAATTAATTCATCATTTCCCTGTATGTCACCAAGCTGCTAAACGTCTGGGTCCTGAAAACACTTTCTCAGGCACCTCTAGACTGTGAACTGAAGCAGCAACTACAATCTCCACTTCTCTTATTCTTATTAAAATAAAACGCCGCAATATTCTGACATGACAGCACTGCACGCTGGTTACTGTATTTGTTGCTCCTTGTATGATCTGATAAACATCACATAACCTTGATTTTTTTGCAAATATGCAACTGTGGTCACACAACTGTAGACTAAAAAAAAAACACTCCGATAACCTAAAAGGTTTCATTTTCTATTACAATTATGTGGGAACATTTAATCTTAAATGAATCATGAGAATTGAATGGATATAGTTTTGTAAGTAAGTGTAAAGTCTGTGTGTGTGTGTGTGTGTGTGTGTGTGTGTGTGTGTGTGTGTGTGTGTGTGTGTGTGTGTGTGTGTGTGTGTGTGTGTGTGTGTGCATGTGTGTGTGCGTGTGTGTGTTTGTAAGGGAAGGGGAGTCTTCATGTTTTTTTTTGGCTTCGGCCTGTGGCGGTTTGATCACGGCTCTCACCAGCATCCCCTCCCTGTGCTTAGTCTTGCCTTGCCTTTCCAATTTTCTTTATCGCCGTCTCTAAACTTCCAGATCAGTGTCTTCCTCGTCTCGTTTTTAAATAGAATCTCATGTCAGCGCCTGCAAGCGCGTGAGCTCGCCCACAGTGGCCTGAACACCAAATTATACGACTTGATGTCTTGGTCTCCTTAATATCACTGGGATGGGTTCATGCAAGGAAACCTGAAACATTTTTGTAGGTTTTTCTTTCCACGCTATTTACATATCCTACAAAGTAACACAAAATGGCAGCTGCACTCCACAAACAACTTCTGGAAGTATTTATGGGTTTTTGTGAAAGCTTTAAAAGGATGCTCCGCTATGGTAGAACGCATGATAAATAATGGAGGGTTGTTTACAAATATGACCTGACAAGGAAGGGTCCGGAAACAATGTTTCTTGACGTATCTATGGCTTTCTAGGTTTGATTTGATCTTTCTGCAGAAATTTACTCCCTGCTCAGTGGTACATCACAAGGCAACCGGCACCATATGATTAATACAATGATGTGGCCTGTAATGGTATAATTAATGGTCTCCTTACTGTACTTCTGCCATAGCGAAGCAGAATGCTCTGCATGGTCACATGACCCACAGGCTCCGTGTGGAGCTGAGAGAGACAGAGACACTGCAAAGACCATGAGAACCCTGGAACAAGGAGCAGGCTGTGCCATAAGGACAGGTCAATAGATGAAAAATGCAGAGACCGACCACAACACGGCACTTTACCTTTACCTCTAAACTCTGCACTTCTTCTTACATAAAGAGATAAATTCGGTCCCAACACCTTCAGTACCTGCAGGCCACAGGTAAATGATCGCCCAGCGAGCAGTTTGATCATTAACCTGCCTCAGTCAGACTGTTGACACACCGCTGGGAGGTTTTCCAGTGAGCAGACATCGTGGTAATTGTCCAAACTGTCGGGCTGCGTGTTCTTCAGGGAAACTAATGGAACATATGTGCTCATGTGGAATAAAAACAGAGAGAAAAAGAATGATGTTGGTTACATCTCGGTTTCACCGAGGACAGGACTGCACTAGGAATGAGCTGATAAAAACATCTTCGTCCTACAGCCACAGAAGCTTCTGTGTGGCTCTGAGAGAAGGAATAATGTGGCTGGGTTTTCTGGGGCATGGCTGTCCTGAGTGAGAGTGACCTTCACATGGCACGGCCCGGCCATGTCCTGCCTCTCAGAGGGGCCCCAGTGGGGCCTCGGTCAGCTGACTCCATAATCTGCACTCTCTCGTGGAAGTCATGTTTCAGCTCAGCCATTTATCAGCCCCTAAAGTATTCCCTGGGTCCAGCGCAGGCACAGCACAGGCACAACACAGGCTCAGCACAGGTTCAGCGCAGGCTCAGCACAGGCACAGCGCAGGCACAGCGCAGGCTCAGCGCAGGCTCAACACAGGCCCAGCACAGGGACAGTGCAGGCACAGCACAGGCCAGCGCAGGCACAGTGCAGGCACAGCGCAGGCACAGCACAGGCCCAGCTGCAGGGCTCCAGCTCTCCGCGGGGCTGCAGCAAACCCTGAGCTCGTAAACACGCCTGGTCCTCATTCTCCCGCGAGAGCGTTTGCTTGCTCCGTCCTCCCTGCCAGCCCAGCCGCCTGGCCCGCCAAACGCCTCCTGTTCTGGGAAAAAATTTTCCTAGAAACCCGCCAGCCCGGGCCAAGCCACTTGTGCTGTGGAGCGCTGCCCGGCCCGGGCGGCAGCGGCTGCAGCGCATGCTCTGCGGCGCACTGAAACACGCAGGTCTGCGGCCCAGGTGTGCATGCATGCATGCAGCTGCACACACAAGTGCATGGGCTTGCAAACATGCATGCACCAGCCACGTGTGCACACCGGCACGCTTACGGCCACTCAAATGCAGTGTGAGAACACGCTTAGGGCAGCGGTGTCTGCACCATGTTACTGCGTCTGCTTCCCAGCAGACTTCTCCACAAACCAGTGCATTACTTTAATAACCAAATTTCCACAGGAAAAAAAAACACAAAAGAGTATCTCTAATGTGCTTAAAATATTGATCTCGGCAGGTTAAACATTGTAGGAAATATAGCAGTGAGTTTCGCCAAGCCAAACTGTTCATCTGCTGTGGAAGATTAATTTGATGAGACAAATGAGAGAGAATGCTGTCGCAGCAAAGAGCAAAGAAAGAAAGGGGCCTTGCAGATCGAGTTGGAGATAAATGGTGGGTCATACTCGAATGGAGCTAAGCAGCCGATCACTCATCTGACCTGCAGCGTTTTAATTTACAGATGATCCTGCATGCAGGAGCGCAGCCAAATTAACATGTGAGTCCAAAGTCCCTCTCAACAGAGCAGAATTCAAAATACAATTTCCTCAAATCATCCATCAGCAGAACTCTGCAGCCCTGACAGCAAGTAACAAAGCCACACCCCCCCACCCCAAAATTGATATAAAGGAGACCTCTATCCCCTTTCAATTAAAAAAAGGTAGTGGCAGAGACAGACGGAAATACAATCCATGGCCGCTTCCACTGATACAGTCAGAACTGTTTTTAAAATGTGCTCACAGTCAAGGACATGGTGATCCTTTCTGAAATGAGCCACTCAGCACTTACACAAACCTGACCCAGGTTTTAGAGTTCCCCCCCCCCATTTTCAATTTGCAGCACACAGTCTCAACTCATACGCATGGCTGCGACTCCAAACACAAATGGCCTTTGACCCAGCATGTCAGCACTTGGCGTTCCAAATCTCCATGCCACACCCATAAACAAACCTCATAATGCAGGTTTCCAGAAACAAAACCCCTCACTTACTCACTCTGCTGGGAAAAAGACCTTCAGCAGCTTTGATCCAGGGTTTTTTGGGGCAAAAACTTCTTTTATTGCTTTCGCTAACTGGAAGCTAATTATGAACGTCACCACAGTTTTTAGTTTGGCATCTCCTCTCCTTTGATTATTCCAGGACACTAGAATTCCTTTTCATGTGTGTTGAGTGAGGTAATCGTAATGGACATTTTTAATTAGCCTATTATTCACTAACTCCAGAACAGGCTGCCTCTCCTCAGTTCAGGCAGTGGTCAGCTCTTACTTAGAACTGTAATACAGAGAGAGACAGAAAAAGAGAAGAGGAGTTCTGGTCTTCAGTCAGACCACACCTTAGAGAGGCTGATTACCATGCTGGCAGGGAGTGGGGCGGACACAACTCTCACTTCTCCTTTTTTCTCTGACAGTTCTACGCTGGGTGACATTTCCGCAGAAACGGTGTGATGGAGGTGGAAGAACATCCGTTCTCCCTTTCCAGTGGCGAGGTCTGGGAGCTAGCACCGGTCCGCTGCAGCGACAGGGGCCTCTCGGCAAAACAAAGCCCGCACCACTGAATGAGGCCTGCCGGACTGACGTCCTCTGTTCTCTGTTCTCCCCTGTCTGGGCTGAGCTCTGTTCACGCTGCATGCCCTCATTGAACCTGCGGTTACCGTGGTATACGTTTCATAGTTACCGTGAAGTCACTCCCTCTGGTGCTGCATTCTTCCGCCAGATGTAAAATGGATACTCCCCAGGCCCAGCCCAAACGCTGCTCTGTTTATGTTGTGGCAACACCAGCGCTCAGATGCGCCGTGTAACTCACAGCCCCCCCTGCTCTTTCTGCATGCTGCCTCAACCAACTGAAACTAAATAAACATTTCATCACAACACTGGCGAACCAGCCACATATTTTTATTTTTCATCATGATAAAAGATGAAAATATGCTTCTGTACAGCAGCTGCACGCTGATTAATCCCCCTACGCCGGCTTTCATGGTTCATGTCCAACTGCATTTCATATCGCCCCGGTTGTGAAAGCAGGGTATGGATACTCGATGAACACACAAGAATACAGACAGCGACAGTGGGCATATAGTACGTGTTTTTGGTCCTGAAAGACCGTGCTTTTTTTTCCCTGTACAGGTCCCGGCAGCTGATGACCCACGGTTTCATCATTTACAGGGAGAAATAACAAACAGACGCGCCTGAGAGGACCTTTGATAGGACATCCTCCCTTAGCAACCGCTCAGGGTCTGGGAGGTGAGGCGAGAATTCCCACCCCGGCCTGCGAACACTCAGGCTCTTTGTCAGTCGCCTTGCTCCACTCCCAAACTTCCCTGCTCTGCCCCGCGCCGCAGAAAGGAACCATTTTCTGGGAGCCTGAGTCTCACTTCCTGTTGGAATCCACAGCGCAGCCTGCGTTTATGAGGGCCTCCACATGAGCGAACACGGGCAGGAGTGGGGCGGGACGGGCTGTAAGCCAGAGACTGCACTGGGGAGCAACAGTGTGTAACACGTGGTGTGAGGCCAGACCCCCCCTCCACAGAGAACAGCACTGCCATACCCCCTACATCACTGTTGCAAGGGTTAGTCCTGCCTGCATTCAGCCAATGGGCCTGAACACACTCAAACAGAGTTAATTACGAAGTCCTACAAAGGAGTGCAAAATAACAGTCCGCACTGTTGCTTTCAACACTGGCAAAGTGTTGCTTCATGGTGTAATTAGTCACGCAATCACAAATAACATAGGCCTTATAAGATTAAAAAAAAACCTCTACTACAACAAGCTTTCCACGAAGACTAGAATATGTTATGGTCTGAGCGTGTTTCATGTTCAAAATACACTTTTAGTGCTTCATGGTTGTTGGGAAGTTTTTCTTTCAGTGCGTCTAGCGCCTAGCTGGGCCATGTTCAGAGTTACTGCGCTTTCACTGCACACCCTCAGTGTGACCACTGAAAAATAGCGCTATCCTGCTGCAGTTTAAGCCTCTTATGAAACTGTGCCGAGGGCGGGGGGGGTGAGCCTGATCAGGATCCCTATGGTCCCTTGGTGACCCCGCGTCCTGATCTCCACGACAACCCATTTGTGGTGATCCAGAGATCGGGGGGTGGGGGGTCGTGGTGGCCATTCTGCCGGCCAGCCAGGCTCTGAGAGGAGAGGCACCCAACCTCCTCCCCACAGCGTTACAGGCTACGCGGCTACACCGTCATATCTGTTTACACGCGCACAAATATCTGCGCTTGCCTCGCCTTCCAGGTCCTTCTGGGAAAATGAGGCAATTTAACACGTAAGCCCTCCCCTGATTTTACACTACAATCCAAAGCTGGAGGAACTAATCCACCGGGACAGCCAACAAGATGTAGGGGACGGGAGCAGCTGGCCAGACTAGAGGGTAGTTAGGGTTGCGTGCGTGTGTGCGTGTGTGTGTGTGTTAGAGAGCTTGAGCGTGAGCGTGGGTGTCTATTAAAAAAAACACAATACAAGCTGAATCCCTGCGGACATGTTTCACGAAACCGACAGAAACAGCTCCGTACTACGCTTGTAGCTGAGCATCAGTGTGTTTCTCCGTCAGCTGAGTACGGGAGGCTGTGATCCTTCATGTGAACGGCGCGGCGTGCACAAGACGCCAGGACATAAAACATTCTGCTTCTGCTGTACGTGTCTTACGCCAGAGAGTCTGTCTTCTGCACGAAGCAGCGTGAAATACAAGCTGACACTGTCAGCGAGATACACACTGTCCTCACTGCAATACAATGGCCCCCAGGCACTGCTTTAAAAAACAAACATCTACATTTTAAAGCGGTCCTTCGGTTTTCAAGCCCTGCCACAAAAGGTGTATTTGGCATCCAGACCCTGTATAGCTGCAGAGGCATCTGCAACCTTCTACCTGTCAGTCATAATTACTGTATGGGTCGGGGGAAATAGACAGGCAAAGTGGATTAGGCCTCACAAGCCTGGCAGCGCTGTTCAGCTGGAGAGCGGCCGTGCAATAACTAAGGCACTGGGCTATACACACAATTAAATGAATACAACCTGCACCACTAAGCAAAGTGCTCCAACTTCAAGCTTAAATGGCGTCTCTCAATGACCTCGGAGAGAAAAAAAAAAAACGCCCACCAACAGAAGACTTATTCAAAGCAGGGACGAGCCCAGATTAAGCAAAGTTTTGGAGAGCAGACGAAAGTCTCAATTGTGCGATCCACAGTCCTGTATATAAACTGCCTCATGAATACGGTGTTTTGTAAACCTGTCTGCTTTAATTATTTGGAAATATGGGATGGACGTGGCCACACAGGCCTTTTCAGTGTCCTCTGAATACCCAGAGACAGTCACATTTACTGTAATAAACCCATATCCACATTATACAAACAGCACTGCCGCTGCACCGGATTAAATAGGTCAAAGTAATGCTTAACATGCAGGCCCTATTGTTCTTCACTCAGGAGCAGTATCTGAGGGTTACATTTTAATGCCTTCCAGGACAGTCAAAATCCATTAATATCCAAAATCTGCCCCCTTTTATTCTTCATTGTACTACATTTTTTAAAAATGCAATTCTTACATTGCAAACTATGTTTTCTTAAATATATGGGTCAATGTCATTAAAAATAAGATCAATTAAATAGTTTACTAGCAATTACGTACATTATTTACTTTGCATTTAGGATTTGCTTAAATAGAAACAATGTATATGTTACTCAAATAGATAACTATTGATGTATACAGGCTTACGAACACCGACTCCTCTCACAGAAGACATTAAACCGATGTGCTGCATGCTATTCTCAGTCTGAATAAATGAAAGAGTTACTCAAAGCACCCATGTAAGCAATGTAGCGCGGCCCCTCACAGCCACACAGTCACCAGGAGTTCCTGCCAAGCTAACCCCCTCCTTTCTCTCCACAGCTCTCTACCCTAATGCTGGGTTTCCCCCTCGCATCCTTCCAAAACCCTGAGCCTTCATGCTTGTTCCACACATCTCCAAACTCCAAGCCTGCGACGCACACACATGCGCACACACACACGCACACACACGCACGCTCATTCATCACTGGCTGCCCATCTGTCCCTCCCCAGTGCTGGCCCATGACGAGGGCTTGTTCAGCAGTAATGCAGTCTTTAATTTACTGACCCGAAAGAGACAGATCCAACAATGAAAAAAATAAAAACGCACTTCAACTTATTTAATAAAGACAAAAATATTACAGTAGGTCAATGCACAAATCAGTCCCCTCAGACAATGGCTGTGTGGAGGATTCATTGAAGACTCGTAAAATAACACTGTAGATACCATATATCAATACAACCTTATACCTTCTAAACGTAAAACCTAAATATCTGACTATTCCGGGTATGAGTATGTACACAACACAGCAATACAGTTGGCTATTTATTAAAATAACTGCACACAATGTGCAGCCTACTATACGGTATGAATAATACACAAAGAAAATGCAACGTGTCGGCTGTGAAATTCCTATTTGTATTCGGTCTGAATACATTTTTAAAAGCCGTCTACGAGTTGTGGAAGCATAGTAACATACAACATAGCAACAAATCATTTTGGCGACAAAATGTAGGCGCTCTTGTTGAACATGAGCCTGTGCCCATGCGGCGGCTACAAACCACCGTGTCCAAGGGTCGGATATACAAAAGCAAAACTGCTGTTCAACGCTGTTAATTATGTTCAGTTTTCCAGGAAACACCCTCCCCCCACATTTGTGAGCAAGATTTTCAATGCCGCAATATAAGAAAAAGGAAACAAGTTCTTTTCGCCCAAAACCACATGCACTTCTAACCGACATGCTTTCATTCCGGCCCCGAGTGTATGAAATGCAGAATTTCACAATGTTAATATGAGGAGCACAGTCCATGAGCAGCGCAGGCTATGAACGTGGCTGCCTGTGTTTATTTTTGTAAGCCTCGCGTCTTCCCAACATGGCGGACATGTGGAGCAACAAAACAATAATAATAATAATAATAATAATAATAATAATAATAATAAATCTGCCATAACATGTAAATATAAAAGTATACTCACCATTTGATGGTGGTGACTGTATGGGATATTGGTTTCTTGAAAAAAGGCACTGAGCGCAGTCTACAACAAAAAGGCAAAACAGTGACATAAGTGGACAGAATGCAATAATGTTACGCCAACATAATTTTTACCATGTTGCGAGCTACTTACACCCTTAAACTAACACGTTGCCTGGTGTTATCAATGAGCCATTTATCGGACAAAAATATAACTACTATTAATCAAATTAAGTGTGCTATTATGTTTCTGTACAAAAGCTATTTTCAAAATCAATAAATAATGTGGTCGCTGTGCTGCCATACAGCAAGTTGGCTTTCATTAGTATAGTCAGTTCGCTGGCGTACAATGTAATGTTAAATCATAAAGCTATAACAGTACGTTATCCAGATATGCAAGTACAATCCAGCGGTCATCTTTATTGCATAATAGCATTAACGTACAGTAGCAAGCTACTGCTGTAAGAGTAATGGAAAAGGATTATCGTATTTGTTGGCTAACATACTGTAGCTAGCTAAGGATCTGCAGTAGGATCAAATTGAATGTAGTGACCTATGGCTAATGTAGCTCGCTTCAATCTTACACAATTATTAAGGTGAATCATGTTTCAGATGTAAGGAAATACAACGAAACATGATTCGGAATAAACTGTAATCGTTGTAGATCCGATGTGCTTATTGTATTCCCATACATTTTTTGAAATAGACCAACATATATATGGCAGTCTGCATTATCTAAGCCAGTAGCACACTATCACACATAAACACGAACATTAGCTAGCTAGCTGAAGTCCCTTAGCGTTACCTCGAATTGCCAATGTGCCGCTTGCAAAAGCTGCTTCGCTTGGTCCGCCGCACATCCAGCTGTCAAGACAAACTGGTTTATCATCACTTGGTGCTTAAGTTCATCCATATTCGCCGGAGCTTATTTTCTAAGCGTATGTTTTAGTGTTCAACCAGGAATTCAGTCCTTGTGGTTATTTCTTCTCTCTTTCTCTTTCAGTCATCCACCATTACAGCCGGCTGAGCAAACACAAATATTTACTGTATGAGCTGTGCCAGTGTACTGAGCACCCCCGATTGACAGCGAGTAGTAACCAATGGGAGGGACGGAGGGAAAGTGGGACTTGTATGCTGCTAAATCACCCTGCGCCTCCGGTGAAACTGATGGATCACTTTGTTTTAGCAAAGAAAGTCCGCACGAAACGTGTTTGTAAAAATGTGCAAGGTATCTTTTCAACGAATGCGTTTTCAAAATCCCAAGAGTACCACACTAGATTATTTTTAAAACCATATATGTAGCCGTATAGTTAATTATTTGCGTGGTATAAAATTCGACTTTACGCCATATCCTTCCTGTCGCTGAGAACTACAAGTACCGACAGCACGCGCTTTGTTTGTAAAATTCTAGAAGGATAAAATTTGTGAATGACGGCCGCTCCTGTCCAATTCCCACGCGTTCTGTGTCACTATCTTACCAAATAAGGTAAACAAATCTTCCAGCACCAATAAAATCATTCGAAACCGACTGTGAAATAGTCGACATTCAGTGTGTGTATGTGGAAATATAGTCAGCAAGGGAAAATACATAACAGACTCGTCGGTGTCGTACAAATAATTTCATACATATAAAATATAAAAAACTTTTGAAAGGGGTTTGTTAAAAATGGTATCCAGTGCACAATATGCAATGGGGAAACGTATGAATAGAAAGATACATATTACTTATTTATAATGTTAAGTCATTTCCATTCAATCAATACCGATACTATGATTCTCGTTTATACTATAAATGGCTAATTACATTATTTATAACTGCTAACAAATATTGATGCACAATTCATTTTAAAATAAAAACAAAAAAAATAAATAAACATGTATTCTGCCTTCATTATTAACATGTCTCTCGGTGCTCTTGTAATCCTCGTTTATATGAAAATAAGTGTGATTTATATGGCAGTCAGAAAGTTGTTTAAATTGTAATTATGGGCACTGTTTTATTTTCCAATATTTTTTCTCAACTTTGCTCTGCCATTTTCTAGTCTACAGTTGTTGTTGTTGTTTATGTGTGACATCATTCTCAAGAGTCCAATCATTCTACAGACAGTCAACATTTTACTTATATTATAATTCCAGTGCATTGCAGAATGCTTTTGAATATAATTTTTTTGTTACAATGTACTAAGGTCACATTCAAAGTGCATTGTAATGGAGGCGGATGCAAACCACAGTTAAGTCATTCTACTCCCCACAATATATTCTTTGGCTGAGCTGGTCCTGGTGCTTGTGGTTGCGGCTGTCAACTAATTGCTGCCTGCGGCTACATTATTATACTTTGTGATTTATTTATTTACAAATTTGAAATCATTTTCTGTGTCCGGTGTTATGTTGCCCTTTGTTGATGCATTTACACAATGCAACTATTTTGAAACATAATAATGAAATTAAATTAATTATATATGGAATTGTCTTATTAAATGTATATATGGAGAGGTGGACAAAATAATATAAATACTTAACAATACTTAAAAATACAAATGGCTGATAAGGAGTGTGTCTTCAGGACAGCTTAAGTCCTTTTTGGAGTGCTGTTAAATAAATTCTGAAGGCAGACCTCCAAATCTTTGAGAGATGAAGAGGGTAGAAAAATCTAATTCACACTCACCAATCCAGAACTTCCCATACAGACCCAGTAATAATTAAAATCGTTGAGGCCCAGAACTTCCCACTGTAAAGACCCAGCATTATCAACTTGGAATAAATAGTGAACTGTGTTTGCACCATAGGGTTGCACCTGGTCTTGTAAAATTCCCTCAGAAGACGTGCAGAGCAATTATCATCCTACTGACTCAAGATGGCTGCCAGATCCGTTACAGAACCGCTACTTTGTTTAACAGTTGATAACAGGCAGTATGGGTTGAAGGCCTCTTTTGGCTTTCTCCAAATCTAAACCAGATATAGGAAATGGAATAAAAGACAACATCTGACCATATAACTTTTTGCCATGACTCAGGGATCCAAGTTTTGTGCTCCTTATGCCAAGCACCTTTGTGCATAGCGTAGGAAGCAAAACAGTTTCAAAATGGTGGCCCTGCCATAAGTACAACTAAGTGTATATATATATGTATATAGTTGCACCTGTCCAATCTTGACTTCCTCTTTTGCCTAAAAATTGATGACTATTTAGTCAAATTTGCAACACACATTGTGCTAATTTTATTGACTATGTGCAATTTATGTATCACTGTGCATTGCTCTTCAACATCTTCCTCCTGCCTGTTACATCACCACTACACTGGGATGTCAAAGACCAGAGTGGTCTGATAATCGACATCGGGCTGGATGAGAACCTTTCAGTATCAGAACGATAACATCTGTGGCACAAGACAATGATAACATCTGAGTGCATCCTGGAGGTTCAGTATGCAAATAACTGTGTCCTTGTGGAACATAAACTCCAGGACCTGTGAGTTACCCTCTCTTCTGCTTTTCACATCTATAGGAACTATAGGACTATATGAAACTTGAGTCATCTGCCAGTGGAGCAGCAGCACACCTGGCCCTCTATCTTTAACATCTGGGTAAACAAGCTCTGCATGTTTACATCTTTTAAATACACAGAGAAACATCCTCTCTGAGCAGCTGCACCATTTATGCTTAAATATAACACTCCCCGAGTTAAGCCTATATATATATATTCTAATAAAATAAACCTTTATCTCAACAGGAGTAGTCACTCTTTGATTTCAGAGAGCGAAGATGGGCCAAGTGATTCCTGTGAAACTACATATCCCACAATCCCTTGCTCGTTCCATGTGGGGTTGGCAAATCACGTATGTCGCGCGACACCCTGTTGCTGTTGCTGCCGGGACAGAAAAAAACAACCCGTCTTCTGTTTGTTTTTTTTTTGTTTGTCATCGATGT
This sequence comes from Albula goreensis, assembly GCA_022829145.1. NCBI lineage: Eukaryota > Metazoa > Chordata > Actinopteri > Albuliformes > Albulidae > Albula > Albula goreensis. The sequence goes on along the minus strand of CM040748.1, from coordinate 1,619,422 downwards.
TTTATGATTGTATTTGTTGATTTATATTACTGTGACTGTAATTTCGTATTGCTTCAAAGGTAATAATTTGCTACAACACGGACGTTTGCTTTGGAAAGTCCAAAATCTCAAATATCAAACCCAAAAAAACGTCTAGCTAGTTAGCCAGCTAACATTAGCTAGCTAGCTAGCTAAAGACTGGTTCCCGATCTTTAAAACGGCGTCGTCGTTAAAATAATCGTTGTAAGTAAGCTATTTAGTCAGCTTGCACGTTAACCAGAATTTTATTAATCTCTTCACTGCATTTTTGTCCTTTGATACAGATTGAAGTTTTGTTATAATAGTGTTTTAAAATTTATATTTCAAGGGTTTGCGCTTAAAAGATGGGCTCAATACTCAGCCGAAGAATTGCTGGGGTTGAGGATATTGATATCCAAGCCAATTCCGCGTACAGATATCCTCCCAAATCCGGTAAGTACTTGTTTAAAGATTTATCTGCTCCTTGATGCAATACAGTTTGCGTGTAACTCAGACATTACAGTGTTTTGTTTTCAGCTAGCGAGATAGATAGCAGAACCACTCCAAAATGACCAACGCTTGCTTGCTAGCCGAACTGTTCTCTTTGAAAACAGCAAGCCTGAGGCAGCCTGTTTGGTTTACTTGTTTGGTAACATTAGCTTCCAAGCTAACTTTAACAACTAGCTAGCTGTGATGCCTAGATAGCTAACGAGTCTTAGAGCAGCTGAACGACCTCAGCGTGCTGCGCTGCCTGTTGCAATTAACATTGGCTTGTAAACAGAGGGTAGTGTAGAAATTGCGATGCATAATATCACACAGCCTTAGGTAATGGTGTTTGACATCAGTTACGTTAGAAAATTACTTCAAGTAAGGTACAAGCGTTCATGTTGAAACCAGTGACTGTGACTGTGAGGATGACGGTATGGCTGTGTTTTGTAGTGGTTTGGTTTGTTGTCGTCTCTGAAGCGTGAATGAAATAGTCTATTACCTCGGTAAACCGCACGAATTAAGCTATTGTGAATTGCCCTCACATTTGATCGCAACCTATGACTGTAGAAATACGACAACAATATAGATTTTAGGGTATTGGAAAATATTGCTTAAATTCTCGGCTTTGAGTAAAGATGTGATGCCATCTATATTTTTTAAAGGTGGCTACCCCCTTTCATATAATTTTGCTTTTATTGACTGTGAACCAATGGAAACATTGCAGATGATGGGCTGCAGGCTGTGTGTATGGGCTGAAGCTCATACCCGAGTAGTTTGAATGCTGCAGCGCGTGTGAACTGGGCATGACCTTGGAATTCAGTGACTGTGGCAAAGCACCGCGACCGAGCCGGTGATGGATGTGCCACCACCTCGGGCTTATTTCTCAGCGATACCGGGGCAGCACGGAAAAATACGCTCTGTACCAGTCTGCACCCGGCAACGTTCAACTCCGAATGGAATTATGCAAGTGTTAACACTGGAAGAACCCATTACACAAGGCGACCAGACTTTTCTCAGTCTTTTTCAGTCGGTAGACATTGTAGATTTGATTAGAACAGAAAGTGTGATGTAAGGGCCGAACAGGGAAAAGGAGATTTGTAGTTGTCCCTCACTTCACTGGCTGGAAAATAAAGACACCATAAAACATTTTCCACTATGAGGGCTTTTATTTCCACTTCAGTTAGGCTGGTTCACCCAATGAAAGATTTGTTTATGTGAATAGTTCTGCTCTTGAGAGGCAGATGAGCAGAATGAGTCCAGCTCTTGCTTTAAATGGTCGCTCCCACACAAGTCGCAGAGACTCCTTGCAGCCCCTCATTACTCAGATCTTTATGATTCTGGGCTGTATGAGCTTTTATTGAAGTAGTACTGTGATCTCAACACAAAGTAACACACCCAGAAGACATTCTGCAGGGTGTTTGCATGTCCTTGTGTTGATAGTGTCACCTGAAATGGAACATGTGATCTGCTTTGCATAGTGAGCTGATTATGCAACTGTCTGCATGTTGCAAGTGATGTATATTTCTGTCTAATATGATATATGCATTGGTTGTCATTATGTAATAAGACTGTGGCTCATTAGCATGTAGCAAAGGATGGTGCGGTTTCACCATGTCTGACCTTTGTATGCTGATGCACTTTATGTGTGTTCATAAAATACAGAGATATCATATTTAGGCTTTTGAGTTATTTATTCAGTTGTTTGTGTCAGTATTTTTTCTTTGCATCCCTCAAATAAGCACAGAGTGTTGACTGTTTATGCTCCCGGGGGTATTCATATTCATATTCATATTTTCACACAGTTTCATTGTAAAGTGAAATGAGAGGTGCTGTTTTTGTTTTGTGGAACCAGCCTCTGTCCCCAATATAATTAGCTGCATGTTTCTCCAGAGACTCCTTTCAAGGGAATGGAGTTTCATTGTTGACACAGATATGATACAGATATTTTCTTTTTGCAGTTGAGCTTTAGTAGATCAAGTCAGCTCATTTGAATGTGCATCTGGGGTACTGCTCTAAAGTATTAAGCTACATTCATCTGTGGAATGCAGGACATTGTGATTTTACTTTCATTTTTTACTTATTCATGGCACTGCTACGACCTCAACTATTATGCTTATAACAACAGCAGCAAAAGATAATGATAGTGTTAATTGTTTTCATAGAAGGCTTGATCATGGAGGATGACTTTGGCTTCACAGTTATATATTTTTACCTGTTTGAGCTTTTCAGTGTAAGTACTTAGCTGATGGTCGTAATAACAGAAGCCTTCCCTTGAAACAGACTCACAGCTTGAAACCCCTTTCTGTGCTTTACTACTGGTCACCTGCTGGGTACCTCATGGGTGGCAACAACATCTAATCATAAACACAAGCATGCCATTTCATAGCCTGCTCATATTTGTCACTGCACACCTCAACTCACACCCATTCATTTGATGTTTTGGTCCAATCAGAATGGTGATTGTAAATCCTATCCCCAGATTATATGTTTACCTATATATCTGATTTATAACAAATCAGTGTTATCTGTGTTAGATGGCACAAGTGTCAGGAATATAGAATATCTTGGCCATGTCATGTGCTTATCATGTTAGCAGCATGTTAGTGCTAGTAAAAGTACAAGAAGGGCAGTTTACTCCTATCAAAGGATGTCCTCAATTTGTTCTTATCTGAGGACTGTGCACTTGAGAATGCTAAAAGAAACATTAGCTGCATCACAGACTTAGAAGTGATACTTGATACTTGAGAAAGGGGAAAAAGGCAAAGTTGGGAAACATTGTTCAGATAATTCAGCCCTTGTGTTCAGTCCTTCGCTGGATTATCACGTAAAGGCAGTGAATTCCTCCATGCTGCTGTAATTCCCCCATGTGTCTTTTATGGAAGGACATGACACTATTTCCAGCTCAACAGTACCCAGCACCTGTGAAATTCTGTGAATGTGTGTACCATTTTATCTTTGATCTCAAGCTCCGGAACATCTGTCCAGAGGGTGTTGTCATGGTGATGTTACAGTTGAAAGCAGGGAGAAATGCATGTCCCAGCAGTCTTGTTCCATGACTAATATGCAAGTCTTGCTTTTAGTATTTGAGCAACTTAGCTTATATGCAGCGTAGGATGCCAAGCTGGGTTTTACAGTGACGCTGGAGCGCGCAGCAGGCTGGAGGGAAAGGACGTTCATCTGAGAGTGGAGGGGCACAATACACTCCACATTACTCAGCAGGCAGAGCTCTGACATAATTGCCTTATTAACACAAAGAGCAGTGCTGTGCATCTGGTTCCTGCTAATCTCTGGTCTGTACATTAACATGGTAGCCTGAAAAGCTTTACTTGCCTAATTTTTCACAGACTGGTAGATGTGCTTTATTTCTATTATACTTTTTTTTTTAGCACATGGATCAGAGTCCCCAAAGCTCAGTTGTCTTCATTTTTGTGGTAATAAATATATTATTAAAACCATCACCATATCCTGGTTCATAACAATGATGTCACCATAGTGTTGGCAGCCCAAGGTTAAGGATAAAGAGACTGTATTCATAGCCTCCTCTGCCATTTACAGAATGTTTCCATTACTCGTTGTGTTTTGGTCTCACAGGATTAACGTCAGGGTCCTGAAATTTAAACCCATCTCAGGAATTTGAATGGCAGTCTTCGCTAAGATTTGTCAGTCTGAGATATCATTATTATAGTCAGAGATGCCGCATTGAGCATGTTAGATTTCTGATTTGTGTGGTGCATATGAGCCCATAAAGGCACCGGGGAGCTGTGCCATGTGTTTTTAGTGTGGCGTATCACGGCCAACCGTTTGATGTGTCGCCAGACACTGTCTGCCATTCGATCGCAGCACTGCTGCCTCCCTCTCTGTGAAATTCTCCCGATGTTCATATCCCCCCGATTCTAACCAGCCCAACTCTCATTTTTTGTCTTCAAGGAAACTACTTTGCAAGTCACTTCTTCATGGGAGGGGAGAAGTTCGACACTCCACACCCTGAGGGCTACCTGTTTGGAGAAAACATGGATCTAAACTTCCTGGGAAACAGGCCTGTACAGGTGAGACGAGGGAATAGCACCAGAGTGAAATGTTGCTGCCTTCCTCACGGCATTCTCCCAGTGCTGATCTGTTTTTGTGAGCTTTTTTGAAAGTGTGCAAAAGTGTGAAGGAAGAGATCAATAAAAGGTTGTAAGTTGCTGTTGGAATGGTAACCTTTTCTTTGCAGTGTGCACATCTGCTGGTGTGAACTCCAGGTTCACCCCTGCAAACTGGAATGTGCTCGACCTGGCCGAGGTTTTGTCTGAGAGTGATTTCCGGAGCTCATTCTCTGCAGTGTCGTGCGCTGCAGATGTTTTCATCTGGCTCTGTTTTGGTGGGGTAGAGTTGGAAATCACTACGCTCATATTCTGAGCACAGAGTGCCCCTCTGGTGCCCTTACTCATTCTTACAGATTTATCCAGTGGAAAGCCCAGATTAAATACCCTCTGAGCACTATATCACATTCTGTGACTCTTTTTGCCTAGAGCGATTACTTTGTTCCCTTCAAAGCAGGTCACGATGCATATTATTCCCAGTGAAAAATGAATAGAGCTTAAACCTGCATAAAGGCACTAAGTTCACCAGAACAGAATTAATTACTGGCACAGCAATCAAACAAACATATAAACCAATCCCCCATTTTTTTTTTTTTTTTGGAAAGTCACATTTTCTTGGCTGCGGAAAGATTGCATGCCCTTTGTTTAATATCCTGGCTGCTCTTTCTCTTTCCTCCCGTCTCCTGTCAGTTTCCCTATGTGACACCTGCGCCCCACGAGGCGGTGAAGACCCTGAGGAGTCTGGTCAACATAAGGAAGGACTCTCTGCGCCTCGTCAGGTACTGCGACTGCAAAACCTCGCCTGCAGAACGCGCGCCCCGCTTGCCTAAAACAGCCGTCTGTGCTCAGCCTCATTGTACCACTGCAGGATAAGCCATCCCATATTGAATGGTTTTTCATACCTGACCACCCGCAAATCAAAACTTGCTTTTTATGGAAAGAAGTATAATTAATTTCCTTTAGAGTAGCTTGAGAGTATGTTGGCCTTAGACCAAGCCACCATGTGCAGCAGACTGAAATGAAGGTATATACTTGTATTGGACATTGCTGTAACTGGATGTTGTCTGTGTGTTTGCGTGGGGCCACTGGCTGTTTGCAGGTATAAGGATGATGCTGACAGCCCAACTGAGGAAGGAGGAAAGCCCAGGGTGCTGTACAGCGTGGAGTTCACCTTCGACGCAGACGCCCGTGTGGCCATTACCCTGTACTGCCAGGCCTTCGAGGAGTTCACCAACGGCATGGCACTGTAAGGCTCTGAATGGAGGCAGCCGAGTGCGGCTGGGCAGCAGGGTGGTGGGAAAGTGCTGGGTTTTAGGGCTAAATGAACAGGGCCGATACTCAATGTGTTCATGCGTATGATAACGCTCTCTCACGCACACACATACACACACAGTGATTGAAAGATGCTCACAAGCAAGCTTTAAATGATGGAAGTCATGTATCTGGCTGAGGCGATCATATCGCAGTGGCTTTATTTGAAGCCACAGGAGCGCCACACTCGCGCACTTCGACCGGGAGGGCCCTTAGCAACCGCTGATCTCCATGGATACCTTTCGAGGAGGAAGAGGTTTGGGTGGGGGGGGGGGACTGGCTGCTTGTGTAAGAGCTTCACTCCATTTTTTTGTTTCCTCCATTGTGAAGTGCTTTTATAATGAGCAGCTATATCAGTGACTGTGGATATTTAATTACCCTCAGACACGCAGTGTAAACACTCGAGCCTGAACTGTTACCTGTGTGTCACCTGTGTCCATGTACCAACTGTGAACATCTGTGTGAAATTAATCATCTCATAGTTTCCTTGATTAAGTTTTTTAGTGTCTGCAGTATGTCAGTATGGCACTCGTTTAAATTTTTGGGGTTGCATTACTGTCACACTGTGACACTGTTATACTGTTACACAGTTGTGTTGCATTACTGTGACACTGTCATACTGTTACACAGTTGTGTTGCATTACTGTGACACTGTTATACTGTCACACAGTTGTGTTGCATTACTGTGACACTGTTATACTGTTACACAGTTGCGTTGCATTACTGTGACACTGTTATACTGTTACACAGTCACACTGTGCGTTATACTGTTACACAGTTTGCATTACTGTGACACTGTTATACTGTTACACAGTTGCGTTGCATTACTGTCACACTGTGACACTGTTATACTGTTACACAGTTGCGTTGCATTACTATCACACACTGTGACACTGTTATACTGTTACACAGTTGTGGTGCATTACTGTCACACTGTGACACTGTTATACTGTTACACAGTTGCGGTGCATTACTGTCACACACTGTGACACTGTTATACTGTTACACAGTTGTGTTGCATTACTGTTACACACTGTGACACTGTTATACTGTTACACAGTTGCGTTGCATTACTGTTACACATTGTTGCATTTGCAGGGCTCATATAGGATTTTTCATGAAAAGCAAATGTCATGCACTTTTGTCATCAAAAACCAGAAATGTATCACTATCCCTATCTATTAATATATCTTTTTCTGTGTTTATTCTGTGTAATTAACAAGCCTTTTCCAGTCTGTCAGTCAGTGTGCAGCACATTGAGTGCCATAGCTCGGTTAGGATTTTTTAAAAACTTTAGCCAGTATATGCTGGTTTTCGATTGACGTCTACAGCGAACTGCATTGACGTTGTACCACAGATATTCCGGTAGAGCTGTCGCTCACTGCCAAAGTGCTGTTTTGTAGTGGTTTGTGGTTGATGACTTGGGTTTATATTACTTGGAGGTTGTGAGGGAAGTTCAGAAGTATCTTTACTCGAACTGTATGTGGAAAAGAAACAGTGATGCCTCTTTCAACAGACATATGTTTAAAAAAAAAACCCTAAATATTTTGTCTGGTGTGGGTTTGCGTTGTCGTGTACGGCCTTAATTGTGGCTTTTGCGTTGTTGAGGATTTGTCACAAAAAAAGAGAAAATTATACTGTATCGGGGTTGATCAGTTTCAAGATTTATTGAGTACTTTCCTGGACAGATGACAGAATTCTTGGGCAATCCCAGAATATCTTGGATGGGTATCAGTGCTGTCTGTAACCCACTATATGGTATATAGCTGCATTCTTGTCCTTGAGCCAGTTTTAGGGCTACTCTGGTACTAATTCAAACACTTAAGCACATTGCTATGACAAAATATTTAGGAGTTACATTTGGGCATGTCCTCTGTTGTAAAAAAAATTATCATCATGAAAACCAATTTGATAGCGTGTGCCGTTTTCATGTGCTGTATGTGTATTTCTATGCATGTATGTTCATATTCTCATGTACAGTTCGGTTTGTTTAATGGGACACTGTGGATTTGTCATGTGACCAGAGTTTTGGAGCACAGTTCTGGCAATTAAATTATTTGCCCTGTCTCAGAAATTGGTCATTTATTAGAGTTTAATTCTGTTAATTCTGTTAAAATTAATCACATATGCTTGGCAATTTTCAATTATGACCTTAGCTTCCCGTGGGAATCCCCTCTCATTTTGTGGCAAAGTTCTCACAGCTCTTTGAGAAGCAGATGTGCTTTTGACTGGCTTTTCACATTGGCTTCTAGCACAGCAATTTCTTCTGACCCTTCTAGGCCAGTTACTCAAGCGTTTGGTTGGTCCAGGGTTAGCCGATCTTAAAAATTTCAAAGCAGAAAAGTTTCATATAGTCAGCCTGTAGAAAATATCCTGTTCAGAGTTTCCCTCTCGGGTTTGGCTTTCCTACGATGAGAGTATGTTGTTGCAAAGCATTGCCTGACTCTCCTTATTGTGCATAAGATCTTGTTTGGTTGTTATCAATAAATGTAATAGTAGGGTGTGTAAAGGCAATGCTTGGTTTCCTGGTACAGGCAAGGATCCCTACAGCCCGGGGTAAAGATACATGTGGTTTTTATGGGCTATATATTTTCCATTATTGGGTTGTAGTTGACTAGGCAATGATAAACAGACAGAGCGACAGACTTCCTGAATTATCATATTTAATTCACAGTGACATTGGACTGCACTTGCAGTCATAACAGTTCAGCGAGTGATTGTGTGTTTTTCCGAACGAATGATGTAAAGTCAGTGCTTTCACAAATCCTACACATTAAGGTTGGAGCCATGAAGCTGTTTTTTTTCCCCATCTTTGTTGCAATTCATGGAAGCAAATATGTGTAATTAAAATGGCAGATGAAGACCACTGCAGCCTTAACAATGCGAAAACCTGATAACATTACAGGCAGGTCAGAGTTACCATGGAGAGAGGCAGTGCACTGCCTAATTTACGTCAGTGTTTGTTGGGGCAGCCTTACAACCTGTAAAATCGCCTAACAAACTAAACGGCAAAGGTTTAGTTTACAAATGTGCCTTTAACTTCCTTTTTTTTTAAGAGAGGAAGTAAATAATGATTCAGAAGTAAGCCTTAGGCTCTTGTAGGTGCACACACGCATTTTGTGTTTAAATGTCACAATCATGATTAATATTAATGAAATAGAAATGTGTGATTGGTGCTGTGTATGTAATGTACACAAGGTGACGTTGTTAAAGAAAAATATGCAATCTAACTCTACTGCTTCCTCAACAAGCCTGTCTGCCCTGATGCACAAGTGAGTTTATTTTAATGATTAGTACAAAAAAAGAACATGCGGTTTTCTAAACAGAGACTTAATATTGTGTATTATATAGCATCATCTTTTAATTTTGGTCATATTCTGAAGGGACCGGTCAGCATTTAGTGGCAGTCAGAGGTCATCCTTATGCCATCCCCTCACTGAACATGACTACATGTCAGTGGAGCGCTGAGTTAAACATTATCATGTAAAAATGGCAGTAAGGCTTGTGGGCCATTGAGGTTTTTTAAGAAGCATACATATTCACTGAGATATTTCAGGCATGTTGTACCCATATTGGAGCCAGAGAGCCAGTTTGCCTCTATATCAAGCAACAGGGTTGATAAAGTAGGTGCACAGCTCTTCTTTGTCTGAGAGAAGTGTTTTCTTTGTTGTTGAAGGTACAACCCCAAAAACCCCACGATGGTCTCTGAAACTGTGCACTACAAGAGAGGCGTGAGCCAGCAGTTTTCACTGCCGTCCTTCAAGATAGATTTCTCTGAGTGGAAGGAAGAGGATGTAAGTATCCATTTTCTTTAAAAAAAAATGTTTGTGACCATTACCACAACTTTAGGTACTACCCATCCCAGGTAACTTAAAACCACATGTTTTCTTTCATTTTTTTCTTCTGAGTAATACCTTTCTACCTGAGACTCTACCTCGCCTTTACTCCATATCTGTGTGTTCCTATCCATTTCCTTACCACAGAAGAAATCCACACTAATATGCAGAAAAGCACGCAAAGTGGAACAATGCTGAACTTCCTTTTTGAATTGTGTGAGGAAAAGGCACTTAAGTATTTTCCTGGGTACAGCAGACACACACCTGACTTCAAGCACAAAAAGCCAGGATAGGAAATGGCAGAATCCTTTGTGGTTCCAGTGTTGGGTAACATTGAGGGAAATAAATAAATCTCCTTTTCTTTTTGCATGTCTTTGTGAGTGGAGAATAATCCCAGAGGACCGTTGACTGGGTTAGAAGCAGCACAGAACACCACAGTATTGATTGTGCTGGAGATAATTGCTTTGCAAAGTGAAGCATAAATAGCCCACTTCTCCCTTACACAGCCAATCCTGTTTATTAAATTCTAAATACCAGCTACACCTGTTATCTCTTTCATCTTCTCTTCAGCATTAAATATAGATGTGTCCCATTGCTACCTGAGTTGAAACTTAATTTGAAACATTTGGAGTCTGTTAGATCATTAGATTTGCTGTGTAGACGTGTTCTGTATAGACACAAGACGCATTAGTACAGAGACTGACATGCAGGAAAAGTTGATTCTGTTTGTGTTTTCGTGTAGATTTGATGATGTCACAGTCCATGTAGTGGTGCGGCAGTATCAGCGCTCCATGTTAGCACCCTGTGCACTGTCAGACAGTCTGAGTGAAGGGAGATTAGATCTGGCTGTTACAATGTTAACTCCTACAAACCACCACATAAAACTAAAATTGGTTTTCCCAGAAAGAGAAGTGGTTGTGTTTGCATGTGTCTAGCTCATCTTTAAATACACGGACATGGCAATTAAGCCGAATTCTCCAGCTCAAAGGCAGATTAGTCAAGCATGTTATTGCCGGAAATCACGAGAATCTGACTATAGTAAAGTTTTGGTAACAAACTCGAGATTACACATTTACTGAAAGCTGTAATATGGTGAACTTAAGGCCAGTCTGGGCACTGCTTCATCAACAGGGGAGGAGATCTCACTCACCACCTGTATACGGTTTACATTACAGTTTTCTGTTGGTCCAGCCCCATATCAATGGAGAATATCGCACAGTGAACATAATGTTTCCTCCATTAATATTGTAATGGCATGATTAACTGGGAACTAAGAACTGAGTTAATGTCAAACAAAGACGAACGACCCCAACAAATGAACTGTCTTTTTAATTTTTTTTCTCTTGGCAGCTCAACTTTGATTTGGACAGAGGGGTGTTCCCCATGGTGATCCAGGCCGTGGTGGACGAAGGGGACGGTAGGTCTGCTTTAGAACATCTGAGAGCACCCAGCCGGGCAAGGCTGGACCTCTCTGAGTTAATCTTTCCACAGTGTTCTCCATCACAGGCAGACACTGTTCTCTCCTTTTTCATGCAACACGACTGGTGACCCGTTTCATTGTACAATTAGCCTTTATCATTAACGAAATTGCCTCCTCTTACAGAAGTCACGGGGCATGCACATGTTCTGCTGGCCGCCTTTGAGAGAGTAAGTATAGCTTTCAGAGCCTTATCTGAACTGGGCCGCGTTTTTCTGCATGAATTAAGCTCTGTTGGTCATAAAAATGGATATGTCATGCCTCTTCTCTGTGCCCTGCAGCTAAGGATAAAAATATTTGTATTCACTCACTCCTTCTCATCGCTTGCCCATGTACTGTCACCTCGTATTTTTAAAGATGCACATGTCTCAAATATATATTCTTAAATATGGAATGAAGCATGTTGTACCTTAATCCACCTGGTGTACCGTAAATCTGTAGATGTGTAGCGTTATGTTAGGTTGTTGTGGACAGATAAGCGGTATGAATTTGTGAAACCCTAGCCGGGGTGTGTGTGTGCGCTACCGCAGACAGGCTGTTCGTTTGAGTGCTTTGATTATGTGGTCTCTGCAGGCCTCCTCCGTCCTCTGGGACCACTCAGAGAGCCATTAGCACTTATGGAGAAGGCAGTAGGCAGCGTTACCTTAAATCGGCTCAGAGAGACTTTCAACAGCCATCCCTTTTCCTTCACCTAGTGTTGTGTTTCAGAACCAGATCTGAAGGGTCGATTAGATGGCCATGTGTCAACAGGGAGATGGGATGTAAGACAGATCTCAGAGAGTATGCCGTGCCTAATTGTGTGAAAATAAACATTGTCATTTTATTGGCAGCATGTCGATGGCAGCTTTCTGTGAAGCCTTTGAAGCAGAAGCAAATAGTAAGTGAAAATAATATATGTGTGTAAGTATGTGTTCATTTGTGAATGTGTGTTTTTGCGTACGTGCATGTGTGTGTGTGTGTGTGTGTGTGTGTGTGTGTGTGTGTGTGAGTGAGTGAGAGAGAGAGTGTGTGTGTGTGTGTTGGTGTTTGTTTGTATGTGTGTGCCTTTGCCTGTGCATGCGTGTTTGTCTGTGTGTGTCTGATTACAGTGCCTTTTTTCATTACAATGCCGTTCTATTGTTTGTAAAAATCAGTCCACTCGAGTGCACGGGCATTGAGCTCACATTGAGTCAGCCAGGTTTTCCATGGAGTGTTTGTTCTGTGTGCCTCCAGCTCTCTGTATCAACTCAGTTAAACATCAACCCAGATCTGCTTTGGTTTATGCCCTCAAGATAGGAAAGACATTTTTGTGTGGAAAGACTTAAGCTATCTTGCCAAAAAAGAGTCAGAAAGTAGATAGTGACTCAAACTGCACTGTGATTCATCTGAGTGAGTCGCAAAATGATTCCATTGTCTCGATGCTGAGAATAAGTTTTCTGTGCTCTCTCACCGGTAAATAAACATGTCCAGTTCACGGTCCCTACCGGGAAATGAAAGCCTTTTGTCGAAGTATTGAGTCTGTTTTCACTCATTATCATACCACAGTCTTTGAGGTGGTCTGAAAAGCAGCTGTCGCACGCACACACAGGTCATTACAGGTTCTGAAAACAGACATTATCCGTTCTGCTCGCATCGAAATTAAGACTGGAAACAGTCAGTGGAATGCTAACTGGGGACAAAGTGAGTCAAAGCTCAGTCTGTAAGCTCACCGCTAGTGGTAGCATCAGCTAGGGAATCTCTCATATCCTGTGCCATGGTGTGACTGCTGGACCACACTGGAGTCCACCGCAACTAGCTCTGTCCTCTATTTTAATACACAGAGCTAGTCTTGTTCATTGCAATGATTGAGTCATATCCAGAAACATTAACTGTAAACCACATAGTATAGTTTCATTTGGAAGTTAAGTGTTTTTTTTTAAGTGTCATAATGTAATAACACCAGTAACCTACCAGAATATAAAAATGGGAAAAGTATTTTAGCTTTGTAGTACAATAAACTACCTGTGACATTGTTGTATAGAAATTACATAACCTCATATTTGATTTATTTTCTGGCTGTATGATCTGAAATTGACCAGTGTATGTGCAAAGCGCAACCAGCAGCCACATGGTCAATGATGTCATGATGTCATAATAGTGCATGTCAACACATGCACTATTATGACATCATTCATGGGACATTTCACCACAGCTGTCCTCACCCCTGTGCTTCCTGGAACTCACCCCTTTGATAAAGTAGTGCTGCAGCCACAGGGTTAGTACGCAAGTTTTGAATCGCGATAGGTGAGGTGGCTCTCAGTGCTGAAATTTCTTAGGACGAGAACATAATTGTTCCTTCAACTTGAGAGCAACAAAGCATTTTTTAGTCTGAACCATGGCACAGAAGAAGGTAGCAGCTGTTGCTCCTGAGGTTTCAGCAGAATGAGTGGCTAGTCTTGCTTTATAGATGTGATCCAGATGGTCGAGCTAAGTGGGGTTCCTCACCTAGTTAGTTTGTTAGTTAGTTAGAGATTCAGTAATTGGCCTGTTGTCTTTTGCTTCACCTCCATTCTTGTGTCACGCAGGTGGACCGCGTGAGCTATCTGCTCCAGGAGATCTATGGGATTGAAAACAAGAACAACCAGGAAACAAAGGTTAGCCTAACTTTGACTTGTTCAAGCAAAAATAACCCCATAACAGCACTTGTAAAATGATCACACTATTTTAGTCTGTTTTGTAGTGGTCTTTGTGGTTGGGTAGTTGTTATTCAGACTGGGGTAATGTGGTCTGTTAGAGATCTGAGTAAATTACTGATGATATATCTGTATGTGTGTTTGTGTGTGCGTGTTTGTATGTGCGTGTGTTTTGTGCGTATGTATTTATTCCGCAGCCATCTGATGATGAGAACAGTGACAACAGTAATGAGTGTGTGGTGTGCCTGTCGGACCTGCGCGACACCCTCATCCTGCCCTGCAGACACCTGTGTCTCTGCAACTCCTGCGCAGACACACTGCGCTACCAGGCTAACAACTGCCCCATCTGCAGACTGCGTGAGTAGCGTTAGCCTGCATCAGAAAAGCCTGTTGTGCTAATGAAGCAGAACAGACTGCAAGCATAGTGTTATCTTGGGCGAGGGAGGTCTACCCCGCTAGTGAAGGAGAACAGACTGCGAGTGTAGCGTTAGCCTGGGCTGGGGAGGTCTGCCCCACTAGTGAAGGAGAACAGACTGTGAGTGTAGCATTAGCCTGGGCTAGGGAGGTCTGCCCCGCTAGTGAAGGAGAACAGACTGCGAGTGTAGCATTAGCCTGGGCTAGGGAGGTCTGCCCCACTAGTGAAGGAGAACAGACTGCGAATGTAGCATTAGCCTGGGCTAGGGAGTTCTGCCCCGCTAGTGAAGGAAAATGCACTTGAGCTTTGCTCCTCTGACCTCTGCCATTTCCTTTCACCTCCCATATCTTTTCTAATGTATACCTGTACAGTAGATGGTTTATCATTATGAAATGCATGCAAATGTTTTTGTAGTTTTGTAGAAAGAGAAATTCACCTGAGAACTTTGTAAGTGTATTTCTCCCTGTAGGCTATAATGCAAACACTAAGGCAATTATATATGTAACACCATACTGATAAAACAGTGTTCCTAAGATTTAATCCGGTTATTCCAGATTATTTATAGATCCCGTGTTATATAAAGGTATGTATTCGGTGCCATTAATTATTAGTTTATTTTAGGGTACTTTCCATTTTTGGTACAATTTCCAGATCAGTCATTTATGCATGTGGGTACTTATTGACTGCCAATAGAGGAATTTGGCAGGTCAGTGTTATATTCCTGGCTTTTGTTCTGATGTTGAAAGCCGTTGCATGGTACGGTTTCCATGCCTCCCTCAGGCTCCCATGGTTCATTGCAGTGTAGCTGTCTGTGATGTCTGTAAGGTGTTGAAGTGCTCCATGGCAACTGTATTGCAGTACCACATTGCTAGGCCAGGCTTTCCAAGTATGTCAGATACACTAAAAAGTGTTGATCTAAAACTGAAAAAATGAATCAAGCTGTATCAGATTACTATTAATGTGGTCTCAATAAGCAAAGATAAATAGCAACATACAGATTTAACTAGGTGCTGTGAATTTTCCCTGTGGTGAAATTGCTAATGTTCTCTTGTAGTGCAGTGTAGCATGTGGTGTGGAAAACTGTTAATAGTGTGCAGATGGGTTTAGTGTTAACATAGTTTAATTGTATGGACTTCCTGTTATCTGCATGAACAGATCAGGGCCATTGTATGGGTTAAGAGCTTTACTTCACTGTTCAGAAGGATCTTACCTGGCTGGAATGTGCAAAATGGAGACACCTGGTGGAAAATGTGTGTCTCAGTAGCGTTAGCAGTTATGTGTGGGTGGCTAGCATCTTATGTGTGTGAAAGCGTGTATGAAACGAAATCGATCAGAGCTATACAAGCGTACGCTGTTTGGAAACAGGCATGTATGCGGGTACATGAGAATGTTGAAAAGCAGAGCTAATAAAGATCCTAATATAGTAATTCCAAAGCCAATTTCAGCCAGCAAGTGATTCATATTAGAAAGATATATTCTGTCACTAAAAATGACAGAGTGATAGAAATTTTCACTTCTAATGAGTTCTCCTCTGAAGGTCAGCTGAGTGTGACTTTTAGATGAATACTCTACATGAGAGTCATGTTGTATCTGTTGTGTCATAGGAGTTACCCTTAAATTCTGTGTCAGTAAAGCGAGAGGTTTCTAATCGTCAGTGCTGTGTGCGTTGTGATGTTTTGCTTAGTTTATCAGGCCTGAATAGTGGAGTGATAAGAATGTCCCCAGATGAAACGTGATTGAGATCTTGACATGAATTAAAAATAAACACAAGCCCAGCTCATTTTCGTCGGCCTTTGTCCAGAAACGCAGTGACGGGTTTAACAGAGAAATAGTGCCACCTTGCATCTCATTTGGAACAGCTGTGCAAATGTTTGCGGCGCTTATCTCCGTCTGCGGCTAAAAATGAAAAACTTTAAGCGCTGCAAAACACAAAGGGAAAAGAACAGGGGTGCAGTTAATGGCTTTTCATGAGATATGACAGCTCTCTCTCTCCCCAGTGTTTTACTGTCTCGCTGAAAATCCTCACCTCTCTCTTTCTCTCTCTCTCGCCATTCTCTATCTCTCCCTCTCTTTCTCTCATCATCCCTACCTCCCTCTGTCCTGGTCTCTCTCTCTGCCCCCTTTCGTTTCCTCTCTCCCTGTCCTGGTCTCTCTCCTTCCCTCTCTCCCTGTCCTGGTCCCTATCTCTCTCCCTCCCTCTCTCCCTGTCCTGGTCCCTCTCTCTCTCTCCCTCTCCTCTCCCTCCTCCCTCTCTCTCTCCCTCCTTCTCTTCCTGTCCTGGTCCTTCTCTCTCCCTCCCTCTCTCCCTGTCCTGGTCCCTCTCTCTCTCCCTCCCTCCCTCTTTCCTTGTCCTGATCCTTCTCTCTCTCCCTCTCTCTCTCTCCCTCCCTCTCTCCCTGTCCTGGTCCCTCTCTCTCCCCCTCTCTCTCCCTGTCCTGGTCCCTCTCTCTCTCTCCCTCTCTCTCCCTCCCTCTCCCTCTCTCTCTCTCTCTCTCCCTCCCTCCAGCCTTCCGTGCCCTGCTCCAGATCCGTGCTGTGAGGAAGAAGCCTGGAGCTCTCTCCCCGGTGTCCTTCAGCCCTGTGCTAGCCCAGACCATGGACCACGACGAACACTCGGTACGCCGTCCGCCCTGCAACCGACTTTTCGAGCCATCCCTGCTGCAGCGGTCAGCACACCCCACAACAGTCTCTAAAACCGAGGAGACATTTCACTTCAGAACTCCACTACAGCGCTCAGCACACCATCTGACCAACTGAATGCCCAGACTGCCATCACTTCAGAACCCCACTACAGCGGTCAGCACACCCCACATTTCACTTCAGAACCCCACTACAGCGCTCAGCACACCCCACATTTCACTTCAGAACCCCACTACAGCGCTCAGCTCACCCCACATTTCACTTCAGAACCCCACTACAGCGCTCAGCACACCCCACATTTCACTTCAGAACCCCACTACAGCGCTCAGCACACCCCACATTTCACTTCAGAACCCCACTACAGCGCTCAGCACACCCCACATTTCCCTTCAGAACCCCACTACAGCGCTCAGCACACCGTCTAACCAACAGAATGCTTAGGCTGCCATTGCCAGTGTCAATCGGGGCATCCTTCACCTGCCCTTAGTTAGGCTGTAACGATAACCATCCACATACATATGTAATAAACCTAGCGAAAGGGCTGGGTGATATAGTCATATGAGTAGCGTCTTATTTTTGGAGCATTTTTTATGAGCATAAAAACAACTATCTCATTCATGGAATGTTGGATTTCCTTCTGTTTTTGTTTTGAATCATACTAGATTCAAACTAGATCTTCAAACTTCAGAGGCCATTTGAAATGCTTACAGGGAGGGAAAACACATATATAAAAAAGTATATAACATTACATCACACACATGGAAACAATAGTGCAAATATGTCTGGTGTTTGAGAAAAAAGACAGCCCTCTGCTTAGCAGTTACTTCTAGTCTGTTACTGTGAGCAGAAAAGGTAAAAGGAAGGCCGTGGTACACATCCTCACCTCTCCAGTTTCGCTGTAGCTCTGTGCAGTCCAGAGCAGTGCACTGTGGCTGGCACTGAAATGACGGTGCGTGATAAACAGAGAAGGCTTGGGGCTTTCCGGGCCGGCACTGGGGCAGTAAACAAGGTGTGGGTTTGTGAGCATTTTTTGGCGGTGAAGAAAAGCAGGTCATCTTTAAATAGACCTGGCCAAAGTCCTGCAGCTCCTCTCCAAGCTTAAACTCTCCATCTCCAGGAGCGAGGCGGAGGGGTGGCGCTGTCATTTTGGGACTGAAATAAGACGCAGCTAAGGACATGTGAGCATCAGACGGCTGACGGAGGAGGGTCTGCATGGCTTTGTGCTGATCACATGATCCTAACAGGAAGCGTGTCTGTTTCTCTCGCCCCAGAACTCGGATAACATCCCCCCGGGTTTCGAGCCCATCTCCCTGCTGGAGGCGCTGAACGGACTGCGCTCGGTGTCCCCCGGAATCCCCTCCGCCCCCCTCTACGACGAAATCAACTTCTCGGGGGGCATGGGGGACACCCTCCCGCTGTCCGGCCGGCAGCTGGGATCGGCCGAGCGCTCCGGGGATCCGGGGCTGCAGAAGGGGAAGGTCAGCAAGTCACCTGACAGGTGAGCCTATGATGTCACAATGCAGCTGAATCCACGGGAACGCTTCAGAGTTTACCAACCAGAGTTAGTTTCAAAATGGCTGACCTCAAGTACTTCTGCCTCCATTTTGATTTTTATTATCATTTATGTACTTGTGTTAACTGGAACTGTAGTTGTATTTTTATAGACTCCATTTAATACTGACAGTCAAGGTGATGTTGTACAATTTAGTGATGGCTTGTTTGTTAATAGTCTGTATTAAAAAGGCAAGCTTTGACATCATGTCAACTGTCATTATATCCAGGATGAGAAATCTCATCACTACAACAGGATTTGTCTTCTTTACAAACTGTCAACTGTCAACGAAGCCGTCAGCTATCAGTGTTTATTCACTAATTGCGGTAATGAGCTGAGTGTATTGATGACTCAGTGACATCCTTCACATCGTTGTGGAGGTAATGAGTGTGGGCATGATTCTGGGTGTGTTTCTGCAGTGGCTCTCTGCTGCCTCTCATGGCCATATGGTGTAATAGCCAGGCCTGTGCTCACCTGTCAGTCATCCTTACGTAGAGAGAGAGAAAGCAGAGCCGGCCGCTGTGAGTCACTGACAGACATCGCTGCGTCTGTGTCCAGCCAGCTGTCCTTGGCAGTGCTGACTCACACTGAGGTATGGAGAGCTGATTTAGAAGGACACAGAGTGAAGCCTGTCTCTCCGTAACCACAGGGGGGTGCGTGCCACAAAACCAAGGAACAGAGCGGTTCGGAAAATTTCACACACACTCTGGGAATGTCAATGTAGTAATATCGGTTGAGAAAATTCTAAAGGGAGGCCGTATAAACTAGGAGAATCCATGACCAAAAATGATAGACTGGTGTAATTCCTGAAAAATCATATTTCTAAATGATGTTGGTCTCCAGGCTCTGTGCAGCAGAGCTGTTGAGATGGAAGCACACAGAGCTAAGCTGGGAGTGTTTGTGAGTTGTTCTCTGATGGTTTCTCTGCCGCAGCACCCTGAGGTCCCCGTCATCCCCCATCCAGGAGGAGGATGAGGAGAAGCTGTCAGAGGTGTCAGACGCTCAGCCCCACGCCCTGCTGTCCAGCAGCCTGGCCTCCACTGAGGTGAGCGCACACACACACACACACTCTCGCACAAATACTTATACTCACACACACACACACACACACACACACAAACACTTATACACACACACACACACACTCTCGCACAAATACTTATACTCACACACTCACACATACACACTCTCGCACGCACACGCAAACACTCTCGCACAAACACACACATGCACACACTCGCTCACACGCACACTTATATACACTCGCGCACACACACACACACACACACACACACACACACACTCGCGCACACACTTACACATACACACTCTCACGCACATGCAAACACTCGCACAAACACACACATGCACACACTCGTTCACACACACACATACACACACTCTCGCACACACACACACTTGCTCACACACACACTCACACACATACACTCTCATGCGCACACACACACACTCTCACACAAATACTTATACACACACTCGCACACACATGCACGCACGCACGCACACACACTCACACACACGCACACACATGCACTCTCGCACAAAAACACACACACACACACACACATACGCACACACACTCGCACACATACACACTCACACAGACACACACGTGCGCACACAGACACACACGCGCGCACACACACCTGTGCTGGAGCACACACTCAAAACCCCACCCACAAAGCATGCCAGCCTTCTAACCTCTCTGTACCCATACAGACAAATGCTCACCAAAGTCCCCACAAACCCTGTCTCCCAGACATACAATATTCACAGCTGTGCTGCCAAAGCAGGCTTCTGCCAGCGTACCCTCATCACTGTATACACAAACCCCATCCCCTATCCGTCCCAAACTGCCCCCAGCCCCTTCTAATCCATACCTTTACTGCTGCCCTTTCCAACCATCTGTTCATCAATCATCACAAACCCTTAAACCCCTCTGGCCAGCGCTGGCTCCCACTCCTGACCCTGTGGAGTAACAGTGCTCGCGTTTATCCCTCAAACCCCTGGCACACACACACACACACACACACACACACACACAGCGCTGGCTCCCACTCCTGACCCTGTGGAGTAACAGTGCTCCTGTTTATTGCTCAAACCCCTGGCACACACACACACACACACACACACACACAGCGCTGGCTCCCACTCCTGACCCTGTGGAGTAACAGTGCTCGCGTTTATCCCTCAAACCCCTGGCACACACACACACACACACACACAGCGCTGGCTCCCACTCCTGACCCTGTGGAGTAACAGTGCTCCTGTTTATTGCTCAAACCCCTGGCACACACTCACACACACTCACACACACTCACACACACACACACACAGCGCTGGCTCCCACTCCTGACCCTGTGGAGTAACAGTGCTCCCGTTTATCCCTCACAGGCCACTGCAGCGGAGGAGGCTCCCGAGTCCATCACTCCTGATGAAGGTGAGTGTGTGCAGCGCTCTGTATCTCACACAGGAAACTCGCACTGGTACTGCACAGCTGGGAAATGCGCGTTGACGTCGTCACCACGACGTTGTAGCTCTTGTAAAAAAGTGCGGTCGACCTTGACTTTGTTAGACTAATAATGAAGAATTCAGTCAGTGCCGTTCTGAGTCAGTCATCATTGTTGATAGTGATGGCATACTTTCGGTAGTTGCTGGTGTGTTTTCTGGTGCATAGCCCCTCTCTGACCGGTTTAAATCCCCCCACCCCGGTGCAGAGGACCGGCCGCGCTCCGTCACAGAGATCCTCCAGGACTGCAGCAGTGAGCACAGTTGCCTGACCAAGACCGACAGCGACCCCCCCGTGGAGCTGTCGCTGCCAGGTGAGCTGAGCTCGATGTCCCGCTACCGTCCGCCTACTGCCCCCTACCTCCCCCTACTGCCCCCTACCTTCCCCCCTACTGCCCCCCTACCCTCACCTTCTGCCCCCCTACCTTCCCTACTGCCCCCCTACTGTCCGCCTACTGCCCCCTACCTTCCCTTTCTGCCCCCTGCCTCCCCTACTGCCCCCCTACCCTCCCTTCACTGCCCCCTTCCTCTACCGTTCCCCTACCATTCCTCTACCGTTCCTCTACCGTTCCTCTACCGTTCCCCTTCCGTTCCCCTGCCCACCTGTCCCCAGCCTAGGGGGTCAGAGTTTCCTGTCCCTCAGACAGGTTCAGTCCTCCCTGTATTAACAGCTTTCTGTTGTGATTGATTCTCACTCTGAGCGTGGCGCTTCGACTGTACTCACTCTTTTATACTCTCTGCGTCACATTATGCTGTGTTATACTAAAAGCATGACAGGGAGGGGATGTGTAACCTGCGTGAGATGAGATTAGGCACATTTGCCAGTGTTTGTTTTTCTCTGGTTTTTCTGACCTGCTCTTAGACCCAAAGTCTCACCCTTAGTGTGTGCGCAGATCTGCTTTTGTCCCCTAACTGGCTGTCCCCCTGGCCTGCTCTCTCTCCC